>JAMFQS010000144.1:0-48693 GCA_025503055.1 Sordariomycetes sp. B11D1
ACCGTGCGTCTGGACCCTGATCCCTCCATAAAACGGCAATGCCGGGTCCACTCCTGAATGAGGTCTGTGCCCCCCCCGGCCTTGACGGCAGCACCTAGCGCCCTCGCCCTCTCGCCTCTCTGCGCCTCCGTCCCGACCTCCACCGTATCTGTGCTCAGCGTCCCCAGCACCCCGCTCAGCAGCGCCGCACCGTCCGCCCCACCGACGGTGCCCATCTTGTCGGTCCCCGCGTCGTCGAGGAGGTCAGCTAGCGCCGCGTACCACACTTCCCTCCTGATCAGCCTGAACGCATCGGAGCCCAGATACGGGCCCAGCGTCTTGGTGATCGTAGAGAGCTGCGCCGCGGGTGACGCGGAGAGCTGCGGCCGGTTATACCCCCTCGCGACAGCCTCCAGCGCAGAAGCAGCCAGCTTGGCGCTGCAGTCCTCCTTGGAGTCCACCTCCATCTTATCCCCCTCCTCCCCAAACTCCTCAAGCACCGTCCCCACGACGCCGATGATGTCGCCCAGGAGCTCCAGGTCCGGCCTCGCCTTTGCAAACTTCCACATGCAGGCGTACGCGTGCACCCTATAGCCCTCGTTATTCCTCTTGGCCTCCCTGACCACAATCTTCTTCTGCATCGCCGCAACCTTGGGATCGCCCTTCCAGAGCGCCTCGCCCTTCTCTGCCAATACGGGGAGCGCAGCTAGGACCTTCTCCTTGCCCTCGAATGTTTTGAGCGCAAGCGCCTTCTCAAAGACGGGCCACACGGTCTTCAGGCTCCCCTCCGCAATCTGGCCCCTCTCCTCGCACGAGTCCGCGAGCGCTTTGATCGCCGCTGCGAGCGTGAAGCCCGCCGCATGCTGGAGACTCCACCTGGGCGCCTCCAGCCCGCGCGCGGCGTGCGCTACTATTTCCGCAAGGTGCCACGAAACGGAGCGTGCCGTGCCGGCGTGGTTCTCCCACGTCCGGGCGAAGGCGGCGCGGGTATACTCATCCACGTCATGCGACGCAAAGTACGCGAACGGGAGCAACGTCCCGGAGAGCGCCGCGAACTGGTCCGCCGACGTCTCCGACAGCACAACGATGACGTCCGCCACCTTCCGCCTGCGCACCTCGTCCTCGGCGTTGAAGTACATGTCCGTGAACTTTGTGCAGAAGCGTTCCTTGGCGGTGTCGGGGGCTACCCGCAGGATGTACGACGTCGCGCGCGCGTAAGACTTGCTCACCTCGTCGTTGTCGTCAAGGGTCTGACGCTCCATCATCTGGAGGAACTTGCTCGCTAGGGGTCGCACCTCCGCCGCGTGCGCGGAGAAGAGCGTCATGAGGACGCGCCCGCAGCCGATCTTTGTCGGCATCCCGACGGCGGACTTGATGGTTCCCTCGAGGTTCGGCGCCAGCGCGGCGGTTGCATCATTGTCTGCGAAGCGCAGGCAGTTCTCGATGGCCTCCGAGATGGGGCTCTGACTGACCATGGCGGCGCGGCGGCGGTCGATTAGCTCGCGGCCGCCCTCGCCGACGCGCTGGTAGTAGAAGCCGATCTGCTCGGGCTCGATGGTGCTGAGGAGCCCGAGGAGCTGGGGCACCATGTCCGGGATGAAGGGGCGAAGGTTGCGGCCGCCCTTCTTGGCGATGTTGATGAGCGTCAGCGTCGCGAAGAGCTTAACGTCCTCGACAGAGTTGTCGATGCCCTGGCTCGAGAGGAGGAAGGGTATGACCTCGTTCAGCATCGCCTGGACGGAGTCGCCGGCGCTCGACTCCTCGA
Organism: Sordariomycetes sp. B11D1; assembly: GCA_025503055.1. Lineage (NCBI taxonomy): Eukaryota > Fungi > Ascomycota > Sordariomycetes > Sordariomycetes sp. B11D1. Next base: position 1,745 of record JAMFQS010000144.1, read on the forward strand.
GGAGACGAAGGAGGCTGTTGGAAAGCCCGATGCAGAATTTCAGGGCCGCATTTCGCACGCTCCCCTTGACGTCGTCCATGAGGCGCATCGCGACCCTCCACATCTCCGTGTAATACTTTTCATACTTGGGGAACGGCCGCCCGTGCACCAGATCTCCAATGGCCCCACAGCTCGCCTCCCTCATCCGCCACTCTCTCCCCAGCGCGCTCTTCAGCAGATCCTCCATGATGGCGTCAAAGTGCGCCTCGATCACGGCATTGGAGTCCTTGACCATTGACTTCCAAATGTCCTCCATCGATCGCTGCACATTCGGGTTCGGGTCGAACCTATACCGATACAGCTTGGGGTAGATCTTGGGGTCCACCTCCGACTCGGACAGGATGCTGCTCAGCCCGAAGCGCCCAAACGCCGACCGAGTAGTCCACATGGCGGCGTTGGCCGCCAGCGACATGAACTTGTACACGAGCGTCTGGTCCCCGACCTCGGACGCAAGGTTGACGATGTCCTTGTACGACGTCACCGACTTGCCGTCTCCCGTCGGCAGCGCCCCGGCGTCAAAGAGCTCCGTGTCCTCCTCCACCTTGAGCCGCTGGTTCGTCCCCGTGAACGCCGCCACAAGGTCCGTCGTCAGCTGGCCCCGTATCGACTCGTCGCCCTTCTCGTATACGAGCGACAGCCCGCGCGACGCCGTCTCCTGCGTCAGCTCGTCCCGCGTCTGCAGGAGCCGCATGAAGGACGCCTGCATATCACGGAGCCGCGACTTTACCTCGTCGAGGTGCGAGCAGTACTGCACGATGCAGAAGAGCCAGATGCCCGACGCCTTGAGGAGCGACGGCTTGGTCCCCTTGCAGTCCTGGAACAGCTTGTCGAGGACGGCGCTGACGAGCCCCGTGCGCCTCGGCTTCTGGAAGGTCTCGCTGCTGGCGTCGACGTTTAGGCCGAGCTTCACGCAGTCGGCGTCCCAGCGCGCGACGGCGGACGCGATGGCCTCGCCGATGGTGAAGTGGACCTCGGCCTGCTTCGTCTCGTAGAGGTCAAAGAGGCCCTTTAGGATAGTACCCACGTCGCCTTCGCTCCAGTCGTTGTAGTCAACGCCATCGTCGATTGAGATGGCGAGCTTGCCAAGCGCGGAAATCGCCCGCTCGTTCCCCTTCTTCGCAAGCGCGATGAGAGTCTCGATGCACTTCTCCACCGAGACATCGCCGCCCTGCTCCGTCCCAGGGACGCCCAGACCCGCAGCCCACAGCTGGGCAAACGCATCGAGCAGCGCCTCCTGCAACGACGACGCGAGCTGACCCTTGACGAGTAGGTCGAGAGGGTACTTGACACCCGCGGGGGCCGGCTGGCCGTAGAACACGCACCTAGAGCAGAGGTGCGCAAACGCCAGGATCGCGCCCTCGGCAGCGTTCAGCTCCGCCCCAATCTTATTCTCGCAGTCCCCGATGACCCCCTGCAGCGACGCCGCAAACTTGTCTACCGTCGCCGCGTCGTTGGCCGGGTGCGCCGCCAGGATACCAAACGCCTCCGCCGCGAGAACCCGCAGCTCCTTCTTGTTCGACTTGATGGCCGGCATCAGCTGCAGCGGGAGGTGCGCAAGGTACGCCACCACGCTGCGGGGGCTCAGCGCCGCGACCTCCACAAGACACCGCGCACAATCCTCTGCGATGCCCTCATTCCCCAGGAGCATGCCGTCGAGGCCGTTCTTTAAGAGCACAAGATTATGCCCGTCCGGATCAGGCAGCCCGGAAAGATACTCCCGGACGCGACCCCGCGTCTTGAGATCGGTTGCGAGGAGGTTCTGCAGGTTGCGCGACCAACTGGGGTCCATGGGAAAGTCGTCCAGCGCCGCGAGGAGCATCATCTGCTTGCAGTAGTTGAGCGCTATGGGCAGCGCGGGGAGCCTCTCGCGCGTGTAGACCACGGCGTCCTGCAGCGTCATGACTGCCGGGTCCGCCGCCGTGCTCTCCTGGAAGGCCGTCTCGGCGAAGTAATTAGAGAGCATCTGCCGCCAGTCGGGCAGCGCAACATCCTTTCTTCCGGAATGCGCGTACTGCGCCCACGGGTCAAGTCCCTTGTGTCCCTCCTCCACGACGTCGCTCCGCTCGCCGGGACGTCCACCTACGGCTAGAATGTCTATCCAGCGTGCGTGAACAGAGCTAAAGGGCAGCACGTTGTTCGCCCACTTGACGGCTGCGTGCCGCGTGCTTCTCACCCTCGGCGCCTCCTCCTTTGCCACCATGTGCGCCAGCAGAAGCGACTTGACCATCGCAAAGGAGGGGCCCGAATCGTCCTCTTGGCGAGGGTACATGCTCATAAGGCTCGATATCGCGCCGTCAATGTTGACCACGACCTCAGGCGACGGGTCCTCGGCCGCAGAACGGAAGATCCACCTCGTAAGCGCAGCGCGCTGCTGAGCCGTCACCTTGGACACCTTCCCCAGGATACCAACGAGCTCGTACGCCATAGACCGGAGCGCCACGTCGTCCGCCGATGTCCGCTCGGCGACGGGCCATCCCTGCTCCTGGATGTACTCTTGCATCCGCTCAGTGAGTTTGAACCCGACGTCAAAGCCGCCCTTTGACGGTCCGACAGTCGCCGCGAAGCGCAGGTACTGGAAGAGCGCGCGGTGGAGCTTAGTGCGCTCTAGTGTCCCTTGCCGCTGACCCGTCTGCCCCTCCTGCTCCTCTTGGAGCGGCGCAAAGTCTCGCTTTGTTGCCTCGAAGATTGCGCCGGTCATTGTCGTAGAGATGGACGACTTGCACAGTAGGGTAAGGATCCGCGTCCGGTACCGCGGACTGAGTCTCGAGTGAGCCTCAAAGAGGGACTTGACAAGCTCCGGATCCTCTAGGTTCACGGTGCTCCTCTTCAACAGCTCGTCCCCCACCTCGGAAACGCGGGAATCCGTCGCAGACGCAGCGTGCAGCGCGGGGATAAACCTCTCACTGTCTTTAAACGCCCCACTCGACAAGAATCTGACGGTCTGCAACTTCAATTCGGCGATCGTCAGGAGCGCGGGCGACACGTGCCTATGCGTCGGCACCAGGAAATCCAGCTCCGTCGCTGTGAATGCGCCTCCCGCATTCGCATCCCTCAGCGCCTGCGCCGTGGCCTCCGCGCCCGCAGGTCGTAGCAGAAGAACCTTGCCAAGCCACCTGGCAAGGAACTCCCCATCGGCGTCCGTCATCCCCAGCGTCTCTCTCAGCGCGACGTCCTCCTTACTCCCGCGCGGCGGGATCTCCGCAACGGTGAGTAAGCGAAGGAGAACCTCGAAGAGGCCCGCGTCGCTGGGGGACTGCGCGGTTGCGTCCCCGTGGGAGATGTCGCGCGTGACCTTGGGGAAGAGGGCGCGCTTGTCGTCGATGTCCATGCGGGGGAGGGAGTGGTGGACAAAGACGAGGTCGAACTGCTTGACGAGGGGAGAGGAGCTGGATTTGAATTGCTCTATGAGGGCCGCTACAGGTAGAATGACGCTTTTCTCTAGGATTAGCACACAGGCTTCACGTTTCACCCACCCTCGCGCCGCACGGTCCCAGACGTTCTCAAGCCCGCGCGCGGCTTCACGAGCTTGAGGTGAGCGGAGAGGGAGGGAGCTTACCCAGGCGGCTGCACAAAAGTACTAACCCTCCTCAGAACCTCGACGACCTTGTTCCGCACCGACGCGTGCTCGCTCCCCGCCTTGAGGATCAGCGGCGCGAGGTACCGCGACAGAAGCGCCTCGAGCTTGCCCTCGTTGTTGGCCACCTCCAGGATGCGGAAGTCGACCTTGTCGACGAGGTCGAGCTCGCGCTTCTCGGGGGAGTCGGCCATTCTTCTTCTTCGTCACCGGCTCTATACGTTCCTTCACGGGGTTCTTCCTTGAGTTGTGTCGGCGGGTGGTTTGGAGGGTGGGAGGGTGCCGGGGACCCCGATGAAAACGAGACGGCGCGTCCGTTCAATCTCATTCGCCGTCGTCTGGAGTTTATGAAGCTCAGGGAGCTGAGGATGATAAGACGGGGTAGAGTGAGAAGGGCCGGATATGTCGGGAACCCGCGATGCTAGGCTCGCCCGCTATTTTGAGCTGGCCGGAGCTCAAGGCAGCGGGGCGTGACGTTGGATGTCCAGAGTGGAGTCTACCGCTGGAGTCGGCGGGGTAACAACACGATCCCACACTGTATTTCCACGCATAATTCCGCCCATGTCCACAGTGTCGCTGTCACCTGCACAGTACCATCCAAGCTCTCTACAGGCAGTGAAGCATCATCCCCGTCAGGCAGAGGTACCGACAGCTTGTTCATATTCCGTGAGTCCGACACCTTTCAACACCCACAGCTCCTCTACCTCTACGCATAACCTAGCAAAGACAAAAAGATAGCAACATGAAGACCACAGACCACAAACTTAAGAAACCAAGCACGGGAACACTGCCCCAGTGTCCCCTGAAAACGCCAACATCACATCATGCCCCCATCGCCCCTCAACCCCCTACGCCCGTTTAAAAAAAAAAGAAAAAAAAAGAAAGAGAAGGAAAAAAGGAAAAAGGAAAATCACACGTAAAGGGGCGTAATAATGAATGGCCAGCCCACAAGCACAAAGCACAACAAAGGGTATCAAGACACCTACACCTGCTCCCCCTCATCAAAAGGCTCAACCCTAACCAGGATCTCCTCCAGCAGCCCCTCGAGGAACATCCCCACGTCCCGCCCCATCCCCACCGGCTCCGCCTTGTCGTAGTGGTCAATCTCCTTGCACACGTGTGCGAGCTTGTACACCAGGTGCCGGATGCGGTCGTGCGCCGCTTCCGCCCTCTGCTGCCGCGGCGTCGGGGCGGTGCCGGGACCGGTCCGGCAGACGCCTTGGAGGCGGATCTGCCGGCGCTTCAGGGCCTCCTCGAGGGCCGGGAATAGGACGTCGTTGAGGGCGTCAAGATCGCCGTTGGCGTTTGCGGGGGCGGGGGCGGGCCAGGTCGACGCTGCGGCGCTGGATTCGGCGGCGGTAGGCTGGACTTTGGACATGAGGCCGATTTGTTGGTTCTGGGGGCGTGGGTACGGTTGAGGGTGAGGGTATAGCTGGGGATGAGGTTGCGGCTGGTGGTGGAGCTGCTGCTGCTGTGGCTGGCGTTGGCCGTGTTTGGGTGGAGGCGGCGGGACCAGGAGTTGGTGCTGGCGTTCCTGCGTCTGCGCCGACTGGTACGACTGCCTCTGCTGCGCCATGCTCTGCGGGGTCGCGGACCCCCTGAACGGCGGGATCTCCGGGATATCAACCTGGCCCACCCTCGGCTGGGATGCCTGCCCCCGCAACTCAGACGCCTCCTGCGCAGGCACCCGCGCGGCGGGAGCCGAGGGCGTCGACACCTGGATAGCAGATGAGATGCTCATCAACCCGAGATCCTCCTGGAGCTGCTGCTGTATCTCGCGGTCGTGGTCCGAAGACTGGTACGGGTCCATCTGCACGGGCGCCGCTGGCCTCGCCCGGCGCGATGTGTCGTCCTGCCTCTTCTCGGGCGACGGCGGCAGGGCTACCTTGGACGGCGATGCCGAGGGATCAACCTGCGGAACGGGCTTCCTCTGCGGCGAGATCTGCCGCGACGTTCCCGTCCCCCCCTTCAGGGTATCCGAGTCGGCCGCGCGGAGTCCGTAGTCTCTGACCTTGGTCGGGCCGCCGGCGTGGTTTTCGTATTGCGTCTCCGGCTGCCTCGAAGACCGAGCGTTGGTGGCCGCGTCGTCCATAGCGTTCAGGCCGGGCCTGTGCACCACGCCGCCGCGGTCACTAACGAGGCGCACGGTGCCAAAGTCCCACATGTCCTCGTTGACGGGGTGCCTCTCCGTCCGGTCGGCGGCGATGTCCTCGACAGCCTCCTCCTCCTCACCCTTGTGCGTCGCCATGTACCGGACATGCCTCTCAATCAACTCAGTGAGGTACGACGTCTTCTTGGCCTTGCGGATAAAGGGGTGCCGGAGCAGGTCCTTGGCGGTGGGCCTCTCCTTGGGGTCCCGCTGCAGACAAAGCTCGACAAAGTCCTTGAAGGCCTTTGTAAAGTTCCCCTCGAGGCGCGGGGGTGGGTTTTTGGGAATCAGGAAGAGGACCTTCATGGGATGGATGTCGGCGTAGGGCGGCTCCCCGTTGGCGAGCTCGAGGGCCGTGATTCCCAGGGACCAAATGTCGGCGCGGTGGTCGTAGCCCGACTGCTTGATGACCTCGGGGGCCATCCAGAAGGGGGTGCCGACGAAGGTGTTCTTCTTGGTCATGGTGGCGGAGAGCTGGCCCGAGACGCCAAAGTCGGCAAGCTTGACCTGGCCGTTGGCGCCGAGGAGGACATTGGCCGCTGTAGAGGTTAGCTCGCCGTATAATTGTCACCCGAATCACGCCTGTCCCGTGTAAACACACCTTTGACGTCCCTGTGCAGCTTCTTGTCCGAGTGTAGATAGTCCAGCCCGAGCAGCAGCTCCTTCAGTATGATGGCAATGTAGTCCTCGCCGATGAGCCCCGGCTTCATCAGGTCGGCGCAGCTGCCGCCGGAGCAGAACTCCATGACGATCCATAGCTCGGCGCCCTTGGCGTAGGAGCCGTAGTACTTTGTGACGAAGGGCGACTGCAGCTCGGACAAGATGGCGATCTCCTGGATGATGTCCTCGACCTCGTCCTCTGCGCTCTCGATGTCGATGATCTTGATGGCGACGGCCTGGCCGGTGCGCTTGTCGACACTGGAGGAGTCTTGGCATCAGCCTCTTGGTCCCTGGTGTGGAGGCGAGGGACGAGGGGAACCTACCCTTTGTAGACCTTGCCAAAGCTCCCTCCACCTGTCATTCCCACCCCAGTATTAGAAATCTCCAAGTGCAACCCCGGGGCCACGGAGCGCCATCACGAACCAATGCAGTACTCCTTGGTGTACAGGAGCTCCGGATCCAGCGCCTCGTTCGCCTCCTCGTACTCCCGCTCCCTGTCCATGGCGGGCGACGCGGGGCACGAGAGCCGGCTTATCGAGGCGGGAGACCTCCGGTATCAGCTGCCCGAAAGAGCGGGTTCGGGACGTCCGTTTGGTGTTTCGGGGAAGGGAACCGTCAGTGTGTCGGGCAGTAGGGCCTAGCGTCGGTACCGGCGAGGCGCGATGGCGGTGGGATTCGAACGCCGGAAAGCAAGCCGCAGCTCAACAAGTCGATCTGGAGGATAAGGACCGTGGGGTTGTCGCCGTCCGCCTCTCATGGGAACCCGCGCTTTTTCGGGGTCGAGGAAAGCAGGGGAAACGGGGTCGGTGAACCGCAGTAATATTCAGCTGTCTTACTGGGCGGGGGGAATTTGTTTGGGGGTGGGTGACGCCTGGATGGAGGGGCCGCCCGTTGTCCGTTGGAGGGGTTCCTGGGGCAGCTGGCAGGGCCTGTGGGGGAAGTGGACCGGCGACGAGGATGGAGTGTTGATTCCTACATGTGCGAGACATGGATCTTCAAAGTTGTCGAAATCCTGTCAGGTGGGAGACGTTGAAGACAGGCAGGTCTCTGGATTCTGCATCCCCCTCTCGGGAATTCAGTGGCCCGTGAGACTGTGTTATTCCGCCGTCAATGTTCGAGACAGCCGCTCGCGTCCAGCCCCGGCTGTAAACAACAAGTCACCCGTCGTCCAGCAACCGCGCAAAACGAAACATTGTCAGCACCTGGACCAACCGGGTCCATTCCAACGCCGGGATCGAAACAGAACTGGGCACATGCCCGCCCTCAGCACAACTCCCCGCGTTCCCAACCCCAAATCACGTCCCTACATGTAAACATCAGATCAGCTCACCAACCCCAAACAGGAATCCCACAGAGCGGGGGGGGGGGCGCCCCGCCCCCCCCCCCCCCCCCCGGCGGCGCGTTGGGGTGGTATGGTTAGGTGAGATTGGAGTTGTTTATTCCCAATAAGGTTGGAGGCGTAATAATAAGCTGTGAGCTCAGCTCGTCGCTCCAGTTGTGAGCTGGCTTGCGCGAGGAAGCCCCGCCCTCTTCTTAAGGGCCCCTTAATAATCTGCTCTCCTGTACTTACAGTACGAAAGCACCTGGGCGAGGAAGCATCTGATCCACCTTCACAGCTCTAACCCGAGTACTCTCCCATGCATCACCACCGATCGGCTTTGTCCCGAGGGAGGAGTCGCCTCATTGGCTTGGCAGGCCAACGAGCCTATCCGCTATTCTCGCCTTGTAGGATAGAGTGGGCTAGGGCGTGGTCCGGGCGATAACACGCTGCCGCCACGAGCCCCGCTATCCGTGGCGTCAATTGATCGCTACATGTACGGTACCATACTGCCACTAAACGTCACGGGACGAGTGACCCGGTACGATGCCCTTCCAAAATCCGAGGACCCTCCAACGTCAACCACGTGGCCACGCGACAAGATGCCCAATTCATGAAGTAAAACGACCGACCATCCAAAGCTGCCCACCACACCACCATACCCGATCCCTTCCCGGCACCAGCCGTCGCACAAAAACGGGAACCCTGAGCTCTGTACCACCTCAGCTCACCGGGCGGGCATTGCATTCCCGCCCGACTGACACCTGACAGCAATTGTTCTCGGTTTCCCTTTTCTCGGGCTAGACTGCTCGCGATTGACGGTCAAAGGTCGGGAAGCGGCTCGGGCCCTCGCATCGGTCGTTGCGCCACACCCAGACCGAGGGGGCGAGCTCTGATCAGTCCCGCTGGGTTGATTGACCTGACATGCGTGTTTCAGTTTGCAATAACCGTGTGCTGCATCGCACGATTCGATCGCCCATGCACTTTACTCGAACATACCAGCGTCTTCTACCCGTATAGAGTATGCGGCTATACAATACGACATGCAAGCAGACCGTCTCCTCGGAGCCGCGGACGTCCAACATCAACACATCAGCGCCTGGCCCGTGCTTCCGCCAAGACGGGACAAGCTTCCCCAGCAGATGGGCCCTATCAACGCTCCGTGGGGTCCTCCGGAGACAAAGCTCCGGGAAACGAAGGATAAGATCGTTGATTTCCCCGTCAGCTGTCTCAGCATCGCAAAGGTCCCTTCCCCAGCTCCCCGCATACGACCCATTATCGGGCATCGATTCCGCGCCAAACAAGGTTAGACCCGCTCACAGATATCCCCCCTATTGCTTTTGAACGGAGGGTCTCTCTTGAAATATGCATGGTTTTATTTCGCAGCCGTGTACATGTACCTTGTGAACGAGACCTCCCGGCAACACTTTCTATGCTGTGCTTCTCTGGTATAGATGTGGATTCCCCGACCCTTTCATCCACCGAACATGCAGTGCCGAAACAGACGAACATGCCCCCCCCCCCCTCCCAAAAGCCCATTCCCCTATCCCCTCCCGACCATCACGTGTTGCCCCTCCCCTCCACGTTCGGCTCAGAACCTGAGCACGTACCGCGCCATCGCAAAAGCGCAAACGCCCGCAAAAACGGGCACGAAACAAAGGCACAAGCAGAAACCAGAAAACAGACCCGTACGCCATACCCCCCGCTAATGCTGCTTGACATGCCGACTCTGCACCCGGATTTTGTCCCCCTCTCCGCCGCCGCTCCCGCCCCTCCAAGACTGCGCCATCTGCTGGCTCTTGGCATCCCTCCCATTGTCCCCGCCCTTCTCCCCACCCTGGGCCTTGTGCCCGTCCCTACTCCAGCCACCCTCCCCGCAGACCTTGTTGTGCGGCGTGTTCTCCGTTGATGCGGCCTGCATCCTGGCTGCGCGCTGCCTCGAGGGCGACTCGCTGCCACGTGCATTGGCCTCTCCAGACGAGGGCCCGGGGTGCGGCGAGCGGGACTCGGGCACGGGCGAGCGCGAGGGTGTGCAGGTGCGGCTGCCCTGGACCGAGGCGCGTCCGCTGCTGGGCGTGTCCTTCTAGTCCGCGCCCCGCTCCGCGTTCGTGCCGCCGCGCCACAGGCCGTAAAAGCCCTCGCAGTTCTTCCACATCTTGATGGTGCCGTCCTCGGAGCCCGTCGCGTAGAGCTTGCCGTCGGGCGAGAAGGCGATGGACCAGATGGGCCCGTGGTGGCCCTTGTGCGTTTCTACAACGGTCAGTCCTACGCACAGTGACAATGAGGAAAGCGGGATCTGACTTACCAATCTCCTCTCCGTTGTCCCAGTTAATCACCCGCGCCCAGGTGCCCGGCTCCTCGCCTACCACGAGCTTCCTTTCCTTGAGGTCGAGGCCAACGCTCGCAATTGTATACTTTAGCTCCATGCGCTTGATCTCGTCCATCGCATGCGGCCCGCCCCAGAAGTATACCCACTTCCCCGCTGCGACGGCGAGTACGGGGTGCCCTCCGCCAATGTCGTCGGGGGACGTCAGCTTCGGCGCCAGGGACACGAGCTCGCACGACTTGATTTCGCCGTCTAGCACCTCGTGACGTGTGCAGCTCCTCGTGGGCAGGTCGAACCAGCGGAGCGTGTTATCGGACGCAGTGACTATCGTGTTCGGATCCTTAGTCCAAGCGACGAACTTGATCGGCGCCTTGTGGGTGCCCTCGCCAATCTCGAAGCCGTCCGAGGCCTGGATTGTCGTTCCACCGGTAGCTCCGTTCTGCGCGGGATTTGGCACCTCTGTGAGATCGAAGACGCGCAACTTTTTCTCGGCGCCTCCCGTGGCGATGAGGTCGGAGTTGTCGGAGGGATACGCGATGGCCCGTACGATGTGGTTGTGTTGGATGGTAAAGAGCGGCTCGCCGGTGTGGGTGTCCCAGATCTTGCTGTGAGGTGTTAGTCTGGATCAGATTGGTAGTTTGGAGGCATAACTTACGCCGTAAAGTCGGCGGACGCAGTCGCTGCGTTGCTCGCGTTCGGGCTCAACCGCGCCTGCCACACAGCACCCTTGTGGCCGATAAACGTCCCAATCCTTCCTGCCGTCAGCATCCACGCGAATTGAGAACTACTGAGATAGCCTCGGGTTCATACCAATCGCCAGTCTGGCCGTCGCGCAGCATAGGGTTGCCGTCTAGGGGGCGTCAGCTCAAGGCCATGAGATGGCAGATTCCGAGGCGTGGACGGATGCGACTTACCCTTGCAGGCGGAGATCATGTAGTACGCATCATCCTTCTCGAGGGGGGAGAAGCTGATGTGGGGTACAGGACGCGAGTGCCCATGGCACGTCAAGGGGACATATTGTCGAAGCGTTTCTGCAGCCATGGCAAAGGTCTGGGCAGATGCGTCGGCAAGATGGGTCGTAGAGAAGGGTCAATTAGGATGTGGGTTAGACTGTAGTATGCTGAAAGTCAGAGGTAGGCGACAACCGAGATTGCGACAGGTCCGCTAGTAATGCCGGGGCGGGAGAGTGAACAGAAAGGCTCTCCAAAGACCGGGGTGGAGCTAGGAGAAGTGCAAGCCTAAATCGAAGAACGAGATGGAAAAATGGACACCGCGCGGGGAGAAGTCGCGATAATCAGCGGGGCGGCAGGAGGCGGTGACAGCAACGCGGGGCGGCACTTTCTAGCTGGCCACGTGCTGCAAAATTGGAGAAGGAGAGGTCCAATTGAACAAGAGACACAAAGGGAGATGTTGGCACACGTATTATTGCGGAGTAGTGCGTCGGCAGAGTCGATACCCGATACACCTTCGCCAAAGGTTTCGCTCCGTGGTGAAGTTCTGTGGTCCCTAAATCCCAGCCAGCTTCGACCCACGAGGGGGAGGGGCAGCCGGAGGGGCTTCCGTATTCAGTGTGGAGTGTGGAGGTCGGAGCACGTGACTGAAGGTGTGACTTCAAGCTTCCAACGCCCACTGTACGCCCGGAGATCCTCGACAAACAAGCTTTTCGCGCTCTGATATATACTTCTTCGGCTATAAAATCAGTGACTGCTCAATTCCAGCCTAATAAAACAAGGTGGAAGAGGTGTAGCATGTCGGTGTGAGCATGTGATGCGGTCAGCCGTGGGTGGGTGGTCGCGAAGGCTTGTCTCTCGCCAGCTGGCTTGCAGCTGTCATTGTGCAGGACGTCAACAAGCTTCCCGAGTTGATGATCGCGGTGGGCTGCTTCGAGTAATGCTTCGTTAGTGTCACGAGTCTTTCTTCGCTCTTTTCCTTTCGGAGCTGTACACGACCTCACAGAATACCAAGGCTTATCTGTATACTTTTCTCGTATCCACGCGCCTCTCTTTCGGCCCAAATCCACTACTTGCGACACGATTCCGGCGCAACCCATATCCCCAAACGAGCTCTCCTACCGCGATTAGCTGTCCCGCAGGCCTTTTCCTTTGCTACCAAGGCGCACTGGGATCGGGATCCTTTCCACATTTCAATAACTTGCTACAATGGACGACGATGACAGAGGTACGCCGAGACTTGTGCTCCCCGGGCCTTGACCGACGTTGCACATTCCCATCTACCCCCTGCAACCCCGCCTTCTTATTGTCCCAGGTCGCGACCTGACACAATGGCAGAGTCCAACGCGAGCTCCGAGCACGATGACGAGGTCATGGACGACATCGACATAGATAATGACCCCGATGTGGACGCGGATCATGACGCGGAGGTAGACGTGGAGGACGACGACCAGGATGACAATGACGATAACGACGATGGCGTCGACGGCGACGGCGACGGCGACGATGAAGAAGGGGACGGGGACGAAGACGAGAATAACGACCAAAACGACACCCAGATGACCGCAACCCTTGATAACACCATGGACAGCGAGGCTGTCGATACTAGAGACCCAGACGGCGGCCCAAGGACGCGCGAAATGGGCGACAAGGTTGAGGGAGACGACCAAGTCAGATCCCCGACACCACGCAAGTCTGCTACTCCCGGTCCAACGCGGTGGAAGCCCGTGATCCGCCCCGAAGTCTACACGGCGAAGACCTACGACGTGGTCCCCACAATGGCCGCTCCCCAGGCCACGAGCATCAACGCCATAGCCATAACCCCCGACCTGCGATACTGGATGACGGGCGGTTCCGATGGGTACATCCGCAAGTACAGCGGTACCGAAACGATCAATGGCAAGCAGCTCCTGACCGTCGCGCAACGGCACCCCTTCGTTGACAGCGTGGTCAAGGCGGGTGCACTGGTGTCGTACTGGGAGAACGAGGAGGCGCCGCCCGCGAACGGGGGGCCCGCGGAGGATCATTCCCTGTCGCCGGTCTACTCGCTTGCAGTGCACTCACAGGCGCTGTGGTTGCTTTCGGGGACGGAGGGCGGAGGGATTAATCTCCAGAGTGTGAGGCACGACGAGGGCAAGAGGATCACGTGCCTAAAGCAGCATACCAGCGCCGTGAGCGTCTTGACTCTTGCGCCTGATGAGAGGAGCGTGCTCAGCGGGAGCTGGGATAAGAAGATTCTGGACTGGGATCTTGATACGGGTGACATTATTAGGACGTATGAAGGGAGCGGGCAAATCTCGGCGGTTGAGAGGCGGCCGGCGAGTGGGGTCCCATTCCCGGCCGGTGCGCTGGACGACCCGGTTGGGAGCGATACTTTCTCCAGTGACGACAGGAAGGGGCTCGCGAATGGGGTGGGTGGCGGTGGGGGGGATTCTGGGCTTGGAGGCGAGGCTGCGGGAGACGTTGCATCGCCGGCTCATGAGAGTCTATTCGGGGGGAGTGACGCGGGTTCGTTGTTCGGGGAGACGATGGGGGGTGGTTTTGGGGGGGATGAAGACGATGAGTTCTCGCATGCGTTGGGAATGTCGCTAGAGGGGGACTCGATGAATGGTGGGGGCGGCGATGTTACGATGGGGGGCGTGGACGGTATGAATACCGGAACGGACTCGGCGCCTGCGGCTCAGGGAGACTCTACGGGGACAACGGATGCATCTGGTGATGCAAACGCAGCTACGCTTCCTCACGCCACGGAAACAAACTCGGAGCCTGCGGCAACCCAGCCCGATACCCAAACAACCATGGGTTCTTCCTACCAAGACACCCCCAACACAACCGCAAACCCCCAGCCAGAAGCACCCGCAGAGCCCGCAACACACCACTCCCCCACCGTCCTTACATCGCAAGCTCCAACCCACCACGACCCTACCCAGATGTCCGACTCAACCTTCCTCTCCGCGTCGATCGACGGCACCATCCGCATCTGGGATCGCCGAGCCCCCAACGCCGTCGCGCGGATAACGCCCCAGCGCGGTGTGCCGCCCTGGTGCATGGCGGCATGCTGGTCCCCCTCCGGCAACACCATCTACGCGGGCCGGAGGAACGGTGTGATTGAGGAGTTCGAGGTCCACAAGGCGACGCGGAACTGGAGCCCCACCCGCTCGCTGCGCTTCCCCGCGGTGTCGGGTGCCGTCTCGGCCATACGCCCCATGCCGAATGGACGGCACTTGATGTGCGCTAGCCACGACATCCTCAGGCTGTATGATCTGGAGCACCCCGCTGCAGGCGCAAAGGACAGGGACGGAAAGACGAAAGGGACGGGCTCCGTGCCGTTCCTGATCGTGCCGGGACCTCCCAGGGCGGGGGTCATTTCCGCGCTGTGGATCGATCCTACATGCCGGTTTATGGTGTCTGCGGCAGGGACGAGGGGGTGGGAGGGGACGAGTACCGAGGCGCTTATCGGGTATGAGATCTCGGCCCAGTAGGGGTCTGGCTGACTGGGGTCCGTTGGGGTGGTCGAGTCGTTGGCTTACAGGCGTTTTGGGTGTTGGAGTATGGACTGGATGGTGTTGGCATAGTATGTGCCCTTGTGCCTTGAGCGACTGGCGGTTTTGTGTTACGTCTGGGCGCGCCTTTGGGGCCTCTTGGTTCGGGCTGTTCATCGGGCCCTCTGAAACTCCGGTATGCCTTCGTCTGCACGAATATAATCCATACACGCATATATAAGTACTCGAATGACTCCGCCCCAGTGGGCCAGCCCTTGGGAGTGCTCTACCGTGATGCCTTGGCTTTATGGAACCTCCGCACATCACTTCAACTAGCAGTACACAAGCAATCTGTGAATCGCAAAGCCTTCAATTACCCCCCCTGACGCCTCTACACTAAACCTCGAGTAAAAGAGTCCATCCGCCCAATTCCAAGACCACTCTCACACCTCCAGAACATGGAAAACAATCGACCGTCATCTGAGTTGACCTTTCACGCCCTTCCCTCTCCTCTCGTAGAGGTCCATAGCCGCGAAATGCGCAAGTCCCATTCCATCCTGTACCACCGTTTTCAACTTCCAGACAAAAGGAGTAACAACGCAAACGAACAAGGACTGTAAATACGCATCGATGGCCCTTAGGCAAAAGCCTAAGTAGCCGGAGCCCAAATGCTCAGCATAGACATGCTGGACTCAAACACGCGCAGGGCATCTATACCCGAACAAGAAAGCAAATTGGATAGAACACAAGAGAAAAATGATTGCAAAGGTGGCATGTACAGGTGAGTGCCATATCCATCCGGAGGGTATTACCATTATCTAATCCACGGTGCCATAGTAGGAAAAAAGCGAAGGACGGTGGGTTGAGTTAAACAGAGTATAAAACATGGAAAGAAGACGTGCTGTGGGCGAAGGAAGATGTATGAATCGAAGGAATACACGCCCCGCCCATATCCCCGGCCCTGTTCCAGACCCAAAAAAACCGCCGCCCAATGACCTGTGTGCTCGTGGTGCATCTGACAAATGAAATATGTAGTGAGACTGTGTATGTGATGAGGTGTTGAAAGATTGTACAGAGTTGACATTCACTCCTGAGCCGTTTCCAGCGCCTCTTCCTCAGCTTTGCTGAGACCCAAAGTAAGGCATCATGTTCGTCCAGTCCGCCATCTGCCCTTGCTGCTGCACTGGCTCGTCAACAACCGTAGTTGTAAAGCTACCCCAGTCATCGAGCATAAGGCCTGTGCCGGCTCCGGACTGAAGGTAGTCGACGTTTATGGTCGGGGGCCCGGAAGACATCGTGGTATCGGGGGGCGGAGGCGGTGGGAGAGCCCGCTCTAGAGAGGAGCGTCGAAGGGACCCGGAAGCCGGGCGTGCTGCATTTGGTGCCCCAAACATCGATGCCTGCATCATGGGGTTACCGAACGGAGCCGCGAAACCTGAAGGCGAAGTCGGTTCGCCAAGCATCATCCCGGGTTGCGGTTGCTGCGTCTGGCCAGGCTGCGTGTGCATCGAGGCAGATCCGGGTGTGACGGGCGAAAGGGTCGATTCAGGAGGAGTCGGATACGACGTCGTGCTCACCGGCGCTGGCGCCGTCGTCCCAGACACGTCAACGCAAGTGCTCGGTTGCAAGTAGGGGCTAGTCATGAAGACAACGTCCGCAAGGTCGTATGCTATGCGGACAATGCCCTCCGCGTCTGTACTTGATCCCGAGAAGAACTCCAGAAGATCCTGCAGCTGGCCCGGGCACTCATTTTCCATGAATCCCTGCGCTCGTCCAGTCTTTGTAGGATTCCAGCTGAAGTGGGCTTGACGGCCCGCGAAGTCGACCTGCTTCTCATTGAGAATATCCTTCCAGGCTTCGTGAATAAGAGGTTGATGCAGAAGGCCGTAGATAACCCTCGAATGCGTCCAGTCCGCCTTCGTCTTTCCCGACTCGAAATGTCTCGCGACGTGCTCGACGTGCCGTTCCCTCGACGGGTGAAGCGCAGCGCAGAACCCACATGCCCAGTACTTCCTCTTCCGCAGGTATTTCACAACCTGTTCCGAGTGCGGGCAAGTCTTACAGCCGTGGGAAGACTTGTGGTGCTGGTTGAACGTATTGGCGCCCCAGAAACTCCGGTTGCACCCCGGTTCCGGGCAAGGATACTTCTTCCAACGCTCGTGGAACTCCTCCTCGTGGCGCTTCCAATCGTACTTCCGCTTGAACCTGGTTTCGCAGGACGTGCACCAGTAGAAGTTCAGCCGACCAGTGGGCCCGCAAGCCTGAGCGGCGTTCTGGAGGTTCGAACCCGACGATGAGGAGGTTGTCGTCTGCTGTAGAGGAGATGATGACTGGGAGAAGTGGGTCGCGGCGGAACCGGTCGAGGCGAATGAGGGCGCGTTGGACCATATACTACTCGCGCGCCCTGATGAGCCCGAACTTGTTGATGAAACAGAGATACGCGGTCGGTGCTGGTATGGGCTCGGCTGTTTGGGCCAGTAAACGCTCGATGGCGCCCCTATTCACGCAGGTTAGCATGTGCACGGCAGGTCCGGCCCGGCGCGGAGTAGAAAGCGCATCGGAGCAAGGCATGGCCATGGCGTGGTTGCTTGGCTGCGACACGAATTGAACAACATACCCCTCGAGAGACCATCTTCAACCGTCTGTTCCGTCTTCACTTCGCGGGAGACCTCGCCGGTGGACTGTGTGGGCAGAGGTTGTTGAGGAATATTTGAGCCATTTGCGGCTAGGGTTGTCGGGTTTGAAGTCGCAACCAGGTTAAACAGAGTATCCCGCGAAATGCCCAAATCCATCAAACCCAGAATCCTCTGCCTCGCCTCCTTCAAAACGTCCGCCGGGGCCTCGCTCATGGCGACGGTGGTGCCCAGCGAGGCGGGACGGGATAGTGTGCGCGGGTCGGCCGAGACGCTAGCGACTCGCTCGGTGATAGGATAACACTCGTCGCGCCAACGACTGTCGAATTCCCGCCGTCGGGTCGGCCTTTCGAGCAGTGCCGGTTACGATGGTGTCTGGTAATGACGATGCTGACGGTGACGGGCGGGAGGAAAGGTGGGCCGACGGTGAGAGGGCGGCAGTGGCAATTGGATGGGCGTGGCCGTGGGCGTGGGTTGGAGGGGAAACGATAATAATAAAAGGGCCAGACGGGGCAAGGGAAGGTAGCAACGAGGCCCAGGGCCAGGGGCGCGTGTGAGCAGGAACAGCCACTTTCGCTCAACGGGGTTTAATTCGGATCCGCCAGTCCTTGGTCCACACGCGAAATAAGAGGCTAGTGCTGGGACTCCGGATGGGCACCTGGAAGTGATGCCCTGGAACGTCGGGGAAGGAAGTTGTCGTCGTGGATGGCAGCTCTTCTCAGCAGAGTTTGCGAAAGTACGCAAAGACCGAAACGCAGGGGGGGTTGCGCAAGTATAAATGCGGCAGACAGTCGAGCGGAGGTCGAGAAAGGGCGTCGACGAACAGAAGGAGGGGGGAAGCAAACGGGAGCAGAATCGAAACCCCGAGGTAGAATGAGGAGCGAGAGAACGGGGTGGTGTTGAAGATATGGAGGATCCGGCGTTATGAGCGGGCAGGGCAGCCTTGGGGCAGAAACGACTGGCAAGGGTGGTATGTAATATTAAGGGACCCGTGTGCTTGTATTATCCGCAGAGCTCGCGCGCGGCAGTGGTTTGAGGAAACAACAGCTGAGTGAGAGCTTGGGGAACGGGCGGCCTGGGGACAATCAAAAGCGGAGCCTGGACGTGGGAGCTGCGCCTGCTTTCGACTTCCCGGGGAGATCCCACACCCTGGGATACAAGTACCTGGAAAATAGAGACACGGCGGGGACCTCGACATGTTCAGCACACGAAACAGCCAATGTACCCTCTCCACGAAGGAAAGTACCGCATAAATCCTGGACGCGGGCGACATGCGGGCTGCCCCGTGCGCGCCAGTACCCAGGGATCCGCGCGCCGTTTTGGCTTAGCGGTATCGGGAAAGTACCTCGATACTCGCTCGTGTGTTAATGACAAGGGTTTAGCATGGTCACTGACGGGAAGGAGCGATCCTGGAGTGATACATGGATAAATTGCAGCAAGCACCCACACCGCGCTTTCCCGCGTTCGGGGGAAGCGCGCCCCGGAGAAGGGTCTTCTCGGCAAAACGCGAAGGTGCGAAAGGAACGGCCGTCTACTCGGCGATACTATGGTGCTGAGGAGGCGCACGAGGCATGGGCCGGGTACGCATTGGTGCGCTCGATGTTATCGCCCGGTCGCACCTTCGCCCTTGCTCCTCGTACCCTGATCAAGGCACGTTAGATTGGCATCTCCCCACCCTCCCGATTTGGGGCAGGGGTTCCCTGGTACCTTTCCGCATCTGGCCTGGTTTGCTCACCCCTGCTCATGATCTCCCTCCTCAGCGACGGAGGCGCGTGCTTTTCTCGTCTGGGCGTCCCTCTGTGCTGTGCCGGGGCATCCCTGGAGGCGACGGGTGAGGAATTTGCCAGAGGTCTGGGCGCAGGCGCTCCTTCCAAGGTCACTCGTATCGGGGATTTGCCGTAATAATCAGCGAGCGAAGCAGGCGCAACAGCACAGCTGCCACGGGGCGAAGGGCGCTAGGCCAAGTCGGGGTCCTACGCAAGGAGAAAACGGGTCTGAAGGCAAAGGTTGGAGCATCCAGAACCCATTGTGGGCTCGTCATCAGCCCGCCTCAGGCCGGGCTAGTTGGGGCTTTTTGCTCGCTCTTGCCGTCGCTAGCATTCGGCACGTCAGCCTCTGCGGCGCAAGTTCAGTCCCGTCTGGACCATACGTGACGGCCGGAGCCCTACAAGGTACACGCGAGATACTCGAGCGAAAAACCAACGTCGTGCGTCCCGGCTCCCGGGCTCAGGGCGTCGCTAGCCAATCGGCTGCACTGCATGCATGCTGGAACCCGGGCTGTTCCTGGTCACTTCCCTCTTTCGTCTGGTGCGGTCTGGTTCCAGCCTGTCATCTTCTGTGAGATTCCCGATCACGTTCCCGTTTCGCTCCCCCGTCTCGCGAGCCGATCTTTCATCCAACAGCCCTCGCCCCGCCGACGATCTTATCTCGGCAGAGGCAAGATGCTTTCCCCCGCATCTCATTTCAGGATATCATCTGAACCGCTGGCATCACGGCGACGAGGCGCATCAATTGGCTGCTCCAAAATTGCCATCATGGAGCATCCTGTTCGCGCCCTCAATAGTGTGGACTCTCGGACAGCCAGCTGGCACACATGCAACGGAGCAGGCTCTGTTCCCGGGTTTTACACAGGGCTTACTTTACGAAGTAGCGATCCGTGAATGGTGGAACGAGTCGGGTGTCCAGAGAGCAGAATGCGTCGGTACGAAGCGCCGTGCAACACCGACCGTGTCGACGGTGCCATTGCCCAACAACCGTGACAAATATGAGCAATCTATCTTAGCCTGTGGACACATTTCCCTGGCGAGAGTCTCTTGCGGCGGGCTCAAGACCTTAACACCGTCCTCGCCGGACCAAGTCGTCTGCGTACGCTGTCGCCTTTTGCCCGGATCCCATGTCGAGCCACTTCACATTCGAGCATGGATGCGCTCCCTGTGGAAGGGAGGGGGCGGCGTTTATTGCGCAGGAAATCTTACGGGAAACGGGTGGTCTTGGCGGGCGATCTCTGGCTTGGTGATTTGCACCGCGATATGCAGAGCGGAGCGGAACATAAAGGTCCAATGCAGGCACTAATCACACCCTCCATCACAGTCTGGACTCAGGCATCACACTTTGAGGGTCGGTGGAGCACGGCGCGACGCGAAGCACCCATTGATGACGTTTATTGTCGAGAGAGCTGTGCAAAGGGCCAAGACTGGGGCTAGGTACTCCGGACATCTGGCTCCACCTCATGAGCAGCGGCGAGGAGCTTCGTCGCGCCGCGACAGTCGGTACCTCGTACGGTGCCTGTACTTGGACGAGCAAGCGGGAGGATGGTACCCTCTTCAGTTCTGTGCGGAGGTCTCCCCCGCCGCGGCACGCCTGGTCTCCGATTTGGAATTGTCCATCAGGACACGATTGCCCAATCTTGCGAAGTAGTATGGGCGACTCGCAATCTAAACGTCTTCGCCGGCCGATGCCTTGAAGTACTTGAGCCCCTGTCTCCTCACACCACGCGTGGCATGGCCTTCCGACGCTTGCAACATGTTTCGCACTTGTACCTGGCGCCAACGGGGGAAAGCGGAGACTATTATGAGCTCCTGCTGCTAGCGCGCTTGTCGGCCCCATCCAGCAGAGCAGGGGCCGAATGGGAGACGCGCAGCGAAAAAGCAACGAGTGGATGGGCACGAAAAAGAATGAAAAAAACTGGAATCGGTTGAACATGACGTCTGTAGTTGGTTGACCAGAGGGAGGAGTTCGCAAGGCACGAAAGCCCCTTTCATTATTCGAGAAGTCGCGGGAAAAGCTCACCTGAAACGGACGAGAAGTCGTGGGGTTTGTTTCGAAACAAAGGGGGTCTGGCCAATGGTGCGGGAATGCTGCTGCCGGGATTGCGAGAATTTCCCGCATGTGCTGGCCCTTGGCTCGTGTGTCCTCGTGTTGAGCCGTTGGGTCTGTGCGGCCGGGTAGGGAGGCCGAAAGAAGCTAGGGGTTGCACCGCCCTGTCCCATGCTCCGCATATCTCGTCGACACCGGTATTCGTCACGTCGGTGCGCGGCCGGTAGGCGGAGGGGGATCATCAGCCTGGGCGACGATCACTGAGCTGGACGGGGGAAATGCTCCTGGTCGGGGAAAGGGAAGGGCGAAAGGGGGTAGCGCGGGCGGTTTCCCACGTGTCGGGTTGAGGCCTGCTTTGTCGTCTATGCGCCCAGCCGTCAGGTTGGGACAGCGTATTCCCAAGTCGGCGGGTCGCATTCCGCTCCCGCGATATCCCTTCCGGGCGGAGCCTCCTGGCGGGAGACTCGGCGTCCTCTGGCACAACTCCCTTTCATCGGACACACGCGTCACCCATTATGTCGCCACAGCCTCAGGATCCAAGTGAGGGGCTCATCTGGGGGAAATGTGTTTCCGCGAGCTCGTGTTGACGCGCCCCGGGGAGGGAAAGGGGGGGGGCTAAGCACTTGGTAAGGGGTTGGTGGCGAGGAGAGGTTCCCAGGCCTGAGCGAAACACCGGCTTGTACAGCCTCAGTCGTCGCACGACAGATGGGGGCAGGCCCCACGTGTGACAGGTCTGGGTGAAAGGTGCTGCTCCATGGATCGCGGCGTTGTGAAATTGCACCTCTTTACTTGGTACAAGAAGTGCCAAAGAGGTTCCTCACCTGACACAGGCTCATGAGGTACGGGACATTAGAGGAGAGATGACAGCAGTTGTCCATGCCCTTGCAGCTCAAGCGTTGGGGCCCTTGCGGGGGATCCGCTCTGGGTAGGCCCGCCGCACTCGGCCGATCTACCCTGGCGTCCGCTCGGGGAATACCAATGCCGAAGCCATCCACCGAAGAACCCTGGGCGCTCGGTGCCCATGCCACCCGTTGACCGCTCCAGTTCCCGGCACCAGCTAGCGTTTCTGAGTCAAGGTGTCTTCAGCGCGTATGAAGTTAGGGACGGGGACCACCGCGCCGGAGAGGTGTCACTCCTTGCCAAACTATCGGTGGCACTTGTACGGAGTGGGATCCTGATACCCCGGGTCTGGGACGGTCTGTGGTCGCATCTGGTAAGCTGCAGGCCTGGCGCTAACGCGGTTTGGGGGTCGGGAGAGGTGCTAACGCGCCTTGGCATTGATCGGCGCGCTGGCCTTGCATCTCGTGAGGCTTTCGTTCGCACGAATGTGGGATGGGGCGGGTCGAGGCGGCGCCGATCTCTCGGCCGGGGAGTTACATAATGTGGCTCTTTTATTCGAAACGGCGGCAATGAGAGAGATGCGCTGCTTTATGGGTCACGCCGTCTTTCTCCGAGGCAACGTACGTCAAGGGTCCAACCTCGTTTCGGGGCGTCATCTACAGAGCGGGTGCTTGAAGGACACTGGGGCCGCAACGCCGCCCGCTTAGCGAGGAAGGGTGTCTCGAGGTGTCAAGGACGGCGCGACGCAGCTTGCACGTTGAACGAGCCCTGTCAACTAAGCAAACCCGCAATTTCCACGCGTCCCGCGCCCCTCCGGCACTCGGGTCCGATGACAAAAGGCGTGGGCCCAAACCGGGGAAGATCAACGCAGCGGATCGACACCGGGATACCATGATCTTTAACAAGGATGACTGGGGTGGCCGATCCTCACTGCCGGCTCTTTTGCGCATGTGCGGCCAGAAACTGTTTGTGACGTGGGCCGCTCCGGGTGCGTGATTCCGGGTGCCGATCACCAGGGATTGAGGACCTGTGTTTCGTTGGGAGCTGAAATGGGCTCCGGGGTTCGTACGATGATGGGTGAGAGCTGAGTAATGACTTTTGTGATAAGGGCTTGCTGGGGGGGTGGGATATCGGGGGCTTGGCTACGCCTCGGCTAGGATCTTCGTCGCTTGGGTCCGTGATCGTCGGGCGAGTGCTGGGCTGCCACCGGGGAGGCTTGCGCTGGTTCCCCCAGTTGGGTTCCTCAGGCGCAGACCCGTTTGCCGGGAGCAGGCTCGGAATCGGCTCGTGTCTGTAGAATTGAGCTCGAGCTTGGACTTCGGGTGAACGGGACGATCCCAGCTTCTAGGGCTTCTCTCCGGGGGGCTGCCATGTGTGCTGCCATGTGTGCTGCCATGCGCGCATCTGTCCTTGGCCTAGGCTGGCTGATGGGTTTGACAGGCTGTGGCATGTAGGGACTGCTGCCGGCACGAGTCGCGGTGTGCACGGCACGGAAGACGCCTCCGGAGACGAGCGGTAAGGCCCGACACCACCACGGCACAAACCCCTGCAGGCCCATTCTTATGCCGTGCCTCCTGTCACGACGAGCCGCGAGGCACGACTGTGGTTCAGACGACGTTGGAAGTCGCGGACGTCAGGCGGGGCTGCAGCGCCGATGGGGCAGCGTGCGTCGGGGTCTCATGTAGGCCCGTGTTCCATTCCGCCTAACCGAGCCAGAGGCTCGGATGCGAGTGCGCGAGTCTGTTGTGCATGGCTCGATGCTACGGCATGTAGCATCTTTGATCCGATCGGCTGTTGCCGGCCTAACGGGATCTTTCCTCTTTTTTTTCCTATTTTTTTTTCTTTTTTCCCCCCCTGGATCTAGCGGTGTCAACCCCCCGTGTCGTCCCGGGCCCGGAGGGGCGACCTTGGGCTGAAAGTTTGAAGCCACAGCCGCGTCGAAGAAATGCTTAATGCCGCTTTGGTCCCGGAGGAAAGTGTTGGGCTTAGAGCCAATGCCGGTCTTGTCAAGTCTAATTGGGAGCGGATCCGGACGTGGCGTTTGCTTGACGCTGTTCCGTTCGAGCCTCGTTCCCCGAGTTCGCGGATGCTTATCGGAGCGCGAGCCACAGTTGATATTTACAACCGGACCCGCACCCCAACCTATCGAGCCTCTGCTTGGAAGCATCTCAATGCGGCGCCTGTTCTTGTTTGCTCTCCGGACATTCCTTTACCTACACTTGGCCCAAAAACATGCCCTTCTCTGCGTTAGCCACCCCCTTACACGGCATAATCTTAAAACCACCAGGTGAAGCCCACCTCGGCCTCCCCAAAGCATCGCACGCTCCCGTACGTCGGATTTCAAAAAGTGAACGTACGTACTATGACTCTGTACCCTGCACTGGAAGCCGCGGGCAGTCATATTCGGGTTGAGCATGAGCATGGTCTTGGTGAGTCTTGCAAATGCAAATGCCTTGCTGAGGGGTCGCAAGGGGTCTGTACCAGGTATGGGCTTGGGGGAATCTCGAGCCTGGGAGGTGATCCCGCGCGGTGTTCCGTCCTTGCGAGGGCGGTGGTTTTGACTCTCCAGCCGGTATGTGCGTAAAGTTCTGAGAGCGGCCCGCCCGAGAGTTAGACGGTGGTGGTCGTGAAACGAGTCGTTACCAGCCGCCTCGACATATGTGCGCTCTCTACATCTCGTTATCTATGGTTATGCGCCTGCGGTTGTGTGTGGCGGTTCAAGACGTTTTGACCGAGTGCCAGCCAGTGCCGTGCGTCCGGGACAGGCGCCTCTGATCTACAAGTCTTGACCTGGGGCTTGGGGGATCCCAAGCAGGACATGTCCGTATTGCAAGTCTCTCTCGGCCTTTCCCACATTGAAAGGGGACAGACCTGATATAGTGGTGCAGAGACCGTCACAACCCCTGGATGTAATTATCCGAGCTCACTCCAGGTCCCCATCTCGACAAGGTCAGTTATAGTGCCGTCTGGGTGGAAGACACCGGCTCCTTTCCACCCTATATTCACAATGAATATTCCCGCCTCATGCGTGGACATGCTCGCGCCTCGGGAGTTGGGGAGGTTGGCGATTTGAGATGTCAAGAGCATCTCGCCGCCGCGGAGCAAGGGGGATTCTCCACGCGTTCTCGGCTTCGCTTTGTCTGGCTCGACGGACTCCAGGACCTTCTCGGTTCACGGCCAATACTTGGCGTTCTATAAGCATGCCCCTCCGTCCGCGCTCCCCCATGTGCATCGTTCTATCTCGATGAGCAACGTTGGATCTCGGCAGTCGGCTCTAGAGTGATGAGTGGATCCGAGCGCCAAAAGGGGACGCTGTAGAAATCCTATGACGAGACTCCGGCAAGAAAGATCTCTTGTATAGCGAGCAACCTTGCCCACGGGCGTGGGTTATACGGTGGGGCGTCGTTGATGAGAGCAGCCCTCAGCGGCGAGTTTTCAGTCTCTGAAGTACATTTGAGAACATCTTTCATCACCTCTGGGCCTTGCTCGGGTAGTTCCAAGTAGGGAACCAAAGCCTCCATCTGTGGGTTAAGGGAAGATTGCCTCGCCTCCCCAAGCTCGATCTCCTACTATCGGCTCCTGTCCCTCACTGTCGAGCAGGATGCCTCATCAGCGCAAGCTTCTTTGATCCGTCCATCATAATGCGGCTGGGAATAAAGTCCTTGCTAGAACCCACGGTTGACTCTGGCTCCTCGACTACCCGTATGTTTTGTGGTTGGGACGGGGTTCGTTGTGACGCTCTCCTCCTGCTTTATTCACAGTGCTGGTCTCCCTCGACCCATGTATCCCACCCTTTCCTCTTCCTAGGATATGCGTCCTGTTACATATCCGTGGTTTTGGCTTCTCGACAAATCTGCGCATGCCTTCTATTTCGTCGTCAGTTATCCTCACTCCGTCGTAGCGTGGGTGGTTGCGCCCGAAGAGCCTTTTTTTATAGGGGCTAGAGATGCCGCGGCTCTGATTGCCACATGGGCACTCTGTATATGCGTTTCCGGGCGTAGTGGCACGCCCGCGGGAGCTCTCATGAGTGCGACGAGGGGAGGACGGGTCTCTAGGGGCCATGCTCTCAGCCTCGGTCTTTGCCACGGAACCAGCCCTCGTTCTTAGAACCATCAAGTTCGTCTTCAGAGTCATCTCCATGCTTTCCAGGTACTAGGCTGACATCGAGTGGCACGCTCCTAATAGAGATATTTCCTGATGTCTCGTCCATACTGTAGGTTACAGTCACCTCTTGAGCCTTGTTCGCAATTTCTTGCAGCTCCAGAATAACTCGGACACCCAAACCGAACTTCTTGCGCTTCCAACTAGCATTTGAGGTGTAGCTGTCGCCATCTCCATAGTTGGGATGCGGAATGCTACCATGAATAACCACGAAGAGGGGGTCGTGCCGAAGTTCACACTCCACTTGATCACAGCATCCGTCGGGGTCGCGACAAGAAAAGAGGCAAGCCTTTCGCTGAAGAGGTGGCTGTGTAGAACTTTGGCTTCTCACGGCTGTAATGTTGACTCTTCAAAGTGGACTGGTGCCTCAAAGGACGTTTGTCGGTGAGGAGACAAGCCTGAATGTGGCTTGCAAGACGAAAAAGGGGCGGCACTCGAGTTGGATGACACTGTTACAAAAGACTTCGAAGACTTTATAAGCACTCTGGAGCCCAATGGGGGCCAAGATGCGCTTGCATAAAGACGACGACTTCCCGCTGTCCCAGGGACAATGGGAGTACTTGAGACCGCCCCCTGCGCTCTTTTACTGTAAAACCGTACGCGAGTACAAAGAACTTTGATACTACTGGCCCGACTCCTCCCCGGAAGCAGAGTTCAAGAAGTAGTGTCGCTGCTGACTGAGCTTTGATTAGGACTGTGGATGTTTCCTAGAGACAACGACCCTTTACACCGGCAGCTAGAACTGAATGAAGAGAAACCACCCCATGTCAGGCGGCTGTCTGCACACAACTACGCTTGCTGTGCCACGATTATTTACCTTTGGCTAGCTTCTCCATTTGTGTGCTGAAGTCACTATGAACGGTTTACATTGCATTCTTCCGCAAAACAAAGTTGGACCAAGCCGTTGGCCTCGACAGAACAATGAAGGCAAAGAATATCCTGTCCCTGGCTCCTTCGCTGACTCCAGACTCTCCGAAATACTACTTATACCCAGCTTGTTACCGTCCCCCTTATTCCAGCCCGCCATCCCATGTAAGCGCGCCCAGACACACACTATTATAAAGTATACCGGTTTCATGACGAGACGCACAATCAATTTGCTATACAACTGCTTTCTCGTCTTCCAGTCCAAGATCAGGAGCCAGCGGCAGGTAGGCCCGGTAGCACCTACGAGCACTAACCTCACAGATATATACCCCCTTGGGCCACCGGCAGCAACAGTACCCATGTCCTCCAAGACCAAGACACGCAAGCCGTCCTCGGCCCGAGGCACTAGGGCCCCCTCGTTTCTAGACGACCTAGCCTTCTCCTTCGCCACGCCCGAGGAGCGAAAGAAGATTGCCGAGAAGCGCCGGGGGGGCAGGAGGGGGGTGCGTGGAGAGGGGAGACATGGAGAAAAGAAGCACCGAGAGGGGAGGCACGGAGAGACAAAGATGCACAGAGTGGAATCAAGAATAAGGTGCTGTCATGAGGAGTTGAGTGAAGAGGGCCCCGCCGGGCGGGTCCGGGAGGGGATGTCCGAGGGAGGGAGGGGGGAGTATAGGACTGGGACAGAGGAGTGGAACTCGAAGGGGCTCGGAGGGCATGTTTCGGTAGACGGAAAGGATATGAAAGCGCATGCGACCTGGGCCGCCGGGGAGAAGACCGATGAGGAGTCGAGGAACCCGTTCCTGCGCTGGGTGGACGAGAAGCTGTCCCACCTGGAGCTCAGCAAAGGCGAGGCGGGGGTGATTCGCGGGTTGAAGTTCGTCGATACGCCTGGTAATGAGTGGGCGAAGGAGCAGGGGAGCGGGGGTGGCGCGGTGGAGATTGTGGTTGCTTGCTCGCGGAGTTTCACGTCAGAAGGAGGGCCCAGGCGGTCAAAGAATACTGGGTCGACGCAGACAGGAAACTCGCTCTCTCCTAGCTGGCCGACTCGCTGCTACACGCCCCTGGCACCGGAGTCTCGGAGCCATGCGCGGAGTTGCACGACGAGGGGGAGCTCATCCCGGAGCTCCGGGTCCGGAAGCTCAGGTCGGCGTATGGAGAGCAGATGCGAGGAGAAGAAGAACATGGACGGCCAGGTAGCTCGCGCCATTCTTGATGCCGAACGCGGCCCGCGATATTGCGACCCCGACGCCATTGCCCCCCGGCAACCGAGGACGGGTAGCACACCGCCCGAGGGGTTCCCGGGCGGAGGGGCTGTGCTCACGGAGGAGAACCTCGAGATACATGCCGCTGCGGGGGGAGGGCAGAAGGGGTACCGGGAGAAGAGCATGGTATGGGCGGCGGAGCGTACACGTAGGGGCGAGGGAAGTGAGGATGCTTCCGATGGCGGGTCGGATGTGTCGTTGTGGGCGGGGGATGGAGATGGGGATCTTGAGCCAGGGGATAGTGTTTCGGTCGCGTGGATGAAGGTTGGCTACTGGGATAGGCGGCGGCGGTGACGTGCTAGCTTGGGAACCGAGAAGGTGTAGGTGAGGACTGGATGCACTCCGTGGTGTTGCTGACGCTCTTGCCTCCAGATTCAGTATCATCGGAGCCAACATCACATCGGCTGCTTGGTAACGTCTACCCGATCCCACCTTACACTTTATGCGCGCTGCAGAGTTTAGGAGTTTTATTGATATGTCCTGCCCAGAACCCGCACCTCTGAGAGAGAGAGAGAGAGAGAGAGAGAGAGAGAGAAGGAGGGAGAGAGGACGGCGGCTATATATGCAAGTCTCCGTTTCCGTGACTTGCACCGATATCATCAGCACATGGGGTTATTTGTTCAACGGCCATGTCCTCTCTGGTCATAAACTTGTGCCCGTCGTTGTAGGAGGAGAGAACTTAGGCATGTATCTCTTCCATTCGCAACTTACACCGAGAAAGCTTCAGCAGAGTGGCCTATCCGATAGCCAGCCGTGCCTCCACGGACGCAAGGAGCCCGCCCTTTGTAGAGTGGCAAACATAGGTACGTGAGCCCCATGTTTCCGTGAATCTACATCATGATATCGTCTGTAGATCTGCCCACTCGGAAGTCAGATTCACCATGCCTCGCCTGCACGGGCGTTACTGCACCACGTATACCACCCCGTATCACCAGCACCTAAACGCCGTCCATTGCCGAGCTTAGCACAGCGCCCGCGCCATGGTCAACTTTCCCAGAGGCTTAGCCCCTCTGATCGCCATGCCCTCGGCGCCTCGTGTGCGTCTGGGCAGCACCGCGCTAGGTATGCCGCTCTGCAAGCCCCTCACCCCCCCCACCGTGCTTCGGCCTTGTCCAGATACTCACGGCGCTCTCATGGTGGATAATCTCGCCTGCGAGTAGGCTTAACACTGCTTTGGGTAGGAATCCCGCCTGTGTGGCAGGAACCCCAAGTCAAGCTGTGCCGCGTATCTTGTCACCGACTAGACGGGGCAGGTAACGCAAGACCATCCAAGTCGCAGTCGAGGAGGCAGTCGTCGATCCCATCCAGACTCGCATTGGCGCCATCCGGAAAGGTGCCATTCCGGCCGCAACCTTCGGGCCCACCGCCGCCGGGAGCGGCACGTTGACGCTTGGAATGGGGCCAGTATGGGGAATCGTGGGTATCAATATGGGTCTCCACCCCTTTCCCACCTCCTGCCCTTCTCCGCTCACTTCTTGGCCACAGTCACTCTTTCGCCCTCAACTCTCTTCCCCACTCCCAGTCCTCACTCTTCCTCGAGATAGGATAAGCAATACCTGGCAACGTTCCGTTATACCGCTGAGCCCTTCGTTCTTTCTCTGGATAGTTTGAACGCCGGGGGTAGCTTACCGTCGGCGCGTCAGACTTCAGACATCCACAGCCGCTCACGCTCACCGGCAATGAGACGCCGAGATACTCACTTATACTCACTTCGACACTCACTACAAGAACACCCATGGACACCAGACCCCGGCGAACAAAGATGAACAAAAATGGGTAATGAATACCTTGATTAATGTATTATGATTCGACAGAGTAGAGTTTTCAACGTGTGCCGCCAAAACCCAAAAAAAAAAGCAACCTGAAAGCCTTGACAGGGGAATCTTCCCATTTCGCCTCGAACAATTCCCATTTTAACCGAATTCCCCGTTTCCCTTTGATTTTTTTTTCCCCAGAGACAAAACAAAACGAAACACCGGATGCTGCCCTCGGGCAAGTCAATCAGGAAAGAAACAAACGCCCGAATTCTCCCCTCACGTCGCTCATCATTATTCCATTCAATTCGCTTCGCAGCCACCCAAATTCTTTCCACCTAAACTCCCCGTAAACAGCACAAGGTTCCGAGCCCGCGCGAGGAGGGGAGCAGTTCTGTTCAGGACCGCTACGCCCCGCTCTTAAGCGCGGCATTCTCCTCCGCGAGCCGCTTGTTCTTCCGCTCAAGATGGAGTATGTACTCGGCAGCCTTGCTAAGGATCGTCGCCTTGTTGAGCTTCTGTGCCGGCGCTAGCCCGCCTAGCTCATCGGCCAGCATCTCGTCGTCGAGGTCTCCCGCCGGCTCGTCCGGGCTGAGCCCTTGCTCGAGGCGATAGGCCGCCACGCGCAGGGACGGCACCGCGTCGCGGAGCGCCGTGATCTTGTCGTTGAGGTTGTTGCGGTACCGCTTCTCGATCATGTTGTGCGCCGTCTTCTTAGGCCCGCTCGCGGGAGACGAGGGCGACCGGCGCGCCGTGACAGCCGGTGACGGAGGCGATAGGGACGCTGGTGACGAGGCGGCCGAGTCGGTGGTGGAGGCTAGCGACTTGCGTTTACGGGACGGGTACCGTGTCGTCTCGTCAGACGTGCTTGGCGGTGACGTTGCGCCGTAGTAATTCCTTGCCGGGGCCGCCGTCGTCGCCGACGTCTTTCGCGACTTGGCCGGGGGTGCGTACTGAGACGGTGCTATCTCGTCAAACATTGGCGTCTGCGAGACCTCGAGGCACTCGCTATCGAAGCTGCCGATGGCAAGCTCGAGGGGGTTCACCACGGGGCTTGCCGACTCTGAGTACCGCGTTGGTATCGCAAAGTCGGCGAGGGCAGGGGAGTGGGGTGCCTTTGTGTTGAGCCACTCGGACCCTTGCGGGAGCTGGTAGGTGTTCTCGAGGGGGAGAGTAGGCGATACTGGCGACGGCATCGCGTCGGTGGCGTCGTCGGGCTGCATGATGCCGTAAATTGTTGCAAGATCGAGCTGGTGCTGCGAGCATCACTGTTAGCCTGAGGCCCGGTCACGGCTTCTCTCACTACCGTCTTAAGCTTCGGTTTGTGAGACGGAGAGGGGGAGGGTAAGGCGAGCAAGCTTACCTCGTCGTCCCGCGGAAGGCTGTTGTAGTAGTCCATTGTGGTAGAAGCGCCTACGGGTGGCTCAATTGCGGTGCCTGAAGCTCCACTCACACAGCGCGGCTTGCCCGGGAAGGGTGACAGGCGAGGGTGAGAACGAGGGTAGAAGCGGGGAGACAGAGAAGAGAAAAGAGGGGGGGCGTTCAATCGGTTGAGAGATAGGATTGTGTGGAACAATGTCTTCTTTGTCTTCCCGTCTGGCAAAGGTGCCTATCCGGTACTCAGTGTTCGCGTGGGTTCCTCTTTTGTGCGCCAAAGGCCCAAACTCAATGGGCTTATCGAGGTAGGGCTTCAAGGCAACAGGCCGAGTATCGGCGGCGGATAGAATCGCAGGTCAAAGCTTCGCCCTCTTAGACTGCCCCCGAAAGGGGAAGGTGGGAGAAGCCTGTCCAAAGCTTCAAGCTCGAGCTTGGATTTAAGCTCGGGCGTAGCGTGATAGGCTGGAGCGCTGGCGCTCGTGACGTCGCCGCGGACGGAAACTGTCTATGGGCAGCTGAGCGCTGATTCGGCGATGGCCAGGTATTGGATGACCCTGACTCGACAATACCTATCCGCGCTCGATGCGATGTCGCGAGCGACAAGAGGCTGCTACCGTCGTTCGCGCCGCAATGCGATGTCTGTGGGGACGAGAGGCCGTGTACAAGTGTCGAGTACCGGCGCGTCAGGTTCGGTGGAGGGTACGAGGGTATCGACGGGCGTCCTGCTTTTCGGCAAGGCTTTGCGTACTGACGACAATATGATTCTATTGCTATGGCGATAGCTTTTTTGATTTACAAACGTGGAGGGCTTCTGATGTAAGGCCGGGCGGCGGGGAGGGGCGAGAAGAGGGACGTCACTTATATACGAGAAAAAGAACCGGAAACTAGCAAACGCGGAGGACCCCTGGAGATCGAAGCGTTATGGAGTGGAAGTTACGCAGGGCCACAGTCTTGGCCCCTCCTCCCCAAGGTTCCCACTATACGGAGCGGAGCGTAACGGGCGCGCCGGAACCTTGAGCTTTCCCAAGCATCGGCGATGCGAGGCAGGAGCGTCCTTTCCTCCACCAAGTGGGGCCCGCCGACCGAAGGCACGGGGGAAGGGGCGCCCCGGAGGGGACGGAAAGAGCCTCCAGTGCTTGCTCAGCGCGGAGATGCACTCAAGCCATTACGTGAGTCGCGAGCCGGGGGGCCAATAACGGACGCCGAAAGGGGAAGAGGAGAGGGCTTTGTGGGCTCGGTAGGGGCGTGTGGCTCCCCGGGGCGTGTGGAGTACGGAAGGCGGCTCCTGTGCCATGTCGTACGACACTCAGCCATGGCGTCGCCGGGGTCCGACGAAACGGTTGGCGAGGGCAAGCTCCGATGGCACGGGCTCTGCCTTTTGTTCCGTCATCCGCTTTCTATTCTGTGGGGCCTAACTGCGACCTTTTCTTTTCTTTTTTTTTTTTTTTTTTTTTTTTTTTTTTGGTGAGAGCTGACAGTCCTCGCGATAGAGTTTTGGAGAGTTCTTGCATGTGCTTGCGGGAACGCCGTCGACGCGTTGTTCCGGATCATAAACTCCGAGGCGGCGTCGGACCCGAGGCTCGGAACAAGGAGCACGGGGACAGCGTTTATTAGTGTTTTGCCCGCGTCTCGCCCAGCCCACATGCAGTTTAAGCCTGGCCACGTGCAAAACGCGAGCGTCGGAGGCTGGAGTGGGTGGGTGGGTTAGTTGGAGTGCGTGAGTCAGAAACGCAGTGCTGGATTGGGGAGACGGCGGGCCCAGGGGACCTCAAAGTGGTGGGAGACCCGCTTGTGGCGTGGGAAGCACCTATTCTGGGCCTATGCGAGGCAAGTTTGGAGAGGCACGGGATGTGGGTAAATGTAACACCCGGTGGGCGACGGAGAGAGCCGTCGAAATATGGATCGAAAATTTTGGCGTGCCGTGTCATCGGTGACGGGCGAATGCGCGAAGCCGAGCCACCGAATCGAGTGGAGGGGTCTAGACCATCCTCTCGCTGCAACACCGTTATTCTGTGAGCTGCAGCTGCTCACCTTGATTGCTGGATTCAAGTGCGCTGTGCCGCCTCGTTGTGTTCGGTTCTATCTCGGCGTCTGAACTAAGGCTTATCGCCAGAAGGCTTCAATGGGCTCCCAAGATGGAGAGCCCTTTTCTTGGGAACACGGGCATCGACTCCCGGTCCGTCCGCGATTACGTGCGTTAGACGTAGGCTCGTGGGGCCGGTATCATCTATCCGCCGATGGGCATCGCCAACGCGTCCTGGGACCCATCAGCCATTGAGTTTGCGCCCGTTTGACACGCCCATTGGCCAGCGTTTTTATTCCTGCACCAGCTATTGAACCGTCTTTTTTTCTTTCTTTTTTCCCCGTCTCGAACTACACAACGGCGCTCGCCGACACGATGGTGTCAACCAGCGATAATGGGGGGATACCCGAGACCGTAGCCTTGTCCCGGGGCGCATCGTCCGCGAGCCTCGGTGAAACTATCATCGTCATATTACATGGGGTCCCCATGCATTCCTTAACCCATCTACTTGTATTTCCGTAAACACAAAACGATTAGAGCGTGCGGGTTAATAGGGGTCCAGCCGGGGGGACGGAGGTCTCCACTCCACCGACCCCCTTGTCCGAAGAGCCGAGGAGGTCCGCGGCATCACGGCCGCGAGGAACAAGGCACGACACGGCCTGTACGCCGGAGTTGTTACGGACGGGGTAGCAAGTGATGGGTGTCGCTGGATGCCTGGGCTCCCGTAGTACTTGCATTCATTGATACGTACTACGAGGTATGTGTGTCTTGCGGGTTGAGGAGTTATGAGATGCGACGGGAGTACGAAGAAGAGCAGCTGGGGCCAATATTCGAGGGTCAAACGGTCGTGGGTACAGAGTACTTTTGAGGCCTTCCGATCGGACCAATCATGCTCCGCACCCGCCCGCCCAGAGTCTCCGTATTGGTCAACGCGCCCGCAGGATCTTGTACCACTGTGGGCGAATGAGTAAGAGTACCCACCGCGCCTGGGCGTGTGCTTAGTGATAAAATACGGATCTCCGAGACGAGTGAAGATCGATTCGTACCAAGATATGTTCCGTTTCACTCGGTAAGGGTAGATGTTGGGGGCGCAAAAGCGGACTTTGGGTGGCCGAGAGCTAGAAGAGGTCTGTGAGTGTGACTAAGAGTGTGACTAACAGCTGTGAATTGTCGCCGAGCAGACGACCCGCTTTTGGGTTGAGCGGCGAAGGCAAAAAAAAAAAAAAATACCCGTCACAAGGACAGTCCAGGGATACCGTCCAACATGCCGCAACCGTTTCTTGGTCCGTCCCGTCCTACCGTAGCCCATCGCCTCCGCGAAAGAGCCCCCACAATTTGATCAGATATGACGAGTTCGGCCTCTCAGCATACATGCCCTACGGAGTCGCATACAGCAGCGATCTAGCAATAAAGGTACAAATATACTCTTGCCCCGCTTCACGCCCCTAATTAAGCTTCGAAGCGGCATTTTATCCCCAAGAGGCATCTCCAGTCGAAGGGCGCCGAGCGCCGGCTGGCCGAACAGCCCACACCGGGGCTTCCCGGCGTGGGAACGCACCACGCCCGGAGACCCCTGCCGCGGATTTGGACGCTCCTGCGCTGCGAGGGGACGGGCCCGGAATGGGGAATGGGTTGATTGTGGGGGGTTTTGTTGCCGGTTGTCATATTTGACGATTGGAAGCTTATTATTGTGATTTTGTTTTCTGTCCAAAGCCGGTGATGCTGGGCATGTGACCGAAACTCCCGGCGGTTAGGCGACCGATCCAACCGGACGAGTCTTTTAGCACCCCTGGTCTCCTCGGGAACTACCATACCCGTCGCCTCGAAGGCGATCTGGAATGGGACGACCGCGCGGGGGAAGTCGGGATGGTGATGCGGACCCCCGGCGGACGCTCTGCTTAGGGCCGTGTTTTGGCGTGTGACCGTATCCCCGTGGCGCCGTCGTCTCGGCCGATGCGGGCCGGTTCTTCCGCGGAGATGGGAATCGGGGATTCCGCGCTGAGATTATCTGGAATTATGTCCCGCCGCCATTAAGAGGCAAGGGCGTTATGCTTGAACGAGTTTACCGTTGACGACGAGGCAAGGGGGCGTAGTGACGTCGGGCTTCGGGATCACGCATGTTCGTACTCCAGGTTCTGTGCATTACGTCTGTTAGGGAGGGTGTGCCTCCCACCCGCGGGCCTGTCTTGGTGAGCTCCTCGGCCGTCCTCACGGTGTCTTGGTGGCTGGATTTAAGCAAAGAGGGGAGAAAGTCTGGGGGGATGCAGCCGCGCATGGGATGCGGCTCTGTCATCCTTCTCTAGCCTTGGTACTCTCTTGATCTATCCGTTTTATGCTCTCTTTGACGGAGGTGACGGGGGGGGGAGGGGATGAAGGAGGTTCGAGACACTGGGTGTAAGTCGGGAACTGGGCAAGCACACAATGCGGGTCACCTCGACTGTAGTTTTGGCCGAGGCCCCTCTGATGCCCAACGTACTGTAAACGGTTCATGAGGAAAGCTGCTCGCTCGAGAACTATCCGTTGGGGCCCCGGATCGGGAGCTTCCAGGTGTGTAGCCCAGCGGCAGTAGTGACGTGTTTCTTGAGAGCTTCCCGATGGACCAACCGGAGAACCGCAGATCCTCTGTCAATATCTCGGCAGGGCATTGGCCTTTCAAAGGCGTCAAGATGTCAAATTTCGGGATATATTAAGAAAGAATACTATGAGTCCGCGTCGGCTGGATCCCGTGTATGTAGTAATCCCGAACGAGTCTTTAAATGGCCGAGGTTGTCGCCGGGCAGCACCGTCTCCTGCCCATAAGCAGCCGGCCAGTCGCGAAGAAGGAGCGTGTATGTTTCAAAACTGCGCTATCCGCGTTACACACAAGCTAATCTATATCTCTCGGAAGCATCCTTTCCCAACAGTACCCGCCCTAGTGCTCGCTCCACTGCGTTCCCAGGACTGATTGAACGAGTAAAGCAGAGAGTCAGTCTCTTGCCCTCTAGCATTCACAGCCCATATCTGACAAACTTTTATTGGAGAACATGCTCATTGAACAGAAAACATATCCTACGAGCCCGAAAGCGAAAGAATATCAAGAAATGTCATTAAGAGACGCCCGTACGCTACATGTATAAACGAAACAAAAGCCCTCTTCCTCACCCCCGCTAATCTTCCCCTCTCAGGTGGCCCGCTCCATATACATGGTATAAAATATCTCTCTTCTCTTCCCAAACAAGGACCTTCCAACTTCCTCCCAACACCCGACGTCAAGATTCAAGACGTGGACACATGGGCAGATTAAGACGTTAAAGAACACCCGGCTCCCATCTTCCTTTCCTCCCGAGTCAGAACCAAGGAAACCCAGCTCCCACGCATTCAACTCACACTAACACCAGAAACAACACCAGAAAATGACAGTACGGGAGGAAGGAAAATACGCAAAGTAACTATAAAACAGAACCCAAGGGACACGACGTCATATCGTGTCACCCCCGCAGTCGGGTATCTTAATCCCGTCCTTCAAATTCCTGTTCACATCAAACAGCCCCCACTTGTCTTCCCACTCCTTGCCCTTCTCGTTGAAGCTCTCCTTCCACGGCTCGTCGAACGCCGAGAACCAGAAGTAGTTGGTGCCGTTGGTCAACGCGTCGCACACCCAGTCCTCCAGCAGCTGGTTGGCGCCCGACACGCTGGCTTTAGAAGCCTTATTGCTGCCACCGCCTGTCGGCCACCCCACCTCGGCGATGATGTTTTTCGAGCTATCCTTTTTCCAGAGCTTCCCGTTGGTGCCCTCCCAGAAACTCCACGTCCAGGACGCCGCGTCCTCGGCGGTTACGCCGGCGAAGAAGGGGTGGATGTTGGCCATGACGTAGTCGCTCTCGTCTACAAGCGCCTGTGTAAGGTCATCTCCTAGATCAGACGTGGCCACCGGCAGGTTGATGTTCTTCTTGGCCAACTCCTTCCTAGTGTCGCTCAGAATCTTGGAAAGCTCCGTGATAGTCATCTCCTCGCGGAACAGGATCTCATTGGCGATGATGAGGCCCGCAAATGGTTCGTCGCCGTACTCGTTGAGGATGTCCCACATCTGATCGAGCTGGCGCTCGTTGGTCGTCGAGTTCCCGTCCTGCCACACGCCCAGCCAGACCTTCATCGTATCCTTGAGCTCGAGCCTCTCGATGGAATGCAGGACCATCTGGGTCTGGTTACAATCGGTACCATAGAGGCGAACAGTATCGGTGAGCTGGCTGAGAACCGCAACGTCGCGCGTGATGTTGTTCTGCGAGGGCGGGTTCTTCTCGCAGTCAGGGTACTGCGCGTTGTTGGGCGTGTAGTCCATGCCGGGGAACACTTTGTGCAAGTTCTTGTTGTTCATGAGCTTCTGGATCTCGTCGCTCTTGAGGCTCAGGTCGCCGTTCTCCGCGAGGTCGTCATCCGCCGACTTGCCGGTCTTGTGGTCGTCCTCCTGTTTGTCGTGCCCCAGCACGCTTCCGAGTACGCCTCCGACGATAGCGCCTAGAATGATGACGACGACGACAATGATGATGGCCCACCTCCACTTCTTCTTACCGCTGCTCTGCTTCTTCATCCACGGCGACTCCTTCTCCAGAATGGCCGCCGCCCTGCCGCCACCTCCTCCG
This sequence comes from Sordariomycetes sp. B11D1, assembly GCA_025503055.1. NCBI lineage: Eukaryota > Fungi > Ascomycota > Sordariomycetes > Sordariomycetes sp. B11D1. The sequence continues at coordinate 39,598 of JAMFQS010000144.1, forward strand.
GCCGCGGCACCGTCACTGAACACCCCGGAATTCCGGTTCGAGCCCCTTCCCATAGCTCCTCCGGCTACCGCACCAGCCCCGAGACCGTTTCTCCCGCTCGGGTTGCTGTGCAGGCTGAGTACCGAAGCCCGCCCCCGTCTTCCGTAGTGCAGGCCATCGTCTCCGTCATCGGCGATAGCGTTGGGGTCGACAACGCCTAGTTGAGAATTGGCCGAGCGCGGGTGCGGGTCAGCCATGGGGAACGGGTTCGAGGCGGGTCCGAGACCAGTGTTCGTCAGGCTGGAGCGCGTAGAGTCGCTACCGCCGGCGAAGGGGTTCTGGATGCCACCGGCCGGGGGCATGTTCGCGTCGTACGGCCCGGATTGGGAGTGCGGTTGGCTGTGGTAGCTGGTCCCATGGGCGTCCATGGGCGGGCGGTCTCCGTGGTGCATGGCGTCGGCACCGCTTTCCCTCGCTACGCCTCCCGATGCGGCGTATCCAAAGTTGTCTGCGCTCGGTGTTATATGGCTGTGGCCGTGAGAGTATCCGTCACCGTGGCCGTGATACTGGTGAACGGGATAGTTGCGAGAACCAGCAGAGGATGCAGAAGATAATTCCGGATTATGGTGACGGTTCGAGAATGGGTTCGCGGAGTCGTCGACCTCGTAGTGTTCCTGGGAATGGCCGGAATAGGCGTGAGATTGCGCGTGGGCGTGGTGTTGGTCGGGGTAGTAACCGGGAGAGGGATCACGGTTATCGTAGGGACTCTCGAGCGGGATAGATTCTGAAGGGTATGGTTGCTCGTAGTAATGGCGACGCTGCATTGTGTCGGGTACGGTTGGTGGCGATTTGTTCCTAAGTGCTACCGACGTGGCCTGCAACAAATCGCACGTACATAACTAACGAATGGAGAGGACGAACGAGACGGCGTCGAGGATAAGTGTAGGACGTCAAAGATCACCTGGGTGGTGAGCGATGAGCTAGGAGGAGGGATCCGAGGACGAAGAAGGAATGGCGACAGCACCCGGTATGGCCGCCTTGGAGTAACGAGTGAGCGAGATACGAGAGAGCGAAACGAAGGCGCGGGACAATGGCGTCCTTGTAGTTCTCTGCGACTGGCTTGGCAATCTAGCGAGGGGAAGGAGCTTGCGGAGCGGAGCAAGAAGCGAAGGGATGTCTCGCTAATCGGAGCGGGCGGGTGCCGAGATTGAGCGTGATCCCCGTGGTTCGTCCGTATCAGTCGAGATCGTATTGCCGTGAAGTCTCTGATTCTCGGGGAATTCTCCGGCTCACCCTCTTCGTCGCGATCAATGGCGGTGGAAGAAGAAGGGAGGAAGGGGGCTGCGACACGGGCGCTGGGATTGGGGGAAAGGGGCCAAGACGTGCGCGTGGACCGGGCTGTGGGCGGACAGACGACCGCTGCAATACTAATGAGGCAGGTATTAATACGAAGCGTTAAGGCCGTGGGCATTGTGTGTCGGGCGCGTTTTTTTGGGGGGCGGGACAGCGTAACAATGTACCGGTGCACAGTGCGACCTCCTAAACGACTTTCCCGACCACCGGCCCCACAGCGAATCAAGGTTCTGCGATGAATTATCAAGCGTTTCCCCGCAAGATCCGACAGCCGCTTGATGTTGTGTTCCTGACGCCGTCTTGGCCATCGTCAACATCCCGGCCGATCGAGGTGCTCCGTACGAGTCTCGCTGGTCTCTTCAGCCATTTCGAGGCCAAGCCAGGCTGGGGGCGATTGTCTTGGCGATGCATGAATGCGACGTGACAGGGCTGTGTTCAGAGTACCACCCGGCCAATAGTCGATAATTCCCTCTCGGCAGCGAAGCTCATTTAGGGAGCACCGGCTTCTCTCATCTCTCTTGGATCCGGTATTTCGTTAGGGGTATTCGTCCTGGATGTAGACACCACGTCACATTCATCGAGGGCACTTCGAGGAACGGGCCCTTCTCGGGAACACCTTCGATTAGCATTGCTCGGCAGATGCAGTGGTCTGGGTCGGTGGCTTTCGCGCCTACCAACCAAGCTTTTCGTAGGCCAGTCTTAAAGCCGGCTCGGATGGGACGCGCCGAGTTAAATGAAGGGGCGTCAGGGCCGTGACACTGTGTGGAAAGCGGAATACCTGGATAGGAAGTAGCCTCTCTTGTATGTCGGGGCGGTGCAGACAAAACACCAGGCAAGATGTAATTAACAGGTGCTCCATCTCGCATTCGATAAACTGTGAAGAGGCCGAGGGCACGAGGCACGAGCGATGCTACCCCTCCGTGTCACAAAGCTTCCTGTACCAACTCTCGTACCTCGTACCAACTCTCGTATTCCCCCCTCTTCCTTCAAGTTGGAGGGGGTTTCCTCGTGACGGGGCTTATTTTTTTTTCTTTTTTGGGGGGGCGGGGGGTGTCTGAATGCGGAGCCGGACTCGGACCAACCCGACCTGGAAGAATTGTTAGGATGAAAACCGCCAGGAACAGCGCCTCCCAGCGGGGCTCGATCGCGCTGGTCGGCGGCACCAGTGTGGCATCTAGCGAATAACAGCGCCCACGGTCATCTCCACCGGCAACGCCGTCTGAGGCGCTGTGTCATTTTCCGGCCTACCTCCCTCGCTCTCCTCGCTCGTCGTGGATCGACAAGAGCATGTTCGGACCGCCACATCCCGACGATCCGATTCTGATCCCTTGCACGTCTTTTGAGTTGCGGTTAGAGCTTGATGATAGCTTTTAGACTAAAAGATGCTGGAGTTGCTACATGCATGATGATCAGTGCATGCCCGTGCAGTGATCCAATCCCTTCCCCCTGCGCCCCCTTTTGGAAGGGCGTTTGGAAGACAAAACGTCGAACCTCGCCATTGTTTCACCTGGTCCAATCCAACCATCACGTGGGCATCTCATCATTATCCAACTTCTCACTCACCGAGTGAGGTGAGCAGCCTTCGTTCCCGGCAAGAGCCAATAATTCCGCGCCTCCACCGATTTGCATCCAGCTTCCTAGTCATTAGCACATGTTTACTGCGTTTTGGAGAGGCCGACGGTTCACCGGTAGAAGATGGCCGAATATCCCGACCTTTTCCCCTTTTTTTTCCCTTTTTTTTTTCTTTATACGTGAAACCCGCCAACTCGAAACGCTGCCGCCGCGACCCTTCAAAAACGTCTGGGCGTCCATGCAATCCTTCAATTCCAACATTTGAATCTCTTGCGCCCCGCACGAGACCCTGTTGTAAACCCCGGGCAAATCTCCCAAACGCCCCACCAATTCTCCGGTGGGCGCCAGGGGCCAAGGCCCCCGAATGTGTCTTGGGAGAGCTCAACGTGGCGATGGGGTCGGCAGGCACGAATCCTCGTGACTTTGCACCTGGTTCGCCTTCGCGCTTCCCCACTATGTTTCTTACTTACGTTCGGTTATCAGCAAACGGTGATAAGCGATCACTGACACCCATTAATAGCCAGTGACTAGATCGCCCGTGAGACGAGATTCCAGGAGGGTAAAGCCGCCGGCGTTCGACTCCAATGACCGCCGAGGAATACGATGTAAGGGAATACGTCCCCCGCATCCCTAACGCGCTTGCTTGCGCGATCCTCCCCGGCCCGGCATGTGAGAGCCTTTATTCCTCTCCGTATTCGCATCCTGAAGCCGGGGTGAAAGGAACAAATGAGAAAAATGGGGTCTCGACGGCGGTTGCCCAATGACATCACCTTCGTCTCAGATCCAAACAGACCAAGCGAGCCTCGACTGCTGATCCCCCCTGGACCCTTTCGCGTTGGGCACCCGCAGAGATGAAGATGGGCTCCACCTGTCCAGACACGGAGCGGCTACGGAGGCCCACGATGCTCGTCTAGACCCGCGCGAAGGGAAACCGACCCCGTTTCGAGTTTAGGGGTGCGCGTAGGGCTTGGAGGTCGCTCCCCGGAGCCATTGGAAATCATGAACATCATCTGTAGAGAACGATGCGCCCGTTGACCCACAAGGTGTGCTTGTCCACTTGGACGATCAAGCTGTCCCATGCAAACTCGTAAATGTATCATTGGCGTTAGCAGAGTGTTGATGAATGCCTGCTGTGGGGTGCTCCTGATTTAAGTGGACTCACAAACATCTTTCATCCCATCGCCTTGCCACTCTGAGGAGAGAAGCATGGTGTGCTCCTAGAGCCCCTGCTAGTAGCGGTTAGGTGAGAGTCGGTGTTGAGGCTCTATCGCTACTCCGATGTCTCACACCTGTACCTAACCCCGTATGCCTAGGCACCATAACACGGGGGCTCTACACGCCGTTTATCGATATGCGTGGTTTCTTGGAGACCCATCCTCAGCAAGCCCCTGAATTCCCTATAGCCCAAGATTCAAGATAACGCCATTCCATTGAATACCAACGCCTCCTTACGGATGGAAAAAGTCTATCAATGCCGGTATTGAGCTGCCGCAGCCATGACCCCGTGTCTTCCATCGCCCTGCCTGTTTGAAACGTATCAAAAGTACCCCGGAAATTATAAAATACATAGAACGACAAAAGAAACGAAGAGTGTAAGCGAAAGAACGTCAACCGCCACAAATCATACACGCGGGGCAACGCCCGCAGGAATAGTGACCTGTCCCTCATCGCTATATGCGCCCCCCTCAGTAAGACAGCTTCGTAGGGCTTCTCCCGAACTTGACAGGGCTCCTATCCCGCGCCTCCTTCTTAGGACTCCGCCTGCTCGGTGTTTGCGGTGGCATGATGGCCCGGCTAAAGGCCGGCGAGCGCCCGTCATCGGTCTCCGTCTCGGATGCGTCGTTCAGTTCGAGGCGGTGCCGACGTGTGCGTGGTGTCTGCATGTGCAGCCAGGGGTTGTAGTCGGCTGGGGAGTGGGCCCAAATGGGGGCGGCTGAGGGGTAGGGGCCCTGCATGTGCGTGGCTGCGGGCTTGTTGTTCTCGATGCGCTGGACGGCCATGCGGTTGGACATTATGAGGAGTATCATGGCGAGGAAGAAGAAACCCTGGGGTCATGTTAGTACTTTGTTCGTGTTGTAGTTAGCGGCAGCGGTATTCACCCAGGACTTGAGGTGCATCTCGCCCGAGAACTCATTAATGATAGAAGCCACCTCCTTGATAGTGTTCCGCACCATGAAGATGGCCTCCGGGTCGTCCGTCATGCAGTTCTTCCACTGCTCGCACAGCTCCCTCAGCGCCGGCAGGTTTTGCACGCACTGGTTCTCCTGGTACTGCTTCGTGCACTCTGCAATACTGTTCAGCCGTGCCGCCTGCGCCGCCCGATTCGCCGTCGAGATGTCGGCGTGTACCGCGCTGTACCCCTTCCAGCCCACGAACATGAAGGACCCCACGAGTATCAGATGCAGCGAGAGCCGGATCAGCTTGTGCGCTTGCTCTGCGAAGTCGGGATTCTCCGTCATGGTGCGCGAGATGTTGTCAAGCCAGCCCACCTGTTTCTTGGGCTTCCTCCTGTCTCGCGACCTGGGCTTGGGCCCGTCGGCCGCGCTGTCGTCGGAGTCGGAGTCAGAGCCGTTCCAGTCGCGCCTGCCGCGAGTGCTGGCCATATCTCTATCATAGACTCGCCTCCTCCGCTTGCGGACAAAGTCGACCGCGGAATGTTCCTTGGCTGGCCGGGGAATTTCGCCCCTGCCAGGGGTATGCCGCCGTGAATGCAGGTTGCTCTTGCCGTACCTGAGGGACTTGTTCACACGCGACGGCGCGATGGTTGCCATGTTGAGATCGGCCATCCGGTCGAGCTCGGGGGTATCGGGCGGGCAGTCCGAAGGCTCCGTAAGCGCGGGACTGCTGTCAGCCTCCGATAGCGCGAGGTCGTCGAAGGGTCTGCGGGGCGTGGTGAAAGCGGGATTGCGGAACGGGGTCGCGGTCTGGTTGCCGGGTATCCTGGGGGTAGTGAGCGCGGGCGGCGCGGAGCTCTGCTGCCTTGTGGGTGTCGCGAGGGGCGGGGGGTTCGAGAAGGGGTTCTGCGGCTGTGACTGTGATTTCGAGGGCGACGCGAAGACTGGCACCTGGTTAGTGACCGGCGCCGGAGAAGGAAGGAGCTTGAGGAGACACGGACTGCTTTGCGTAGAGTTCCGGGCTAGGTGGGTAAAGGGGCTCGTGGCATCGACTGGCCCCGTCCCCTGGTATTCCCAGTCCATGGGACTCTCAAACGTTCGTCTCTGCATGGTTGGCGATGCGCGAGGATTCCAGGTGAAACTATTCGATTGCGCATGGGTCGCGAAGACCAGAAGCGGCGGTTTGTACAAGGGTTTCTTCTCGGGGCGGTCCAATCCGGCGTGTCGATGGGTTTGGAGGATTCGATGTGGAGCGAGCGACTGTCTTTTTTCTGGACACGAAAGGCGGCCAGTGTTTTCTGCCGTCATGGATTCCAGTTGTCTCGGGCAACCAGAATGAGTGTGCATACTGTAAACGGCTGGTCCGCCACAGTGGGTGGGTGTCGTGTTGGACACGTGTGGCTGACCAACTACAGTGGCTGACTGTGGCGTGGATTTTCTGAGCGCGCTGGGAAAGGAAACTTCAAGCCGTAGCCGCAATAGCTCCCCTTGCTGAGGGAGCGAGAGGAATCACAGGCCATCGCCCAACTCCACCTCGCCCACAGCCGAAGGCAAACACATTTGACCGCATATCCCACTCCTTCTCCCCTGGAACCAGAAAACCCGAGTAGTTTTCACTCATCACTTCTCAGCCGTCTTGCTTATCCCCGACTCCTTGGCCTTCCATTCAAGCAAACCAAACACCATACATCTCGAGCGCACCATCGCCACACTCCCCTACATCGCTTGGTATCGCATCTAACGTAACCATGTCCGACATCGGGTCCCCCGCTGGCTCGCCGGCTCCCGAGGAGCGCACTCACAACTATACAAACGAGGCCAACGACTTCCCCGAGGCAAGCCAAGCCAACGACGCGAGCGACCACGAGCCCAAAGACGCCGCCCCAGAAGCCTCAGACAAGGCCAGTGATGCGGGCGACGACGACCTTCTTTCCGAGATCGACGAGGATCAGTTCGAAGATTACGACCCCGAGACGGCAAACATCGAAGACAGGCCCGTCGAAATCGACGAGGATGTCGCCCGCACCCTCAAGGTCTCACGGCGCAAGCGCGCCGACGCCGATAAGCCTAAGAAGCCCAAGGAGGGTCGCCGGGAGAAAAAGAAACGGGATCGCGAGACCGAGACCGAGGGCGTTGAGGACGAGGGGAGAGCCCGGAAGAGCAGGCGTGGAGAGGGCAGCGACTCGCATGCGACGTCGAAGCGCGCCTCGCCTGTTGCACAGGAGGAAGACGACGACTTGACACCTGAAGAGAGGAGGAGGAGGGCGCTGGATCGGGCGCTGGATGCGGCGGTCAAGGGGCCCACAAGGCGAAAGAAGAAGAGGGGCGACGAGGTTCGTCGTCTTTGTGGTGCCTTCCCAACCATCCATGTACTAACTCCGCTGCTAGGACCTCGACGATCCTATCGATGATCAAATCGCTTCCCTGGTCGTAAGGATGGAGCGGGCCTGCGAGGCGGACAACGCAGCCCGCGAGGCCGGCAAGCCTGCTGTCGAGAAGACGAAGCTCCTGCCCGAGGTCGTCTCGATGCTAGGCCGCAACAACGCGCAGGAGGCGGTGCTGGACCCGGACTCGGGCTTCCTCCGCTCTGTCCGCTACTTCCTAGAGCCACTCAACGACGGGAGCCTCCCCGCGTACAGCATCCAGCACGATATCTTTGAGCACCTCGCCAAGCTGCCCATTGAGAAGGACGCGCTGCTGGGAAGCGGGCTGGGGAAAGTCGTCTTCTTTTACACAAAGTCGCGGAAGCCGCAGCCTGTTATTAAGCGGGTTGCGGAGAAGCTCGTGGGCGACTGGAGCAGGCCGATTCTCAAGCGGACCGACGACTATAAGAAGCGTCAACTTGAGACCCGGACCTATGATTACCAGTGCGCCCCCCCCCCCAACACCCCGCCCCCTCCTCCTTCTACAAGCCTGGCGTATATGCTAACAATACCCACAGGGCCGCAAAGATGGCCCAGCGCTCTTCGCAGTTCACATCCTCCCAGCCCCAGTTGCAGTCCCGTCTCGAGGCTGAGCGCGAGCGCGTCCTGGCCCCCGCCGTATCCTCGAATCGTGCCCGCCTGCCCGAGATGCCGCAGAGCTACACCGTCGCGCCGCGGAGCACGTTTGACCGGCAGTCAGCGATGGGAACGGAGCATAGGCCAATCGGGGCGAGCGGGATTGAGGCGTTTAGGAAGATGACACAGAAACCGAGGAAGAGGGCCTGAGGGTGCTGTTGTGTCTTGATCAAAGGGCCAGGATGAGACTGGGATTGGGCTTTGACTTTATGGTGTTTGGGGTTTAGGGTCGTTTTGTTTGTCCGCAGTTTTCTAATAAGTTTGAATGCTGAAGCCGAACTGAAAGCCCATCGCTGGTAATAGGGGCTGATCGAACGGGATATCCCCCTCGGTAACAAGGGCGGACTCGAAGGCTGGGTGTCTGTTAGTCAGTTCTATCTTTTTTGTTTCTTCTCTTTTTGGCCTGGTGCTCGGCATGTCGAGGACAAGAATCGAAAAAGATGGTTCATCTCCCGGCATAGTGATAGAGGATGGGGGATGGACTTGATAAAGATGCAAAGTACAAGTTCAAGCCAAGGGACCTCTGATACCTTGATGCGAATCTTGAGCAACGGAGGCAATCCAAACGACAAGGGTTCCAATTATTCCAATACGTCGAACCATGCACAATGTCACATGAACTTGGGCCATCTCAATAATTATGTGGAAATCGATGGCTCTCATGGCATCCAAGCACAATCATGCCTCGACGGGACAACGCAGAGCCCATCTATCCCTCCGACCCCGATGCAAGTGCCCTTCCTCTCCTGTTCTATCTGGAACCTGAACCTCTCAGCATCAACTTCCTCGAGGAGGATGCCAACATCCCCACCCCGCCATCTCACTAACTCTCCGACTCTTACACACTCCTCCAAGGAACATCACCGATTAGTCTACACATGAGCACAGGAAACCCTCGCGTCCCAACCGCCGTATTATTCGCAAAGCTACCCACCTCCATCCGCCGCCCGCCCCCCCCGCCAGAAGAGAGGGAGAGAGCCCGCGCTGAGAGGTCTACGTCAGGATCACGTAAGGCGCAT
>JAMFQS010000145.1:0-46154 GCA_025503055.1 Sordariomycetes sp. B11D1
TTCACTCGCCGGGGGGGGGGGGTTGGTTTGGCACCTACTAGAGTGTACAAAGATCGCAACTTCGGGGGATGATCCTTTTAGTTATGAAGGTCGACTATTGCGGGATTGCTTACATGTCATAAACTGTTAAACGTATCTTTGGTTATCGGACATGGGACCTCAGTCGACATGATTATATATACGGCAGTAGAGCCTGGCGATACCTGTCCCTTTCTCAGCCGCATGATACCACTTGAGTCCGTCACAGGCTGAGAAGAGAGAGGCTTTTCTTTATGTTTCTGGATTTATGGGTCGTTTGTTCCTGTCCCCGCGCATTTGGAGTTGTCGGAAGGTGTTCGACCTAATGACTACATTGCCGAGATATCAACTAGTTAAAACATTGAGGGCCAAGCCGGACCAGAGGATATTCCATGGATCTACTTTACGGAAGTCTTTGCGTCATATTCATCATAAGAGAAGCAGGAGCCTGGGGTGTTGTCGCGTTTGAGCTGAGGTAGGAGAAGTATGGCAATTGCAGTATTTCAAGCAGACACTGGCTTATGGAAGACGCAGCCGTGGCCTAGAACGCATCGGATGACCGCTCTTTGAGCGTTTTAGATGTATAAAGCTTCTTTTCTCACACAATATAATATCATGAATCTGTTCCTCAGAGGAATCCCTTTTCTCTTGAATACACCATCTTACTTCAACTTACATGTAGCACTGGCGGCAAGTTTTCGCAGACCGAACCCGGTATATCAGCGTGGTGGATACAACACGGAGAAGCAGTGAGGCCAACGACTTGGAAGACCCATGTTCCCCTCCTATGAATACGGAGGACGTACCCGGCAGTTGAGGGAGGCGACTCTTTACTCTCATAGATACGGAGACTACATCCGATGGCGAAAATAGTCGAGAGTGGTGAGTTTTATTACGGACGTGGTACACCGCCAAACATTCAGACGATACAAGACCGACCTGGCAACTTTATGGAAACAATGAATCGGATGAACACGGTGGTGGGCTGACCGAGGCACATCCTGAAGCTGTAAAGTCGGAGACAAACGTGACGCGAAGGGTAAGAAAGGTGGCATTGCACACTAGAATACCCAGAACTAACGGCGGCAGACGAGCTGGAGACGGCCCCGCCTCCAGGCCGCCGCAGGATACAGCGCATGACGTCAAAAGAACGCGAGAAAAGCTTCAACATAAGCGTCTCTTTTGTGACGCGCCCCTCTAGCGACATGGGCAATGCTATCCTCGAGATGGGCGACAGGGAGCTGAGGCTCACTTACTTCTCCGCAGAGACTGTTTAGGAGATGGCCAAGGCGGCGGAGCGTATTTGTCGAAGACTGCGGGTTGGACCACGGCCCGGGAGGTGACGTCTAGAGGCTGCGAGGTGGGTGGCGGAGGGTCGTTCGTGGCGGGAGAGAACTGGGCTGTACCAGGAAATGTCGGCGAAGGATTGTTCGGGGTTTGTGGGATATGGAATGGGGATATTGCCTTACTGAGGAAGGAAATGTGAACAAGACCTTGGGAGGGGGTCAAGCGAGAAGTGAGGGGTATCTAAGCGCACGTGGAACAGACAGAGAGTATTGGAATGCTAGGAAATCTATTCAGTACTGATATTCGTATGAACTATGATAGTAGACTGAGGTTCTAGTGCATTAACATGTTCTCTCCCGTCTACAACCGAGCGATGACCCCATGCACCAGGCACCTCGAAATGAAAATTAGATTTCTCTATAGCCCAGGTTTGCAGCCGGATATGTGGGCTAGACCATATGGTCTCGAGGCCGGCCCGCTCCAACTCTCATTGCCTTACACGCTGCACCCGCGAGTATCGTAAGCCCTTTACGCGAAGAGTGCAATGGGCTTGATTCCTCCTTTTTATCTGAGGGATGCGAGCGGTCAGACCTCGGCTCGGCTCGGCAATTACCGTAGTGCCCCGGCATATTGATATGCCGAAAGCGCGCCATGTGGAATGGGCGTCTATGTACGCAATCCACCCTGGGCATGCTTGGCCACGATGCCAATCGGCCCTTCCAGCCTTGATCTACCCCATCAGATGCTGTAATGATGCACCTTATTGACAGCTGCTAGTTACGACTACGGCAGTTGTTCATACGCGGGACCCAACCTCAAAGAGAACAGGTCCCGAACTATACCCGGTGGAGGCGGGGCTGGATGCAGCCGGATGCTACGTACGAATCCTTTGTACTCCAAAGTAAGTTAGAGTCGGGAAATATCTGAACGGGGTCCCGCCCGGAACGATCACGAGCCGCGGTCATCGGCAGATGCTGCGGGGAAATTCTCGGGATCGGAGGGCAGAAGTAGGTAACGGTGTGAATGTGCGAGTGCGGCGAGCCACGGCGTAGGGTCACGACGGGCTTCCGATACGCGTATCATTCAACGTGATGTAGTTGGCCTTGGGCGGCGTGTCACAACTTTAAGCCTTCCACCACAAGCTCAGGGGCATTCTGACCATCTTCGAGCCATACCGCCCCAAAAAAACACCTGGCCTCACCGCCCACGTCTTGGCGACAGACCTACCCCGAAAAATGACGCTGGTCCGGTAATACTCGTCGTCCATGTCTGCCCCGGCATCGTATTGTCTACCGCTTAGAGTTAGCGTTCGAACTAGCAAGAGGGACTTGTAACACGCGCTACCTCGGCCACATCGCGGCCGAATATGAGGTTTCTCCATTGTTTACCCGTCTACGTTGCATCCTCATCGGCGTGTTCGACACTTCTGGCACCCGGCAGGCTGGGGCGCTTGTAGACTACGTCATCTCGCCGTGACAATACCCCGGAATCGGCCTTTTGCCGTATCGGGCAGGGCAACGACGCCAGTGCCAGTATCGATGCTAGCGGCGAATCGCAAGTGAAGATAGACTATCCCTAACACCATTCACTGTTTCTGGTGTATCCCCACCTTTATAATCGGGCGCCGCCGGTCCGAACGATGGTCCGCCGGCGGAGCCGAGGATCGTCAGTGGGGTCTCCACGTGGAGACCGTACCGACGTCGCCAGTTGGGGTATGCTGTGGGGTATGCTGTGGGGTATGGGGAAGATGCAGTGGATGTCCGCATGGCTGGATTCGGGCCGACAGCGAGGAGGGGATGGTTTTTTTGATCCAAACCCTCTGCGGGGAAAACACTTCTGGCCATGCCATATCTTGAGTTGACCATACGACAAAACGGCAGTTGGGCTTGGCCTGGCTTTGGCGCGTTTAGATGTGCCCACTTGAACTGTCCCAATGCGTGAAGTCGGACCGAGAGAGAGGGGTTGGTTGGAAATCAACTTTCACTGCGGGGAAACTACCATGACCAAGGCGTGTGTAAGTGGTCTTCGGGTAGGCAGGTTTGTCTGACTCGACTATACGGAGGTCATTCCTTGTCGGGTCATAGGGTGTGAGTCCTGCTGGATACGACACCGGCGAGTGTATATAAGAGTTGCCGTCGATCCCTCGTTTCTTTGGGAATGTTTAGTCCTCGTAGGCATCACACCAAGGGGCGGTATTCCAAGAGGCACCCCGACCATCCGCGCCATGCAATCTCTCCCCAAGCTTCTGCTGCTCGGCACGGCCGCAGCCCAGGTGTTTGAGAGCAGCCCCCGGGGCCCTGACGCATTCACATACGTTCAGCCCGAGGACACGGTCATACTTGGGCAGTATGGCCACTCCGAGCCCGTCTATCCTTCACGTGAGTGCCCGCAGGCGTCATAAGCGCAGCACTGAAGCGCGCCTTTTCGCTCACCAGTATCGTGTTTGGATATAGCTCGGATGACAGGTGCAGAAGGATGGGAAGAGGCTGTCAACAGGGCTCGTGACTTTGTCGCGGAGCTCACAATCGAGGAGAAGACATGGATGGTCACTGGACGCAAGGGTCCCTGCGTCGGAAACATCCACCCTATCCCTCGCCTCAACTTCACCGGCATCTGTATGCACGACGGACCTGCCACGCTCCGTATCGCCGACTACGTGAGCGTCTTCCCCGCAGGGGTTACCATCGCATCATCTTGGGATAAGGAGATGATGTATGATCGAGCTTTTGCTATGGGGCAAGAGTTCAGGGCGAAGGGTGCCAATGTCCTCCTCGGGTAAGCATGACTTTGCTGCTAGTCTCATTGGCGCTTGGTCATAGTAGCTAACAAGCCACAGTCCGTCTACGGGCCCAATGGGCCGGTCCGTTTGGTCGGGCAGGAACTGGGAGGGCTTCTCTCCGGACCCCTACCTAAGCGGCGTCGCGATGGAGAAAAGCACTCTCGGTATTCAGGACGCTGGTGTTCAGGCGACGGCGAAGCACTGGCTCTTGAATGAACAGGAGATTATGCGGCACCCGAAACTGACCGACGAGGGCCGTATGGAATATCAGTCCATCTCGTCCAATGCCGACGACCGAACAGTTCGTACGTATCATGAGCACCTGTATAAGCGTCTTTTATCTCTCGCTCACTGATCTAACTACCTCATAGATGAGCTTTACATGTGGCCCTTTGCCAACGCGGTCCATGCTCACACCGCGAGCGTGATGTGCTCATACCAGCGTATCAACGGCTCGTACGGCTGCCAGAACTCCAAGACACTCAACGGCCTCTTGAAGACGGAGCTTGGCTTCCAGGGATACGTCATGTCGGATTGGTACGCCACCGGATCCGGCGTCGCTTCCATCGAGGCCGGCCTGGACATGGACATGCCTGGCTCGCCGCTCATGGGCCCCGAGAGTGTGGTGCACAAGGATGAGAACCCTTTCAAGGGGTATTACTTTGGGGAGAATGTCACCCAGGCTGTGAAGAACGGTACCGTCGAGGAGGAGCGAGTGGATGACATGATTACCAGAATCATGACGCCGTATTACTTCCTTGGCCAGGACCGGGACTTCCCTCAGATTGACCCGTCGTCTGCCGTCCTCAACGACTTCTCGCCGCGGGAGAGGTGGATGGAGGGGTTCAAGGACTGGAACATGGGCGGAGAGGAGAGCCGTGATGTGAGGGCCGACCATGGCGAGCTCATCCGGAAGCACGCGGCCGCTTCTACCATCCTCCTCAAGAACGAGGGTGGCGCGCTTCCGCTGAAGTCGGTCAAGTCGATTGCAGTGTTCGGCAACGACGCGGGGGACGTGACCGAGGGAACGCTCAACCAAGACCCGTTCGAGTACGGTATCCTCTCTATCGGCGGTGGCTCCGGTGCCGGCCGCTTCACGTATCACGTCACCCCGCTCGAAGCCGTCAAGGAAAGGGTGAAGAAGGACAACGACAAGGCTCTTGTGCAGACCTGGCTCAACAACACCCTCATCGCTAACACCGATGTCAGCACAATTTGGAACCCTACGCCCCCTGAGGCGTGCCTTGTCTTCCTGAAGGGCTGGGCGGCGGAGATGGATGACCGGGAGACACTGGATCTGGACTGGAGCGCAAATGACGTCGTCGAGAGCGTTGCGAGCCGGTGTAACAACACCGTTGTGGTTACTCATTCCGCCGGCGTTAACCACCTACCGTTCGCTGACAATGCAAACGTCACTGCTATCCTCCTCGCCCACTACGCCGGCCAGGAGGCTGGCAACTCTATCGTCGATGTCCTATGGGGAGACGTTAACCCCTCCGGCCACCTTCCTTACTCGATCGCTTACAACGTTTCGGACTACAACGCGCCGATCACCACCCATGTCAACACCACGGGCGAGGATGACTGGCAGTCCTGGTTCGAGGAGAAGCTCGAGATTGACTACCGCTACTTTGACGCGCACGACATTCCCGTCCGCTACGAGTTCGGCTATGGTCTCTCGTACACAACCTTCAACATGTCGGACCTGAAGATCGAGTTCGTCGGGGAAGCCGGCGAGGACTCTCTCACCTCGGCCCCTGAGGATAGGCCCATCGCTCCTGGTGGGAACCCCGCTCTCTGGGAAACCCTCTACGAGGCCGAGGTCACGGTCCAGAACACCGGAGATGTCAAGGGTAACGCTGTGCCGCAGCTGTACCTCACCTTCCCCGACAGCACCCCCGAGGGCACGCCTCCGCTGCAGCTCCGCGGGTTCGATAAGGTGGAGGTCGAGCCTTCGGGCAGTGCGACGGCCAGATTCGAACTCATGCGGCGGGATGTTAGCTACTGGGACGTTGTGCAGCAGCAGTGGTTGATTCCGAGTGGGGAGTTCAAGGTGAGCGTTGGGTTCAGTAGCAGGGATCTGAGGGAGGTGACGACTTTTGCGCCGATCGCTGGCAACTCGACTGCTTAGGCGGTGGGCCTTTGGGGCGAACAGGATAGGAGATAGTAATTTCAAAGGACATGACATCTTCTTAACCCAATGAGACCGTGTCTAGAGAGGGGAGAGACTTCTCACGTAGCGAGTTCATCGTCATGTTGGAGATAACCTGGCACGTAAGTCGAAGCCCTAAGGGGTATCCAGGTAGGTTCTACTTTTGGGTCATTACTATCTTGTGAACCGATACGGATATCATGTAGGTCAAGAAACAGACCGATACTTGGAAAAGCGTTTCAAGCACGCTTAGTCTGTATATACGTGCATACTCATATGCAGTTATATATGCGGCCAATGGGTTGCAACACCCGTATATATATACACAGCGAACGAAAGTCTCCCGCACCACCTGACCCCATTGCCTTTACATGGAAAGGTACTCAAAAGCCCTGCCTTGGCTCGAGATCTCTTAGTTCCTCACGCTACGCCTTCCCCGACGGCGCCGCGACTTGCACGTCCCAGCCGTAGGGCTAGGAAGAGCCGCCGACGTCTCGAGGGTGGTGGGGCTCGCAGGGTCAGACACCGCGCCCTTGGCCGGAGCCTCCGGAGTGGGGACGGGAGAGTCAGGAGAGCCAGTCTCGATAGGATCAGCGGCGGCGACAGTGGTAGCCTGGGTGGGGACAGTCTCCGGCGGCGAGGCGGTGGGCTGGGCGTCGGACGAAGGAGCTACCTCGTCGACGTCCTCAGTTGCCGGGGCGGAAGGGGCGGCAGCGGCGTCGGACGAGGCCTTGGAGGGAGCGGCCTCTGCGGCAGTGGTAGCGGTTGTCTCGGGCTCCTCGGACGCGACGGCCGAGCTAGACGCCGGCTGAGAGGGTGCGGCGCCCCCGGAACCAGTGGACATGCAGGCAAACGAGATCTCAGTGACCGTGTTGCCGCTGGCAGCCGGCCCGCTCAGGTCCCACTCCATGTCGACGTACGGCCAGCAGATCCTGCCGTCGGCCATGGTGACCATGTCACCGGCCACGTAGGTATCGGTCGACTTGATCGGGGAGCCGACCTTCTCGCCGGTGCTGCTCACGAGCTGGTAGAAGGTGCCGGCGAAGTCGCCGGCGCAGCCCATGGCCTCGAAGTCGCAGACGGGGTTCTCGATCTCCTCCCAAGTAACAAGCGCATTGGAGCCGTCGAACGCAGCGGCGTGGGCGTTGGAGCAGTCGTTGGAGCCCTCCGTCACCCAGTTGATCTGGGAGTCACCGTCCGCGGCGCCAACCTCGGAGGTGGCCTCCTCGCCGAGGAGGGTCTTTTTGTCGGACATGATTGCAATGGCGACGTTGCGGTTCTCGGTTCTCGGCTCCGAGTGTGTAAACCCGTCGCCCATCCACTCATTAAGCGTGAGGTTGACGGCACCACGGGAGACCCACGAGAAGATGTACGAGTCCTCGCCGATGAAGCGCGCGAGACTGCTGTACGAGCCGCCCATTCCGCCCATCGGCTCGTTGCTGCCGCCGTTGATGGTGACCTCATTGGAGATCTTGGTGCCTACGGTGCTCATGCCCTGGCCCTCGGTGTTGAGCCAGATGGCGCCTTGGTCCTCGGCGCAGATACTAGCGAATGGAGGGGCGTCGGCCGCCTCGAAGGCAATCCCCGTGTTGTGCGAGCAGCCCCAGGAGCTCGAGGCGCCCTGGATCTCCTCGAGGTTGCCGTCGGTGTCGATGTAGCGGATGGCGTCGCCGAAGTGGCCCGTCGCCCAGCCCTCGTAGGCCGTGACGACGATGTAAGCGGCGTAGTAGCCGGCCTCCTCGGAGAAGACGAGGTCGCCGTTAATGTCGGGGGACGCGTTGGAGCCGTCACTGTCGACGTTGGGGCCGCCGAGGTAGGTCTTCCAGGTTTCCTGGCCGTTCGTGTATCGGTATACGACGGCGATCGGGTCGTCGGTGCCGCTGGAGGACGATACTTCGTTCGTGAGGAGGGCGAAGCCGTCGTCGTGGGCCACAAGGCCGCCGGCCTCTTTGCCGGAAGAGACCGTTACCGCGTCGCCGACGGCCTCAAAAGTCGTGGGGTCCACCTGCTGGACATGGACGCCGGTGGAGCTCGAGTCGAGGTACGCCAAGTAGGCGGAGTTTCCGTTGGGGGACACGGCGAAGGGGGTCCTCCGGTGGTGGGGATAGCCAGTCCAGTAGGCGGGAATGATGGGATCAAACGAGCTGGAGAGGCTCAAGGTGCCAACGTGCTTCTCCAGGGAAGACTCGCTCAGACCGGCACTGCTGCTCTGGGCAGCGGCGCCGGCGACGGCGAGGGATAGAAGAGAAAGTGATTGCTTCATTTTTTTTTGATGACTCGCAACAAATATGAAGCGTTTGGGAGGTGGTGGATATAAAAAGAATGTAAGGCGCAAAGAGTGGATAGAAGAGAAAGAAAGGAGCGACTGCACTGCGGCCGATAAAGAATGAAGGAACTCTGGGACGCTGAAGCTATCGTGAGAACGAAGCACGCCACAGACTTAAATACCTCGGGCTTCACAACCGGAAATTGCAACAGGTGCAATCCCCCCCGAATGGCACCCTGTTCGCCCCACGAAGCGCGCAGTTGCGTCGAGATACACGCCACCGCGCCGGCGGTACGGCGCCTGTAATCTGATCTCGTGTTTCATCTCATGAAAAGTGGGCAAATGTTGCATTTGAGAGGCTTCCGTGAGGTTGTATCGAGCACGGACGTGAGAACACCGCCGGGGTGTCTGGGCCCTAGCGCTAGTGTTTCGTCTCGGGCCCATGCCCGTGGCGCGATCCCACGAAACCCGCTCCAATTAAAACACGAGGGTCGACTGGCTTGGCAAATGTTTCGGTTGTCGTTCCGATTAAATTATAATCCAGGGGCTTTTATGAAGCTTGCTATCGCGTTCTCCCTCGGGGCGTATTGCCATGTCTCTTGTCTTTGTCACATAGTTACCTCAGGGAGGGTACAGTTATGGAGTTTCAACAGACCTTATCGTGCTGTTCCAGTTCGGCAGTAGCTGCCTCTTGTTAGTCCGAAACGGCCATTGACAGGAACTATTGCATCTGTGTCATCGAGGCGTCGTCCCTTGGCCGCCTGCCCGAAGGCTGGACCGCTAACCCCTGCTACGTCGACGACTGACAGGGACACGGATGGCCAAGGCAAATGGTCAAACTCTCATACCCTGGACAGAGGTCCTCAAAATCGCGTCTCAGTAAGGCTTATTAGGGGGCCACCCTATGTCATTTATGGCGATTGGACGGCCGTCTGGCGCATGTCTGGCGTGTGAGGCCCATTAAAGTCGTGGTAAAACACAGAGGGAAAGCATTCTGCCTCCCTTAGTGTACTCTAAGCAAGGGGTTATGCTGCCTACGATGTGGACGGACGTTCATCCGGAAGAACAAGAAATAGACTTATATGGCATCTCTCCTACGGCTGGCGCTGAGATCATTCGGTTTGGCCCATATCGGATGGACAAACAACCTCATCAAGCAGCTGGAGGGGCTCCCGACTCCTATCTCGGGGATTGGCGCTAACACGGGAATTTATATTATTTCAACCTATTTGATGCGAGACGGATGCGTCTCATAGATATCAAAATCAAATTGATCATCGAAAGAGCCGCGCACGAAGGCCTCTTAATTCTCCGGAACGTGCAAAATGAAGATATCTCAGCCGCCGGTATCTTGAAACAGTAAATACGAATTAATGGAATAAGATGTTTGTGCAAATGATCGGAATAGGCGCGGTCCGGGATATTGTAACGAATCCGAGATGGACTCAGGCGCTCCAACCGACAAAGGCAGGAAAGAAACCCTTCAGAGATCCACATTTCAGATATACGACTAGTTCTGAGATGTGGCAATAATGTAGAGAGATAATCCGTAAGGCCATGCTCGGATCAGGTCGTTAGAGCGCGCTGGAAGGCCGAAGATGAAGGTCCGAATCGTCAAGGCCAATTGCGATGCTTGGCTTGATGGAAAGCGTTGGCAATTTTCCACATCAACTGCCATATTATATATGGTCAATGACATCTCGGACGCTCATTTTACTGTAGCCGTGGATCGTAGTTGAATAATAATCAAGCACGGCAGTGGGCTCTACCTATTCCAACATAAGCTGCATTCATTCCCTCTGCCAAACGCCAGTCCCCGCATTTCCCCTGTTGAGCTATAGTACACTATACACAAGATCAAATTTATAATAGCTGATCAGCCGCATTATCGGTCAAGATCCCCGCTCAAACGCCGACTTGCAACAACTGCCAGAAGCGTGGCATCTCCTGCGATAGCCAGCAGCAGCTCTTCGTTTCCCACTCCCTGTGTGATGGGTACGGGAGCACAGAGCCCCGTCCCATGGCAAGGAGAAGGCCCGGCACAACCCACCCAGGGCTTGCTTCGGACGACACCGGGCCGCACTCGACGCGTCGCCCTTCCTCTGATACGACGGACGCCTACCCAGAAATTGCGTGGATCCACCACTTCCCGGAGCCTCTGGCGGTCGAGAATGGCCATGCCAATCCTGAATCTGAGCCTAACCAGCTTTCCATAACAGACTCGGACGCAGCTCCTGCTGAGCCTAACGTCTATACAGAATTGCCATCTCCTCCGCCGCAATTCATCCTGCCCTAGAGCCCATATGCGATGCCACCAATCCTTCAACGGCAAATTAAAACGCCAGTACAGCATACATGGTAAGCGTCCGTTGCGTCCATTCGGATTCCGCGAGCTCCACTTGCTATGGATAGTACTTATTCTTCGGCTGGGGGTGTCTCGTATGGTAGCCTCTAGGTCTCGCCTATGGGGAACGATCGGTTTATCTGTTTACAACGCTCTGTACCGTCGTAAGTGGCGGTGGAAATGCCTCCTAGTGCCAGCGCGCAACTTGCCCCTGGTTTGGTATGCAGATGAGTGTAATCGGGTTTAGGTTATCTCGAATCAGCATTGCCCAGATCAGTAGGAGATGTGCGAGTAACAACGCTAATCGTTGCTAGAACTCACGTATCCTTCTTTTTTCGTCCAAGTTTACAATAACAGGAAGCTTGTCATCCACCAAAATATGACCTTCTTCTCTGCTAGATCTCTTGACAACACATCTATATGCCTCCAGCCAATCAAGCAGCTGTTCCGTCACTCCAGCTTACCATCAGTCTCGCATAGCAAATACCAACTTCCAGCAGCTCAATCCAAGCAAGAGAAATTCTTGAGTCCTCTGCAACAATGAACACCTCGCAGCTGCACCCTTTTGACCCTCTTACGCCAGAGGAGGTCAAGCCCGGAGTTGCAATTCTCCAGAAGGCCTTACCTGGTGCCCCCCTACGATTCAAGCAAATCGACGTCCTAGAACCAATTAAGAAAGATGCCGTTCCATATCTGGAGGCTGAACGCCGCGGAATGGTGCTCTCCGCAAGGCCTCCTCGACTCCTCTTCTCTTACTTCCACTGCATGGACACGCTTGGATTCTTCAAGGCTGGCCTAAATGCCGACACCAGGCAGCCCGTCTACATGAAGGAACATCCCAAGGACGTCCAGGTACAAATGTTTCACACCTCGAATGGACAGTGAGAAATTTGGACTGGATTTTAACACCTTAAAACCGGGGCCCCGTAGACATGGACGAACTTATAGAGGTCAAAGAAGCTTGCATGAAACATCCCGCCGTGCTCGCGGAGACTGAGAAAATGAATCTTCCTCTTGGCTACACCGTATGCAATGACCCCTGGATGTACAGCACTGACAACGACACCGAAACGCGCCGCCTGGTCCAGTGCTATATGTACATAATCGAACTCAACTACCCTTAGTCTAACCATTACTCGATCCCATGCACCTTTTCTCCCGTTTTTGACCAAGTCACCAAGGAGCTTGTCCGTATCGATCACCTGCATACTGGAAAGGACGCCAAGACCAAGCCAACCGAGCCGTGGAAGCCGGCCAAGTGCGAAAAGCATGCTCATGCTTTACTGAATAAGCTGACGCTCACCGACCTCGGGCCTTATATCGTTGGCCAGCCTGAAGGTCCGTCGCTTTCTGTGAATGGCCAGGAGGCTGCGTGGCAGAAGTGGCGGTTCAGGGTTGGATTCAATAATCGTGATATTGTTGACAACCGGATCGGATTTCGCCCCCACCCCATAGCCTCGTCCCCGTGTTTTCCGGATTCCACGACACAAACGGAATTTACATTAACTGTCCTTACCTCGCTTCCGTTTTCACCTAATGCTATCATATTTAGCTAAAACAACGTCTCCGCCCATATTCCGTTTTTATCCCGTATGTTTTAGAATAACACCACCCCCTTTACCCCCTTTTAACGCCTTTCGTTTTCCCTTATCCTTCAGACGGCCTCTCACGATTCTCTTTTCGGCTCGTATCCTCTCTTTGAATAGGTTTCTTTTTTCACTATTTTGCTCTAAGGTTAGAGGCATACCGCCTATTACTATATATAGCTCCGCTGGAGTCGATATATCGACGCGCTCTCCCGAACAAGTCAAAGGTTATAACATAGCAGGCTTTGATAGTTCCTAGACATTGCGCTATATATGCCTAGCATATCGAGGGAGCAGGCGAATATCTACCGTCAAGTCCGGGTAACGCGAGGGTAAAGGCAACTAGGGGAGGTAGAAGGAGGCGCAAAGGGGAAGACAGGCATGTCCATAACCTGGTACTGCATCCGCGCCACCCTTCTTACACTTTCTCTTTGATTCCGAGAGGTGTAACGGGATGTCGGCAGATAGGGGACGCGTTTAGCAGGCAGCATAAGAAACCGGGGAGAGAAGCGGGAGCCGTCCCGTGAGACTCTTGTCCCCGATAACAACAACACATGCTACCCCTTGTCACTCCCCTCCGGGGCATTACTCGTGCGCCCCTTCGAAATTTATGACGATCTCGTTGGTATAGGTGAGGGGAATTTCTCTCGAATTGGCTTCTTCCTCGATTAGTCGCCCTATCTCTTGTGACTTGAGCTTCTAACATTACAGCGCCGCACGATCTGAGGTGTATTCTCTAGATGCTCCTTAGGTTTCCTAGGTGTTATATTCTACAGGCTATCCTTCCCACTTCCTCGAATTGCTGCCTAGTCCTAAGCGGAAAACCAACTTCCGTTGCCGATTAAGACGCATTCCCTACCGCGCTCGTTTCTTCATCGCTACGTCGAATTAGCACGCGACCGTTTCTCGCAAGCGACCCGGGATTATAGGGGAGGTAGGAGCGGGGGGATCCCCGCCCTGGCTGTGCATACCTGTGCCAACCTTCGCGATCGTCGGGACAACGGGGATACTGAAAATAGGAATAGGGCGATTCATCCTGTGAAATACGAGACAACACGCTATATTCGCGGGAGAGAACGGGTCGACCGGCACGTTACCTCTCGAAGTAACGGGCCTGGTGACGTAGCGCGAGGGGGATCGAGCAGCCATATGCCTGTCCGCTAGCTTCTGCCGGCCCGAGGATTCACGATGTTAGGTGGAATCTTGCCTAGGTGGAGGGGCGTCACGCTCTGTCCTATCCCAGGGAACAGGACAGCTACCGCTCGTAGCCCGTCCAAAACAAAATTCTCACGACTTTTCGTGAGATGAGCGTCACCGAGACAGAATACTAGGCATAGTCTTCTACAGTTCGCGGGTAAGGCCCTTCGCCAGGCTCCTACCTAAGGATCCTACCACCCCTCGTCCTTATCTTCTCGGCCCTACGGGCGTTGGCCGTGACCTATGTGAGGATGGCAAGGATCAACGGTCGGCGGCTTCTAGACCGGCAAATGTTAGGGTGCCCTCGCGACATAGAGGGGGTGCATAATGTGTCGCTGGCCCACGAGCTCAAAGAGTCTACGCTGCTCTCTAATCAGACTCACGAACCATCCTTGTGTTATATCCGGCAGGGTACTCGCGTCGGCAAGCAGCAAAAGGCCAGGCAGGGGCGCCTTCGACATCCCCTGTCTGTATTGATGATGGCGTCGCTAATAAGGCGGATCGATTAACTTTGGATATTAAGCACAAACGATGGCAAATCGCTTCTAGCCGTTCTCAGGAATTGTCAGATGCCTCATCGTCGCCCAATAAACCACTCGCCAACACGGAATCAAGGCGGGAAAGATAGTCCAGCGGCGGCGCATAGACCAACTAAAGGCAGCGGGTAAGAGAGCTAATAAGGCCTGACCGAGAACACGCATAATGGCCAGAGTATATAGCAAGGGAAGTTACGTCTGGGGACGCGCGACACGCGTGGTGGAGGTGGGGTAGAACAGCACAGCCGAATGGCCTTTGTCAGAAGGGGCTCCAAAGCAGTGCTAGAGGTACTAAGGCCACAAAGTGGTCGCCGTGTGCATGTTTTATTTGCCCAGTCCTAGGAATGTATCTAATCTAATTCGCTGTCTCCTCTTTCGACGTATACGAAATTGAGTAGGGATTACACTTCGTTCGTTGCGCTGCTGACTCATTTACCGCTGACTAATTCCTTATCAGCGCATGCCAGCTACCACAGATATGCGACGAAACGCGACCCATTTGCGTTATTCGCACCTCGCCCATCTTCCCCATCTCGAGAGCATACCGTCCACGATGGCGGATGAACCGCGGTCGAAAATAATTTAGGAAAACCCTAGCGGCAAAGGACTCGATGCCTTTCGCGACTCGCTCAATTCCCTTTGCGAGGGTGCGGACATCGCTCGTTCCCTAGGCGCGCTCGAACAGCTTGGTCAAGACGGTAAGAGAGACTGGCATTTTATCCAACCTGCCCATCTAACTATCGTGCAGATGTCCAGAATCTCGCCCTTAATCTTCTCTTAGCTTTGCAAAGCCTTCGGGCCTCTCGACTACTTCGTCCCAGCGGCCGCGGAAAAAACCTCTTTAGCGATCTGTCGCGACTAAACTCTGCAATTAACTCTGACGACTTCGACCTCGACCGTATCAAGCCTCTCCTAAAGATCAGCCCTTACCGACGATCTAGATGACACGATTATCTAGGATCAAGTCTACCTCGTAGTCACCGACACTACTCCGCCTCCTCGACCGATCGCTTCTTCTCTCCAACAAACTCCATGGCTTCGCAACACGAGCAGCTTCGCGAACTCCTCCGAATACCGCCAGGATGTGGATAAGGTCCTTAAGTTAGAACTTGGTCATCTCTATGTCGGTCTCTGTCATTTCCGCAAAACAATTTTCGGAAGCATTGAAGGCCTTAAAGCAGCTGCCGAGGCCGTTTTCAAGAAATGCATAGAAGGCAGTAGTCCACTCTTTAATAAGGGATAGAGGGACTAGCCAAAGGATGCAAACTAAGACGATGTTTTAAGTTAGTTTGCGGACTTGAACAAGAAGCTGGTAGCGTTCGCAGAAGAGCACAAGTCCTTACCGTCGCACCGTCGAAGGCCCCTAGCATAGCCCAACAAGCCGATCTAGGGCTCCACGGGGGAGCGCAAGATGGACATTGGCTTCGTGAGCGACCCTAATGCCGGAAAAGATTCTCGATGCCACTGGTCACAGATCCTCGTGCCTAGGGAGCTCAAAAACAACCCAGCTACCGACATAGCCTCGAAGGCATAGCTTAACCTCGGCAGGCACGCGAAGGGAGTACTCAGTGCTCAAGACGCGCGTCGGTACGTCTTAGGCTTCACTATCTACGGATCTCTCATAAGGATATAGGAGTTCGACCGGCTTAGGGGGATAGCTTCTAAACAATTCGACATTAATTAAGATAGGCTATAGTTCGTGTCTACGATACTCGGGTTTCTCTAGATAAAAGAAGAATAGCTTGGCTTCGATCCTATTAATTACCTTAGAAGACGGCCGGCGGTTTATCACGATTAAACGGAATAGCTAGATAGAGCGGCTAGTTATTGATAAGTTAATGAAGCGGGCACCTTGCATCGCCGGTCGAGCAACCACCTGCTAGAAAGCCTATCACGAAGAAGACCCGCAGACACTACTTATGATAAAGGACTCCTGGCAGTATATAGAGCGGGACGGAGAAGGAGACCTATTGAAAGAGGCGACTAAGAAAGGTGTGGTTAACGTGGCTCGGTACTACTACCACGAGACGGTATTTGTCCATAATGAAGTCATAGCAATCGGGGCGCTTCTGGGCGAGCAGCACTCATTCATGCACGATCTCGAGTCATTTTTCTGGGTGCTCTTCTGGATATGCATCCACTACGACGCGCAGGGCAAAAATATTGGGCCGACTGAGTTTGACAGCTAGAATTACGAGAGTGATAACAAGCTGGTTCGATCTAAAGTCGGTACGATAGGCGATGAAAGTATCTTTCTCAAAATCATGGAAGAGAACTTCACGTCGTACTACCAGCCATTCATCCCGTTGGTCAATAGACTGCGCAGGAGGGTATTTCCAAACGGTGAGAGGTGAAAGAGGCCGGAGCCAGAGCTCTATTCCTTGATGAAGGAGATCTTTCGCGAAGCCCGAAGGACCTAAACGTGGTGGCGAATGGCGGATAGATAGCATTTGTCATAGGCCATACCAATCTCTTATATTCGCCTGTAAACACGCATTTGGTTTTCTCTATATCCATGCGCCAACCAGACTTGACGTCCAACCTGACTCGACATCCCCCAGGGTTGCCATCTCCTTTACGTGTTTCGACTTGGCCCCTGATTCATGAACCTATCACCGCAACCCACCATCGCTCGCGCAACCACGCTGAAACAAAGTGACAATATGCAAGGCGTTTACGGAGAGCCGATGGCCGCCCCCTCACCCGGGTCCTCTTCATCTTCCGCCACTCATCACCTCTGTCACGGACAGGTCGCTAGTATCAAACGTGCCTGGCCGCGCCGTTGGCTCGACGATGGGCGCTTCGCCTGGTGACGCCATGGCGTATGCAAAGCAGGACGTTCAACCTCCACAGACCACCGCGCCAGGCACACTTATCACACTAGCCAATCGGCAGGGACGCTAGCCGTTCCAATGAACATGTGCACCAAAATTGGCCACCTGAACATCTTGGTCCCTTGCGTGACGGTGGGACGCAGGAAGAAGCCATGAGCCAACGCCAGCCGACCGAGTCTGACACCAGCCGACTCAACCGAATTTCGGCTCGTATTCATTAGTGATACGGGCTGGCAACCTGGGAGGGCCCAGCATGCATCCAAGATTAGCACCCGCCAGCCAGCAAGGTCTTGAGCTGCGCGTCTCGTTGGCTACTTGTTGACCCGAAAGACGACCAAGATGTCTTTCTGCGACACAATATGTCATAACAAGCGCGAATGAAGGGTCCCTCAGGAATTTCCTCCCAACTCCACGCTATTGGTGCATTCACGAGTTACGGGCTACGTCTATAGCATCAACCACAAGTATATAAGTAGGGAATTATTCCCTCATCCGGCTCTTTCTGCTCTTCAGTTCACACGCCCATCGCCAGATTGAAAGGCAGTACCAGACACAAGAAGCACCGGCATCAATCAGTCGTTGTGGAACTTGCGGTTTTTCAAAGGTCAGATACCACAACTTCGTAACTTGTTGGAGAACTCTTAACATAGAGAACTGTATTAGAAGCCCGGACTCCCGCCTCCAAGCTGGCAAAAATGTCCGCCAGCTCTGGCGCGAAAGGATGGTGCGACGTGTGCAGCCAGCATAACAATGAGCATAACTATTGGACCTGCGAAGCCCACGGTTGCCGCAAGAAATCCAAGATCTGTTAAACGGGCAGCCATCCGAATGTCGATAGAGATGCTAATGTTCACTGCAAGGGCTGTCCCAACCACCCATACTCGTGCAGCAATGTTGACGTACACAACATAACCCGCTTAACTTGATCCTCAATGCGGTCCTCCTCAAATGGGCGGTACCGGGCCTATGAACGCTCCAGCCGGCGGAAATCCACCCTTGCTAGAAGGGATTGGAAGGGCATGAAGAATTGTGGGCATATTGAAGAAGCGGTGGCTCGGGTTACGTAGGGTTTTCTATCAGGTTACCAACAGGACGGAGCTACGGGCTGGAAACGTTCTATCGTCATCAGTTCACAGCAGCCGATGATTGAGTATATGTAGTCTTTAGCGAGGCGAGAAACAACATCGATATCAATGGACCTGGACTCATCACTCTCTATCAGCAGTCTTTGTCCAGAACCTCAACCCTCCATCTCTGTACTCGCGAAGAAACCTGCCCCTTGTCCCCATATCCACCACTCTTTTCATCCCCAGCTTCGTCATCCTCATCCTCGGAGTCTAACACACCCAACCATTCATGTTTCCAGATATCGCCTTCGTGCTGTGCACACCCGTCAAATCGCAACCAGGTAAAAATACTCCGGGTCGCATTCTCAGAAGCACCCTCCTTATCGTAATTCATACCTTCGTAAGAAACGGCCTGCATGCTTGGGCCACCGGGTGTATGGAGAGGCGAAAGGTTTAATGTACTGTCAGCCGGCATGCGAACGTTTTGTTTATCGGATATGTCGTTAACGCAGTTCCACACGATGCCGCGGTATTGAAGACGATGGCCAATACATGTCATATGCATACGAACTTCGATATCGGTATCCTTAACTGGCGTAGTTCCGAACGGTTTCCATTGGCAAATTGGGATGCGTGTGTGATACCTCGATCGGGAAAGGTAAAGCAGACGGCATTCATCCGCGCGTTGTATGAAGCCCTCATCTGCCGGGGGGGCTGATACAGGCAGTTGCAAGAAGGTTTGAACTGTCCCTGAGAAAACGGCTGAGTGGAGATCGACAGGTATGGACCCATACCGGATATTCTAAAATAGCGACTTCTGGAGACCTAGGACAGTAGCTCCAAGCCACAAAGGCGAGACTGTAGGCGATCGTTTCATGAGCATGCGCCCTAGAACATCCTGTCTTTCGCCCACCAGGGAATCGATAGCGGAGATAGTTCCCTGGAGCCACGGCGTTACAGTATTGCATTCAACTCTTGGATCATAGAACACGCTCAGAAGCAACGGGCGTATTCCCTTTGTATGGCAACTCAGAGTGAGGAGTTTATCAAACTCGTGCTCATCATGATATAACCAGTGATCGGTCGAGGACTCAGGCGGAACAGGGGGCGAGGCGGGAGGTGTTGCCGACTGTGTCGTATTGCTAGCTGCGAATGTCGGAAGCTGTATTGCTTTTCCCGTGCCTAGGGACGGGAGCAGAATTACAGCGAAGAGGGCAGCATGGGCCAGATCTAAAATATGGTGACGCTCGCAAAACTTGTAGAGCCATTGTCTGGCATCTGAAGAGGATGCTGCCATACACGCCAGGGGATCCGTGTGTAATGAGGCAACCGCCTGCGACAACAGGAAGGGATGAGGAATCTGCAAAGTGACTGACCAGGGCGACAGGAACGTGTCGCCATCCACGGTCATGCTTGACCTCCAGCCTTCTCTTGGGGCTAGAACTGCAGCCCACCATCGTGCCTCTGCCGTCTCTGCGTTTCTAATATCAATCACGAGCGAGCGAGCGTGCGCTTCGGGTTGTTGTCCGTGGCCGGATGAATTGTTGGTATATCGAAGAGAGCAACCCGGCATCACCTCCGCCCAGCGGGCCGCTAATATATAAGCCCACGCAAGCACTAGGGCGGGGAAATAGCTCAGGTCGCCATGTTGAAACCATGTCGCGTAGCTGTGGCTCTCCTCAGGCTCGTCTGTGACCGAAAGTAAGACTGGCGATTTAACCCCAACTGGAAGCTGGAGCTGTTGTTGAAAGGATGGTAATTTGCAGTCGTCGTTCTTTTGGGAGGTTTCCCATAGAGTGGACCCTGTAGCACGGACTTCACTACTCTTGGCGTACTGGACATGCTGTAGCTTCAAGTTGGGCGGGAAATGAGGCTGCTGTCGAAAGGTGTTGAAGCAGACTTCGGAGAGACTAGGGTTGTCAATGACATTGGAATAGAGTCCGGCCCACGTTCGAAAACCTAACTCGTAAATTTCGCGGAACTTCTGCTCGCTGGGCCGAACGGGATCATCCATTGTGTTGGCATCGAGGTCGCCGTTCGGTTTGGATCTCGGAGATGGAAGTGGCTTAAGGAGGCTTCATAAGGGCACTGTGAAATCCGTCGTCAGTGCTTCCCGTTCATTAGCCTCGCCGACTCATGGAGCCAATAGGTGCGCGCCGGGGCGCGCCCGTTATACAAGCCTTATTCAACACCTCAGCCCGCCCTAGCGTATCCGTACATCTTGTCACATATAATCTCAATTTAATCGTCGTGACCCTTATCTTCAGGTAGTTCATTAATCGACGGTGACGCTATTATAACTATATAGTAGGTACGCGCTATGTCTAATATACTTACTAGGTTTAGGTGAAGACTGCCCTGATCCTTCTATCATAAATATAATGCTGGTTTCTTTCGTTCAAGGTTCCGAGCTATACGTATACGTGCGTAAGGGTTAATCTAGTACTTTCTACGTAATACCTTTCGTATATTAAACTAACGATATAATAAGCTAGTAGCGTTACCGTCGATTAATAAACTACCTAAAGATGAGGGTTACGACAATTGAATTAAGATTATATGTGATAAGATGTACGCCTAGGCGAGCTGAGGTGCTAGTCGACTTTTCCTTAATTAGTCTACCGTCGGGCGCTTCCTTTGTCATCCTGCCGTGCGCGCCCACCTTCTTTACCTGCAGGCGGCCGCATCGGCCCAGGCCGTCACAAGTTTGCGACTTCTTAAAAACGTCGCCGCAAACCGTAAACGGCGGCCCCTACCGGGCACCGGTAGGGCCGGAACACCGGGGCGAGCCCCCCGGAGCCTTGCATCCGAGATGATCCGAGGCTGCCATTTCTGGAAGAACAAATCTGCCACTTTTGGAACCTTCTGATCAGGATAGCGTCGATCATGGGGATGGCCCTGTCATCTATAACGCCACGTTTGGTGGCCGCCAGACCTTTTACCGACTCTCCATGTCTGAGACGACCGTCCAGTATTTTGGTGCGTATTCATCTCTGGGAAACCTACATGTCTCACTTAGGGTGGCTTAGTCTTGCTAACCTCGTCCTGGATCCTCGGAAGCCATACCACCTCAAGCAGGCCTTTGATGCGGGAGACGTCGGCTTCGGCATCACGGCTAATCAACTGTCGTTGGTATGTGATTGCTTGGGTCGTCACATCAAGTATTTTGAAGGTTATAGGGCCAATTCCTATGGCAACCCTGTGCTCCTCAAGAATGTCGTTTGCATGCACGAGCAGGACAATGGGATCCAGCACAAGCACAGCAACAACCGCAACGAGGCGACTGTCGTGCGCAATCGGGAACTAGTATTGCAGATGATTAGCACAATTTCTAACCACGAGTACGTCTTGGCTTGGATCTTTGATCAGGCTAGGAACATCGAGCACGAGGTCCGCGCAACCGGCATCCTTTTCCACCATGCCTATCGATAATGCGGACGGTGCCAAGGTGCCTGGGATACAAATGTAGGCCCTGGTGTCATGGCCGCGTACCACCAGCATCTCTTTTCCCTGCGCATCGACCCGGCTATCGGCGGACACGATAAGATGGTCTTTGACGAAGACAGCGTTGCGATACCCGTCGACAGGGAACTCAACTCCTTCGGTATGCGCTATTCCCTCCAGCGGACTGTCCTCGACAAGCCAGGCAACGCCGATCTCTACGTCGAGAAGAACTGAACATTCAAGATCCGCAACGACAGCATGATGAACCCCATCTCTCTCAGACCCATTGCTTACAAGCTCCACGCCGCGCCCAGTCAGATGCTGATCATGGCCAGTGACTCGTTTGCGCGGAAGCGGGCTGCCTTTGGAGAGCATGCGGTGTGGGTTACCCGCTACCACGACGACGAGCTGTATGCGGCGGGCGAGTTCACGAGCCAGGTCCGCAGCGATGCGGGTCTCGTCGTGTGGGCGGCACGAGGGGGACGATACTCAGAACGCTGATATTACATGTCTGACAGTAAGTCTGGTGTAGCCAGGTCGTTTCATTAGCTTACCCTCGTCAGTGACCGAAACAAGATGGCCCGCAAACTCGTCAAATTTCAAGATGGGTGAAACCTCTTCGAGGTGGAACGTCCACACTTCCGCTGATTCGGTTTTGGGGTGCGGACATAGTCGTTGAGAGGACGGGCGGAGTGGAGCGCCGTCTGCCAGCCACGGGTCCAGGAGTTCCTCCAGGGCCTCATCGACGGAAAATCCACGTCTTATCGTGCTGTGCACATGCGCGATATTCGACTGCACACATCTAACGAGTCTCGGGCACATCGAACTTTATGATCACTAACCTATATGTACTGGACTTCAGGCTGAAAACAGTACATACGACCATAGCTCGTGGAAAACTGAGGGTCCCGTCCGCTCCCCTGTACATAAACCACGAAGCGCTGGACTAGTAGTTGGGTCGGTGACGACCAGCGAATCCCCGGTGTTGTATGTATTTTTACATCTTTATCCTTTTTGTTTTGTTCCGGTCTCTAGTAATTTTGCTTGCTCAATTTCAACTGTGACACAATCTTGTTGTAACCGAGACTGAACTTGTTCGGTTCAGGGTGTGGAACCTAAGTACACATATGAGCTAATAGCACACACCTGTCGCGAGGCCCTAGTAACTAAACAAGACTTGTTACATGAATTTAGACTAGTTAACTTGATTAGATGATCTTTGTGGCCTTGTGATGACAGGTGACAATAATTGCAGTGGAAAGGACCGTGAAAGGTACATCGTCAAGGGCAGCAGAGACTATGTGGAAGAAAAGCGGGGTCGGAACGGGGACAAGATGGTCTGCAACACTACTAGGCAAGACGACAAGCAATGGCGAAAACAGACCTCATATATAACGAGAGACCCAGTGCTATAGTGGGCATTGGGCGGTCAAGTTATTCCGACCGGCTCGGCAGCCCTGGGCGAGACCCGCCTCGGCCGGCAGTGGAGCCCGTCATCGGGGTTTTCTTGCAATGTAAACCACATGTCCTGATACACTTCCGTGGGAACTTTCATTTCAGGGAGTCATAGATAAGTTAGCTTACGGATTTGAGGCTTTCCCTCTCTCGCCGAACGTTCCTTTAGTGGCCGGGCGCGGGAGTCCGGAGTTGGACGGGCGAGCGCAGGGGGAAAGACTTAAAGCCGGCCGGAGGTGTAAGCGCCATCTGCCAGTGGGACCCTCGTCGTCCACGTTCCATCGGGCTTCATTCATCCAGTGCATTCTGCCAGATAATGCACCGTATCACAAGTGGAACGATGAGCTCGCAGCTTCTCCGCGGAAACTACGTCTACATAATTCGCCTATTCCATCTCACATGCAATTTATTTTTCTTGACAATGCAACAGTGGCATCAAAGCATGTCCCGGCGAATTTGCCACGTGGTTCCTAGAAGCCCCGGGACTCGACTGCATCACACCTCACCTAGACCGTTACTCAAAGTATCCACCGTCCTAGCTCACACCACGTCATGGCCTATGCCCAAACGACTTGCGACTAACTAAAATGTTTCTTTTTGTTATATTTCGTACGTAGTCTGGAAGGAACGCCAACCCAAACTGGCGTGAATTACATCCCTTAGTTTTGAGGGGCAGGGGCGAAAGGCCATGTCATGGTCTCCAGTCCGGAATCACACCGTGACAAACATCTCTTTCTCGTTTCGACGCATTGTAGCCTCATTTACCAGCTTCTCCTAAACGTACGCTACATGCCGAGGCCTCAGCAGTATCGGTTTGCCAAGGCCCATTTATCCCGGGTAGAGGGCTGCACCGAGTATTTAACCGCTCAGACAGAGAGGCAACGGTCTCGTGAGTCCAGGAAGGTATGGGCTACCGGCCCCAAATTAATATATGTACATACATGCAACCAATTTGGGTAGTATAGTCGGTCATATAACACAGACTTTCCGATTCCGGCCGACTGCTACCTCTGTACGCCGCTTTATTGCGGATGCTCACATGCCTCCCTTTGGTTTCCTTGTGCTACAATATACCCAAAAGAGGCAATCGCGGTCTACCGAGGCCAATCAGTACAGATTTCCCTTCCACCCCACCGGTCAGATGCGGTGACGGCGTGCCCCTGTGAGCGAGAATGCTATCCCAAGAAAGCTCGGCCCCGGGTGGGAATGATGTCAAGAATTATAGTTCAATGTCGGGAACACCACCACATCTTTATGGGCCATGTCCCTTTTCAGGTGGTAGATAGTGGCGGAATGTGTCCTAGTCCAATGTATGGATGCTATTAATACATGACCCAACCTCTTTTATCCGACTGTGACAGCTCACGCTTATCCCGGAGCTGGCGGACTCGGTATTAAAACCGAGCATACACGAGGCTCCCCCCCGCCTGTCCCCCCATCCCTCCCCTCGCACATCGACGACCTGTGTCCCCTCTTCTTCCCGCACCTGCAGCGAGTAGGCGAATGGTCCCCTTCTCAACTTGGCGCATCGTTCCGTTTCTCAAGACACCCATCCACGATACCGAGTTCCCCCAAATCAAAGACTCGTCCGAATCCCAGCCAACATGCAGTGGACGTCTCTCACCCTCGGGGCAGCCACCGCCCTCGGCATCTCGCACGTATCGGCCTTTGCCCTCAGCGGCGCGGGCTCCATACCAAGCACCACCATGCCCTCGGAGCGCGACCTCAAGGCCTACCTCCGCCTCACAAAGCGGCAGGAGGTCCGGTGCGGCGCCAGCTTCCAGGGCCAGCGGTGCCCGGATGCCCTCTGCTGCTCGCAGTTCGGGTACTGCGGCGACTCGGATATCTTCTGCTCCGAGATTGCGAGGTGCCAGCCCGACTATGGGCGGTGCGGGGACGCGGCGGCACCGGGTCCGGACCCGGTGGAGACGGGGGACCCTGAGCCTACTGAGACGGAGGGTCCGGGGACGGGACTCCCGCCTGGGACGGATTTGACTGCCTCGACTGATGGGATGTGTGGGAATACGACGACTTGCGCGGGCTCTGGGTTCGGGGCGTGCTGCTCCGAGTTCTTTTGGTGTGGATCTTCTGCGGATCACTGTGGTACAGGCTGTCAGTCTGACTTTGGGGACTGTGAGGGCGGGTCTACGCCACCGGAAGAGACGACCCCGCCCGAGGAGACACCGGACCCTGAGCCCACGGACCCCGGTATGCCCGTTAGTACGGACGGCACCTGCGGGGGGGATCAGGGGTTTACTTGCCTTGGTTCCGCGTCGGGTAGCTGCTGCTCGCGGTGGGGCTTCTGCGGGGACTCTGACCTTAATTGTCTCACGGTTGTTGGGTGTCAGCCTGAGTTTGGAGAGTGCATTGGCTAGAGTTTGTTTTCCCGCGTGGTATAGGAGTGCATCTGGCGAGGTGGAGTGAGGAAAGAATGAGAATGAAGGATGGGCTTTGTCCTCGGGCGTGCTCGATTCCATCTCATGTTCGTTCTGTCAGGCCCGGTTTTTCTCTTGCCCTTCTTCGCTAATTTTTCCGTTGCGTTGTTCATATATTGAACCATAGAGTTTGAATCTAAAAGCGGTAATTCATATCCTCTTCCAAACATCATCCCGTGTTATCATCACGTACAGGGGGGCTTTTGCAACTCAGTTATACTTTTGTTGTAGCAACCCCGAGATCACGGTTACACCAAGCTTGAATCAAGGTTGCACGCATGCCAGGCTCCGACCTCCGGGAGATGGGCGTACACTGGAACGGCAAGGAAGAGGCTTTTTACGCCAGCTTATTTTCCTTGAGCGCCTTGGTAGGATTGTGATTGTCCCCGGGGGTTGGGAGCTCATTCCGTATCCTAGCTGTGGTCCGGTATCCCAGAAGCCTCGTATGGATGGTGGCCTCTACCAGTTCAATGCAGGACTACCGTGGTCTAGACGAGGAGCCGCGGGTGTCGTAAAGCCTCTGCAGTCGTGTGAGTCTTCGTCTTAACCACCACGCCCCTCATGGCAGATATAAATCTTGTGAATTGGATCGGGACAGGTAGACTACCCAACCGGCCTTAGCAGGATCCACTGGAGTTCCCAGTGCGACAAAACTTGAAGATACGTGGAGAGAAACCGTGGGAACTAGGGTGCAGTGCAACGTCCGCGTACGAGTCCATCTTGTTGTAGAGTCTCATAGCGACTACTTCACCTTGTAGGCTATAATTGTTTGCGTCCTTGGCTTCGCAGGTTAGTTTCAAGCCCGGAAGGATAGCTTAGAAAGGGGCTATGTATCCTGCTCACACCTTGCCGAGTTAACTCCGGCTCGTCTCTGGTGTAAGACAACCAGAGCCCATCGCGTTGTGACCTTCTCTAGCAGCGGGGTGGTCGCCCAAAGCTCACGTCACAAGCTCCATGTCTCGATAGACGGATCATGATTTGAGCTCGTTGAAATCTAGACTTTGCCTCGGAGACGTGGTCGAGAAGTTATGAGCTGTGCATAAAGGCTTGCCTTCGACGGCGAGTTATCGAAAGTCAAGACCACGTGCCCCCGCGAGGGTCACGGGACGCAGTTTAGGACCGCAGTCACCACTTACGCTCGAAGATGCGTCCCGCGCGCACGGTGCTGCCGTGGAATCATCCATAGTTGCGTTTTTACCCTAGTCCAACCCTCCTCCGGCGCGGCATCCTTGCTTTGGCCCCTGTTCCTTTACCCCATGGCAACTGGAGCTGTTGACGCTCCCCTGTCGCCTTGTTCTCTGGGATTGCCGCAGTCAACGCGTCGACACGCGTCGAGATCAGCCCCGACATCAACCAAACGACCGCTGCTCCCCGGGGGACGAGTTTCGCGGCAACACGAGAACAAGAGCTTGTCCTCGTCTCACACGAAGACTGTCACAATGCCGGCTCGCACGAGATCATTCACAAACACGGCCGCCAACGGTCCGTCTAAGCGCGCCAGGGCCGCCCAAGTGGAGCAGACTTACCCAGAGGCCGGGGCCAGCCACTCGGGCTCCGGCACTAGCGAGCCTTCTGGGCGCGCGCCCGAAGCCAGTGCTCCCGAGGCGAGTTTTCCGGAGACGAATGACCCCGATGCTAGCACGAGCGAGCCCCCGAGGAGCCCCCGGAAGGTGCCCCGCCCCGCGCGCTTCTCCGAGGTATCCGCCACGGCCAACACCTGGCAGCACTGGTGCCACTTTGTAGCCAAGGACCCGGCGCACGCGTATACCTTTGCGTGCCTCTGCAGGCTGCAACACCACCGCGGGTTCGAGGAGCTGGACCCCTTTGAGGAGGTTGACCCCGAGGAGCAACTGGAAGAGGAAGTCGAGGGGGAGCGCGGGGTTTGCGACGGCGGGGAGACTTGCGTCTGCGAGAAGCCGGCGAGTGAGAAGACGGGGCACAAGTGGGCACTTGCCCGGGCTGGGTGCAGGCTGCTTGCATTCCAGCACATCTTGACGGCGATCCCGGGCCCGGAGGGGTCTTGGATGTACACTCTGGACTGACCACGGGGCGCTTGGGGCGCTGGAGGTTGTCGAGAATCCGCTGGTGGACTTTGATGAGTCCAAGGAGGGGTGGAGGGATCGGTGGGCGATTTGCGAGGCGATGGTGTTGCATACCCTTGGACATGCGTCTGAGAGAATGTTCATGCGAGCCCCTCACCCTTTTCGGCTCGTTTCCCTGTTCTGAGCAGTTGGAGTATGCCCGATAGGCTCCGAGGCCCCAAAGCCGCTGAAGGAGCTAGTCACACTCGTCGCGACCAGGTTCCTCACGATGCTCCACAAGCTCCAAAAGGAGCGTGTCCTCGGTCCGGACTCGGATGTCGCCAACATTGGGATGGTGACGGGCCTCTATATCCAGTTCCTGTCTAGAATGGAGCACGACCACCGACTCCCCGAGAAGGAGACCTCCGGGGACGGCTCCCGCACCGGCGGGGTCCTCGCGTACGCTAGGAAGCATGGTATCGAGACCAAGGGCTCCGAGGCGCTTGTTGGCCTCGGCCCGGAGATGGGCAGGAACGTCGAGATCCCCGGGGGTGAGGATCCCTGGGGACTCCGGGAGAAGTATGAAGAGTTTGCCAAGGAGTTGGGGATGGGAGGCGAGGAGTGGGATATCACGACATGGAAGCCCTAGCGGAGGAAGGAGGCGGCGTTTGACGGGAAGGATCCGATGTCGAGGGTGATGATTCGGGAGATAAAGAACGGGGCTATTATGCAGCCTGCCTGAGGGGCGGCGCTGGATCGCCTGCTGTACGTTATTGTACGTTCAGTTTGTTTGTACGTGAGGTTCTACGACATTCCGGACACGGATCGGCCGAGTCGGAATATCTGCGCTGCAATAACTTGTTCCAACACATATATCTCAGATATCCTGCTTCTTACGGCTCTCCTGTACTATCGAGCACATCTCCTGCGGACACCACCTCACCGGCGAAGGTCTCGGCCGCTGCATGATCTCTGGAGCACCTTTGCGTCACGCCGTTTCAGAGTAGAAAGCGAAGCCCAGTCAGCCTCGACACTCCGGATATCGCATCGTCTGATCCTTGTGCAGGCAGGTTCTCCCCAGCGTCCATGGTCAGGGATCGCGTCCCTCGCGCAACGTCGATGCAAAGTTTGGTCCAGCGGCCGTGCCCCGCGCCACGGCGCCAACGCCGGAACCAAACCAAAGCACGATCGGAATCTCTCCTATTCCCCTTTTGCCCGCCGGATCGATCGATCGATCGGGGCATTCCCGCCGCTTCATGCATCCCTCGCACGGACGGGGCAAGGGGCCGTCCGCGGTGGCGCGGACGGGAGGGTCCGGTTCCGTGCCGTGTGCTCGGACTCTGGGTGCCTGAGCGGAGGGGGGCTGGCGCGTGGAGTGCGTGGTATGGACGTCACTTTTGAGGTGTCCGGGGAATCGTGGAGGTCAGACGTCGCGATGGGCTCGAGGTTTTGACCAAGCGGGACTGAAGCGCGCAGGTCGGGGACGGGATGTTCCGTGGGCCATGCTCCGACCCCGTGGGGCCAGCACCTGCACTCGGTCACGGTCACTCCCTCTTCCATTCCCACCTCGGCTCCGACCAGTCTACGGCTCTCAGTATTTGCTGTCCTCCGCCTAGTCAGGGAGTCTGTTATGGGCGGCTGACGCTGTCAGAAGTTTCCACCCCTCACGATTATGGACATTCGCTCTTGTTTCCATGGCTTTCCTGACCATGGCGGCCATTTCGCGCTACCCCCAAAAACTCCTCAATCGGCGGGTTCATCCTACGTGATCGAGCCAGCGATCTCGGGCTCGCGCCAGTCTTCCACTGACATCAGACTAGCTCACGAGGCGCGTAGGAGGGAAACCACCTGCCCTATTCCGGTTGGACGCTCAGCACTCCCTCGCCACTCTCCGCCTTCTTCCAGCCTCTTCGTGCGGGGAACCTCCATCATAAGGTGGGTTAGCCCTCAGTGAGCTACGCGCTCGCGGGGCCAGCTTCTGGATACCCGGTCAATCCGGGCATAAACCTTCAGCTACTCCTGATCATCCGCCCTGGGGCTCTGACAATCGGTTCCCGACGCACTGGCTTGATACGGGTCTTCGAAAGGACGATGAAG
Organism: Sordariomycetes sp. B11D1; assembly: GCA_025503055.1. Taxonomy (NCBI): domain Eukaryota; kingdom Fungi; phylum Ascomycota; class Sordariomycetes; species Sordariomycetes sp. B11D1. The sequence continues at coordinate 29,519 of JAMFQS010000145.1, forward strand.
TACCCGTGACTTCAATTAAAGTCAATGGGCGACGCAAGGGAGCTCGATGATTCAGTCCAACGGCAGACTAAGGAGGCAAGCCCCAATAGGAGATGCTCGGTGACTCGATGAATAGGGTTGGCCTGATTCCTGGCGTGCTACTTCATTAGTGACTTTGTACGGCCAGCTTCTCATCCCTTCTTCCTAGGACTGGAAGAGAGACCGTCAGCAGGGACCGGAGTGGTAGCCTGAGAAGCACCCATACCCGCAGGCTCCCGTCCTGGCCACCCACGACCCCGGAATCATCCTCCTTCTCAAGGGTAAAGCCTCCCGCCTCCGTCAAAACGTGAAGCCAGCGGGTGGCTAGGGACCTCCCCGGCCCGGCCTCGGCCGCAACGACATTAGCGGGCCGCTCAACCCCCTCTCCTCTCCTCTCCCGCAACAAGCCCTCACAACAAGCATCTTCCCTGGCCCGAAATCCGCGCGGACGCCTCGGCCTGAAATCGGAGGCCCCTACCTTCCAACGCAAGGCCCACTATATTGGGGAGGGGGGGGGAGGGGAATTGCAGGGCTTCCTCGTCAACCTTGCGGCGATCGGGCCGGCCTCACAGGGGTCCCCCCCGCCTGCGACGTGCCCCCGCCCCACTCCCACCCGCGCCTGTCGGGACGAATATCCGAACTACCTTATTCAGCCAAGACGCGAGCGAGAATGAACAGAAAAAGCGACACGAACCGAAGTTACGCAAAACAATATTCAACGTCACGCGCGGCAAAAACATAGTGCCTGTGTGGAAGTGAAACGTTGCAAAAGTGAAATGCAAAAGACTCGCTGACTTGCAAAATGATCGGAAACTATGCAACAAGAGATATGTACCCAAGAACCCTCTTACATACCCATCCCTTCCCCCTCCCCCCGCAGACTGGACGGGACGACAAGGGATATTAATGAAGTAGATCTGCGCCGGGGAGGAAGTCAGGGAAACAAGATGGAGCCACTCCCGCTCACAGGTAGACGTAGCACAGAGGCGTCCCGCCAACCGTGTTCATCAGGTCCTTAATCTTAACGGGCTCGGCCAGGGGGCCCATATCAATCAGGTCCTCGACCGTCGTGTCCTCGCTGGGAGGGTTGTTCTGCAGGGTGTTGGTCCCGTGCACGCCCTGCCTGTTCTTGAAGTCGAGCATCTGCCAGATCCAGTAGACGCGGTCGACCTGCGCGTGGTGGAGGTAGAACGCGGGGTCGCCGGGCGAGATGAAGGGGTCCGCGCCCGGGTCTCCGCCGATGGTGAAGTGGCCTCCGCCGTGGACGCCCAGCTCGCCGGTCACGTAGCGGTCGTCGCCCTGCAGTATGTTCGAGAACATCTCAATGTTGTGGTTCTGGAGGATGAGGGAGGTGGTGTTGCGGAAGCTGGTGTAGCGCTGAGCGACCCACGGGTTAAGGTCGCGCTTGAGGCAGCGCGTGTTGTCGCCCATTGGGTTCTCATCGAAGATGAAGTCCGGGGAGCCATAAGCAGGCATGACGAAGCGGCCAAAAGAGACGGTGAGATTCTTGAAGGGGCCCGTCGTGACGCAGCCGCCGCCCGTGCCGGGCTCCATCTTGATGGTGTTACCCTTGGTGTTCTGGTACATCCAGAGGCCCTCGTGGGGGACGAAGTCGCCATCGCCGCCCATGGAGGTGTCGGAACCGTCAAAGACGGGAGAGCTGGCGGGGTCCTTGACGTCCAAGCCCCACTCCCAGTAAGGGAAGGGTCCTGCGGGGGTCAGCTGGCTGTTCTAAACGGAGGCAGTCGGGGAAGGAAAAAACATACCAGTGTAGCCGCACTCATCGCGGAGAGTCTGCTCGTAGACCCAAGTGAAGTAACGGTGCCAGATGAGGAAGTTACCCTAGGTTATGTTAGCTTTTACTCTATCAACCGGACCACATCAGATTTACAGTGTTGTGGATGTACGGCGTCTGCATGATGTGTACGGCCAGGAAGTCATCGAAGCGCGACCTCACAGCGGGCAACTCGGTAGTGTTGTGCAGAGGAGGAAGGTCCATCAAACACTGGACGCTCTTGATATAGCTCTTGCGTTGAGACTTGGAGAGGGTGCGCCTACGCCATGTTAGTCGCTTTTCGAGGCTCGTCACCATGGGGACAAACTCACCACTCCCTCCGGACGTGCAGGCCGCCGAGACCGCACCCGCCGCCGCTCCGCTTCTCGAGCGCGGCATTAGTCTCCTCGGACGCCTCCGTCGCCAGGTTGTTCAGGTGCGCGAGAGCATCGCCCGAGTCGATCTCGGTCTGCGAAAAGTCCTCCTCCGTCGTGACCGCCGCTCCGAGGACGGCGGTGACGGCCCAGAAGAGCCACAGCAGACGCTTCGTGCCGGCCATTGCTGCTGCGTTCCCTTGGTGTTTTCGAAACGAAAGAAAGTTGTCGAGAAAGATGGGAGGGATATCAAGGGACCACTGGGAGAGATCGTTGCCTTTTGGAGCGAGGTAGGGCCGAGACTTTCTGGGTGGAACGGGCCGTGAGACGGAAAATCATTTCTGGAAACAGGAGAGATCATCGCCTCTTATGTGTGTTATATATGTGGAAAGGGGTCTCTCCGGCGTGGAGTGGCATGGGACCGGACAGGTTGCCGTTTTCCGGCGTGGTACCCCCCGTTCATGCCAGTTGTGTACGCCAAGTCGCAGCAGCAAGACACTATTTGGGCTTCTGCATATAATGGCGGATGGAGAGCATGGGTTGTCGCGGATGCTACTTGATGTTGGGGATACAAGGACTCTGGACACATCGCCAACGAGCATGGCGCAGACAGGCGAGGCGAGACGAACCAATCCCGGACGCGGACGATCCTGGTCGCAGATAGAACTCCAGGCCTCCATTGGAACCCCAGCTCCTGCGGCGTGTCATGTCCGCGGCCCAATTATGCTGAGGGGGCAAGGAAAACGAAGATACACCCCTGTGTGGGGTTGCACCCAAGCCTGCAGCATCGAGACGAGGCAGGTAAACAGAAAAAAGGTCGTCGGTCCGCTTCCGTGTTAGCGTCAAGCCCGAGGATTATGATTGCGCAGGGCCCCCGCATGAGCAGTCGCTACGACGTCGGCCGGCCCAATAGGATTCCATCCGAGAGAGGCGACGGCGTTGGTCCAGCTCGGACTTATCCGCCCCACGTTTCCCCAAAGGGACCTTCTGCCTTTGTACTCGGGTGTCGCTTGATATCCGTACCCGTAATGCAGAAGAGACGAGTGCGGGGCGATCCAGCGACGGCGAAAAGCTTGAGTCGTGTTGCGGGTGGGGGAGCATGGTCGATGCGACGCTCGCGGGCTTACTCGAACGATGCTCGCAGGGTGCTCGAGGCCGTTGTGGTGGCTTGGTCTCGTTGACTCGCATGCAATCTTCGCTGGGCTGGACTCGGCGTGGGGACAGGCTCGTCTCCGCGAATATTGGTCAGGCAGGGGACCCCGGACTTCGCTGCTTTCCGCGCTTCCGAAGGCTTGGCGAAGCATTGTCGAACGCACCTTTCCCCTCAAGGCAAGAGGGCTGCCGATCATAAGCCACCCCCTTCTCGTCAGACGAAGTTTCTGGGGGTAACCAGCCGAAATCGAGGCCCCAATCCGGGTAGACAACCGAGGGACCAAGGCGGACCAGCATTGGGGTCTTCCACCCCAGCCCCGGCCTCCACCGGATCCGGAACTGCAGCCGCCTTGTCGGCCAGTCCTCTGTCCCCCGAGACGCGAATGGAACGGTCGTGCGCTCGCCGGAAGCGCTTGGCGGACAATGATCCCTGCAGGAGCACAGCGGCCCTCGCTGGTTATTCTTAGCAAATGGCGCTCGGTTGGAGTGAGAAAAGCAGGCGAGCGGGCCTCATCTCGGCGTTGAATTCCGATGTCGTTATTACGCGTTGAAGCGGATCAATCACGCAGGCGTAATCGTCCGTACAGAACCTCGTCCATCGTCTGCAGGTCGAGCCTAGCGTCTCGTTAGCATCTGGAGAGTCGAGTCTTCAGATTGATTGGAAGGCACGTTAGCTTGTACCAGGCGAGAATAGTTCCCTCAACGTCGAGCCAATACCTCACTTTAGCCGGCCCTCGCCACTATCCAGACCCAGTACCCCGGGCCTGCCGTCCATTTCCGCAATCTTCCGCAACCGAGAGCAAAGCCAAGAACCCCTGCAATTCATCAACCCACTGGTGGGGGGGGGCCGCGCCCCCGCACACGGCGCCCGACGCCCCACTGGGTTTTCGGTGACCGCACGGAACGACACACGGTTTTTGCGTCGCGGGCGCTGGTAGGCTTTTGGGGGGGGGGGGGGCCGCTGATAAGAGCTGACCGTCAGGGGTTGCGCAGGGACTCGAATCTCGCGTTTTTTTCGTGGGATGGGATGGTTGGTGGAGCCACTTTGGGAGGTTCCGTGGATTGCCGCATCGTCGGATTTGTGAGCGTCTTTCCGACCGTGTCGCTCCCCGCGTGGTGCTGCTCCGATGACGGGCCCCGTCCCGACGCCGAGTTGGTTTTGGGTTCTTTTTTTTCTTCTTTTTTTCGGGGGAGGTGGGGAGGGGGAACACCCGGTGTTACGGCGTCTTCGCGCGCGACTCGAAAGTGGGACGTTCGCTCTACGAACTGTTCGGAGGCTTCACCAGCGCGGACGAGACGGACCCCAAGATGGATGGCAGCCTGGCCAGACAGCCCTGCCAACGACGATCGGAAGCAGGCTGAGATCCGTCACACCTCCAGCACTGCCCCCGTCCTGACCAGGACCTCTCTTCGTCGACGTCTCGCCGGGGTAGTCCAGGCGCACAGCCACGCGCCTGAGCCACGGCGCGAGCCGGCGGGATGGGTCGCTACGAGGCAACCGTTGCCATTGCCCAGTGAGGTTTCGCGAAGGAGTTACACTTTGACGAGCCATCCCTGCCTCTTGTAAGGCTGCAGCGGGGAACCCTGGAGTCTGAGCTGGTCCGCCCGCGGGTTCCAATGTCCAATTGCGGCATCCAGGGCGAGCTGCGAGCCATCTACGCTTTGCCGAAGCTCGCGATGGGCAGGGATGTGTGGTTTATTATCGGCGTGCGACAGGGATGACCGGTCGTCGCAAAGGCAGCCTTGGGCCGTGAGGTGCAGCTCGAGTGAGCTCCGGAGTGGGAGGTGGACTTTCATGCTCGCTTATAAAAATGACCTTCTTCGATCTCTTCCAGCCCTCTAGAGCCTGTTTCCAAAGTCGAAGACGAGGTCTGGCTTGGCCACGTTTGTTCCGTCGTGACATTGACCCCATTCCAACCCCGAGTGTTCTGCTCTCGACTACTGCCATCGCGGCCCTCATCATCGGTCCCAACCACCACCACCACCAAGATGGTAAGCATCGTCGCCCTCCCTTGACAAGCCCAGCTAACCCCAAAGGTCCAAATCCCCATCCGGCCCCAGGACGCCATGTCCACGGCCCCAACACTCACCCCCTCCACCACCTCCATCCCCGATCCCGACGTCTCCCTCGCCCTCCACTCAACCTCCGTTCCCGGCCTCATCCTCAAGGTCCAACCGCCCCCCTCGCCCCCTAACCTGACCCGCACTCCCTGCGACATCGTCCTGGCAATCGACGTCTCCGCCTCCATGAGCGCCGCCGCCCCTGTCCCCGGCGGCGCCTCGGAACCAAACTACGGTTTCTCAGTCCTGGACCTCACCAAGCACGCGGCGCTGACTATCCTCGAGACGCTGGGGGAGGACGACAGGCTGGGGATCGTGACGTTTACCGATAAGGTCAGGGTGCTGAGGGAACTGGAGGTTGCTGATGAGGGGAATAAGGCAAAGTGCCGGGAGGCGATATTGGGAATGAAGCCTTTGAGTGCGACGAATCTGTGGGGGGCCATCGTGAAGGGGCTGGAGTTGTTTGAGGGGGCACCTAGCGGGAGGAACCCCGCGTTGCTGGTGAGTTTTCAGTCCTCGGCGAGGGAGGCGGTGTCATTGAGCTGACGATGTAGGTCCTCACGGACGGAATGCCGAACCACCAGTGTCCGCCGCAGGGCTATGTCCCCAAGCTCCTCCAGCGGGAGTCGATCCCGGCTGCCATCCACACGTTCGGCTTCGGCAAGAGTCTGCGCTCCGGGCTGCTCAAGTCCATTGCTGACGTGGGCGGGGGAAACTATGCCTACATCCCGGACAGCAGCATGCTCGTGAGTCCCTCTACTCTCCCGACATTCCTAAAAACAAAACATACATGAAGTAGGACGGTGAAAGGCTTACAGACACAGGGCACCGTTTTTATACACGCCGTCGCGAACCTGCAGTCGACCTACGCCAACACGGCGACGCTGCACCTCCGGTACCCCAAGGACCTCGCTCTCGAGACGGCACAGCCAATGGGTCTCGTCGCGGCGGGCGTGCAAACCGTTGACGTCGAGGAAGACGGCCGTGTCATGAGTGAGGTCTCGATCCACCTCGGCGCCCTGCAGTACGGGCAGTCGCGCGACGTGTTTATCCGCGCGGGGGGTCCGGTAAACGGGCCGGTCGAGGCGACGCTGCAATACTCGCGGATGACGGCGGCGGAGTACTCCGTGAGCGGCACACCGGCGGCTCGGGTGAGTCCTGAGGAGGAAGCATACCACATCTCGCGCGCGCAGGTCTGCGCGGCCATCGGGTCTCTCTACCGCCTCTCCCATGGAGAGCACGTCTTGCACCCCTCCCACACCCTTCTCGCCCCCCTCCTCGCCTCCCTCTCCAAGGCCCTCCCGGCCTCCAACTTCCCCTCCGACCCGCGAAACGCCTCCCTCCTCGCCGAGCTCGACAGCACCTCGGACGGACAAATCCCCCTGGCTGCGTCCGCCCAGTTCCTCCACGACTGGGGCGCGCACTACCTCCTGGGCCTAAAGTGCGCGCACGAGAAGCAGGTGTGCAACAGCTTCAAGGACCCCGGCCCGCTGATGTACGGGGTGGACAGCCCGCTGTTCGCCCAGTGCAGGGATAGGCTGGACGCGGCGTTTGACGGGATCGAGCCGCCGAAGGGGTCCTTGAGGACGGGGTATACGGGGGTGAGGGACATGAGCGTTTACCGGAATTCGTCGGCGCCGTGTTTCGCCGGGGAGACGGTGGTGGGAGTTGAGGGTGGGAGGGCCACGATCAGGGAACTGAGGAGGGGGATGGTTGTCGAGACGCCGGTCGGGGGCAGGAGGGTCGCCAGTGTCCTGAAGACGCCGGTTGAGGGACAGATCATTTGTCGGGTGGGCGACGTCCTCGCCACGCCGTGGCATCCCGTCTCGCCCGACGGAGAGAACTGGGTCTTCCCCGCAGGGGCAACATCCCTGGATCCGGTCCTGTACACGGGCGCGGTGTACTCCGTCCTCCTGGAGGCGTCCCCCGACCCCGCCGCCCACGCCATCTCTGTCGGCGGTGGTGGTTACTGGGGCGTGACGCTCGGGCACGGGGTCGTGGCTGGGGACGACGTCAGGTCTCACGAGTTCTTGGGGGACCATGGCGCTGTTGGGAGGGAGCTGGAAGCGCTGGGGGAGGGGGAGGAGGGGGTTGTTGTTGGGGGTGGGGTTAGGAGGGATGCGCGGGGGGTTGTCTGTGGGTTCGTGCCGTTTGTTCCGGAGGAAAGGGAGGGGATATGGAGTGATGTGCGGGCCGGAGCTGGGATGCGCGTGGCGGTCTGATTGTCGGGTTGAGTCTTTGACAAGGCCAGACTGATGTTTGCGGATGGAGGGGCCAGTCACTGATGATGGCGGGTATAACGAGTGTAGCCCCTTTTTCCCTTCCCTCTCCCAGCTCCAGCACCATAGGCCAGAAAAGAAGAGACAAACAGGAGAGGGAGCAGCAGATACTAAACAAACATACCTGGCCTGCTCATCCCGGTATGTCGGTGACGCCCCGGGACACGCGAGATCTGAGTAGCCCGCTGCTGGCCACGTAGGCTCAAATACGCGGCGCCTGGCCCCGCTGGCGTAGTGGAAGCAACCCAGGTTCAGTCTTACCCGGAGATTGGACGCTAAATGGCTTGCATAACCTAGGGTTGCCTGATGATATGCTGTCTATCCGGATAGGCGGGCTTGAAACCAGGTTGAGTCGTCGAAGAGCTGGATGGTGTGTTGTGTACTACCCCGTGCTGAGCCCACGATGCTGCTACAAGGAGACTGTCTGACAAAGGGGCGCTGCGCGAGGTGTGCTCGGCCAGGTATCCTCGTCTGGTGGTCATACTATGTAGACGTAGTATGTACATCCCACGACAGTGCGAGGTCGGGTATCCGACCCGAGCTTCGGGTACCCGATTCCAGGACCGGGTACCCGATGTGAGCCCCCGGGTATTCGACAACACGGCGGCAGCGAGGGCCGGGGACTGATCCTCCAGCTGGGTCCGGTCACGGATGTCCGCGGGGAGAGGGCTGAGAATGTTGTTGTGTTGGGTTGCCGCGTTTTGGTGGGCTTCGTGCACTTACATGCTGCACTGGGGTAGATCAGATGGTTGTAAGTCTTACCCGCCCTTGGGGTATATAAATAGGCGGCGTGGACCCAGGCCTCGAAGAAGGGGATTGCGGACGATCTACGTCTTGCTAAATAACTTTCCTCTCCAACTTGCTCCAGGAACCCCAGACTCACACGTACAGGACTTAAGTACAAACACCGCCAACATGTCGACCCCCGACCTCAACATGCGGTGGCAGGACCAGAACATCGTCAAGAAGGACGGGATGTGGACCGTCGATGGGTAGAGCTCCCCACCATGTGCTTCATAGTTCTCTGGTCTAACTTGTGTGTGTACAAGGCGCCCGAGCGTGGACGTCAAAGTCGCTTACCACCACCACCCTTCGAACCTCGAGGGGAAGTCGTTGCTGGGCCTCCTGGTCACGGCGCCTCCTGATGCCGGTGAGTCTTGCGTTCTTTTTTTTTTTTTCTTTTCCCTCCTCTTTTCCACGTTCCCCGAGTAACCTAACTCGCTACTCTCATTCGCCCATCACCCCAGCCTCTTCCATCCCCCCCCCCACCCCTAGACTGATGTAGTCCCTCTAACACATCCAGCTACGCCCCCGCACACGCACGCCGGCGCCGCCGTAACGGCAACCATGATCCGCGGCCGCATGCTCAACCAGATGATCCACCCGGGCCACGAGGACGCCCCGCCCGCCAAGGTCTACGGGCCGGGCGAGTCCTGGTACGAGGCGCCCGGGTGCCGGCACGTGCGGAGCGAGACGGTGGGGGACGAGGAGGCGGTTTTCATTGCGAACCTCGTTGTCGGCGATGAGGTGTTTGAGGGGCTCGGGAGTGAGGCGGGGGAGTGGGAGAAGATTGCGAGGGTGGTTGTCATTGATAAGGATGTCGAGGAGAGGAGGGGGCAGTAGGGTCTTGACAAGGCCATGGGCCAGAGAGTTCCATATGGGCGAATGAGCTTGGCTTAATGCATGGTAAATTGAACGGAGCGGAAGCTCGATACTGTGCTGCTCAGAGACTCCTGTGGAGAGCTTTGGTGCTACCCCATCCAACCGCATGTTAGCCAGGGGGCTTACATCCGGCATTTGTCAAAGATGGGCCCCGCCTGTTGGGAATGTGAGACTCGCCGTCCGCGGTAGGCCGCCTCATTTGACCGGGACACGCATCCCGACTTCAGCAATGGGATGCGGAAGCTGCGTGCGGGGTAGAGATGCTGCGATGGCCAAAAGAGTGCACGGTAGCATCCTGGCCTCAGGGGTGGTGCACTTCACTGGCTCTTTCGGAGCGGATACATTGACAGTAAACCGTACCTGGATATCAGGGGTATCCAGGCTTGTCCGAGCTCCCTCCCTCGACATCTAAAAGCGGATACGGGCACCTCCCGCACAGACTCGGGATCTAGACTTCGGTTAGCCCAAAGAGGATACCGCATCCTCCGCCGATCAAGCCCGCCCACCCGGGATCGACGCCGGCATCCCCCGACCTGGCTCCTCATCACCCTCCGCCATACCGCCCGCCATTACGCATGCGCCGACTCCCGAAGCGCCCGTTACACTATCGGAACAGCCGCGCACACCGCCGAGATCGCCGACGCCCCGTGCGCCGCGACGTGCATGATGCAGGTAACACGGGGCCCCCCCCGGCGCTTGTGAGTGGCCGCACCGCAGAGCGTGTCGGATCTGATACGAGGGGCATGCGGCGAACCTCGCGCTATTCCCTCCTCGTTGTCCCCCCCCGGCGCAAACGAGAGAGGGGGCACGAACACGAGAATTCACGCTCACGCGCCGTCTGGAGTAGGTATGAGACTGCAGACTGGATCGTCGTACGGGGGGGGGGGGGGGGGGGCCGCTGGCGGCGAGGTCGAGGGGCGAGGCGACGGCCATGGCCCTGTAAGTCGGGCTCGCGTTGCAGAGGCAGGGTGGTTGACGGGTGAGGTTGAGCATATAATGCTGCCGGGGTTATTTAAAAGGGCCTGTCCCCCGCAAGTCGGCACGTGTGCTTACCTAGCGACATCTCGCTCGAGAGTGGTCGCTTGTACCGCCGGCTTATCTCACCCTACCCTACGTTACGGATGCTGGATACAACCACATGTACCCCTCGCCCGCCTCATGATCTGATCCCACCCTTACCACTCCCAAGCCCGCCCAGCCCCATACAAACCCACCACAAGCAAAACTCCCATCTTATTTCGCGAAAGAGAGCAAAGAAGAAAAGGGCAAACCCCACCCTCGCGATACAGAAGCAACGAAAACGGCCCGCAATGGACCTCCCCGGTCCCCTCCTCGTCGTGCCGCCCTCCCGCCGGCCCCACACGCACACCGTCATCTTCCTCCACGGCCGCGGCGACACGGCCCGCTCCCTCGCCGAGACGCTCCACCACTTCACCGACGCCCGCTCGCGCTCCCTCTTTGAGCTGTTCCCCTCGTTCCGCTGGGTCTTCCCGCAGGCGCCCCTCCGCGAGGTGGCGGCCACGGGGGACAAGACGTACCAGTGGTTCGACGTGTGGGACATGCGGGACCCCGAGGAGAGGGAGGGGGTGCAGAGGCGGGGCCTGGCGGATAGCGTTGGGAGGGTGGGGAGGCTCTTGAGGGAGGAGGCGGGGGTGCTGGGGAGGTGGGACGGGGTTGTCGTCGCGGGGATAAGCCAGGGGGGAGCGACGGGGCTGCAGGCGGTTATGAACCTTGACGGGAGGAGGGAGGGGCTAGAGAGGATTGGGGCCGTGATGGGGTTTTCGTGCCGGTTGCCGTTTTTGAGGGAGACGTTGGCGGAGACGCGGGCGGAGGTGGGCGTGTGGGGGCAGCAGGGTGGGGGTGCGGAAGGGGGAGAGGGACGGGAGGAGCATGACCCGGACCAGGTCTTTCGGGAAACCCCGATCCTCCTCGAGCACTGCGCCGACGACCCCCTCGTCCCCATCTCCGCCGGCCGGGACGCCCGCGACGCCCTCACACGCTGGGGCGCGGGCGTCACATGGAGGGAGTACCCGGACGGCGGGCACTGGTTCAACTGCCCCGCGGGCGCAGAGGACGTGGCCGAGTTCTTGAGGGGCGTGTTTGACCTCGGGCGGGACGGGATCCCGCTGGGATGACGCTGGCTTCCGCTCCTTCCTTCTTCGTCTCAGATGTTAGTCTTCAAGTCGCCGTTTTGCGGGATGGTCGTCTCTGGTGTTGGAGGTCTGGGCCATGGTAATGCGGGAGTCTGGGCACGGTAAAGTAATGATAATACGCGGGCTCCGCACATGACGAGACCGCTTTGCTCTTCGATCTTGGACTCTGCAGCTTCGGGCCTGCTCGCGCTGGGACGGATCTTGCTCCATGTGTCCGAGGAGTGACGCTCGGGGGTACAGGAGACATATTGGAATGTGGGATGTTTTAACCCGACCCCGTCCGAGACATCCGGGGCACGTTTGCATCGCGGCGGTGTACTCTGAGGCTCGTCTGGCAAGCCTCGCCCGCTGGCAGCGGCTGTCGCATGTGATACGGGCTCTGGTGACAAAGGCCGTGGGTTACAGAAGATACGGGGTGTTCGCTGGGTTCAGCATACCAAGAATCCTTCTCGGGCATGTCTCAATGTGCCAGGCTCACGGCTCGAGTCCTGGTGTGCATGTGCCATGTTCGCGGGCCAAGGCGGGAGGGGAGCTTCCCGTCAGTCCGGCTGGGGGCGGGAGAGGCACGGATGTTCGTTTCAGTCATGATGCAGGGTAACCCCGATGGTGCCGCTGACCTCGTTCTTCAGTCTAGAGACGCGCAGTAGTCATAGCTTCTGGGGTGAGCACCTCGTCGCGGCCATGGGCGTTGAAGGGGAAAACAGAAAAAAAAAAAAAAAAAAAAAAAAAAAAAAAAGAGAGAGAAGAAGAAACAAAGACTGTGGATGTTATCAGGAGGAGTCGTCTCGCCGTCATGAAGATCATGGCCGCCCAGTCGGCATCATGAATGCTCCGGAATGAGATGCTCGGCTCGTGAAGGATGCAGCAGGGGCGCCAGATTTCCTGGAATTAGTGACCTATACAGCGTCAGTGTTCCAGTGTTTGTTTCATAGAAGTTGTTTCGCGCATGTGAGTGGCCCGCGCATGCACCGACTGCTATGCAACAGCTGTCACCACGTGCAGCTATATCCCACCCCCGTGACTGCCGCCTCACCCTGACCCGGCAACCAGCTCATCCCCAGTCCTTTGCCCTGCCCAACCTCACCGGAGCTCGCCAAAAAAGAGGCTGGGAAACAAAAGCAACCCCATCGCCAACGCCCGCTTTCTACCCCCACCCACCGCCATCGCGTCGCCGCCCCCCTTTGTTTTGGCCCCCCCCGTCTCGCGCGCGCGCGCACACACGCATCCGTACCCGAACCTGACATTTTCCCCCACTTGGTTCTTCTCCTCGTGCTGCCACGACAGCGGCAACTGACGTGGACAAAGCAAAAGGCCGAGAGCGGCGTTTACCCCCTGGGCTCCGCAGCGGCAGCGAGCAGCGCGTCCGACACCTTCGCCCGCATCAATTGACGGATCCGTATCGGCCTGGGGCCCTCTTTGTCCATTGGCACCTACGGCAACTACGCGGTCGCACAAGCAACTCCTCACTTCTACCAGACCATCCACTCCTCCCAACATCGGACCACGAGCTCCCGGGCTGCCACAATGCCGCCAGACGCCGGCGACATCCTCATGTCCAACGACACCATCATAGTCGGCGGGCCGCCTTCGTCAGGCGACGTCATCCCCGCGACACCACCCCCTCCCGACGCGATGCCGCCGTCCTCGCAAGTCGCCCTCCCCTCGACCGAGGACCCGGGCTCGCCCATCGACCCCAACGTGTCCTTCAAAACCGAAGCCAACGACGACCGCGTCGAGGCCGCCACCATCCCGTCGTCCCTCACCCCGCCCCCCTCGACGCAGCTCAACACAGTCGCGGACCCCGCCGACAGCTCAGCCTACGTCCCGGCCTCGCAGCGCCCCGCCCTCTTCTCGCCCCCCACCACCGTGCCCCCTGCGCGCCGCCCTGCGACCCTCCCGGCGGAATACGTGCCGCCGACCCCCTCCGAGGTCCGCGACGCGCCGCCCGACGCCCTCCGCGCAATGGTGCAGGACAGTCTCGCCGAGAACTCGCGGTTGAAGATGGAGGCGGCGCACTACAAGCTCCAGCTGAACCTCATGTCCCTACAGGCGGGCGAGGACGCCAAGCGCGCGGCGGTGGAGCACGACATGGCGCGGCGGGAGGTGGAGGCCCTCCGGGACGGGGAGCACGCGCGGCAGGCGAGGAGGGAGGCGAGTGCCGCGACAGAGTCGGCTAGGGGCAAGTACCTACAGGCGAGGGGCATGTACGAGGAGGCGGTCGAGGAGGTGGAGAGGCTTGCGGATAGGCTGAGGTTAGCGAAGAAGGTTATCCAGCAGCAGGAGGACGAGATTTGTCGCCTGCGGGACGATCGGCACCAGTTGCGGATCAGGATCCGGGAGAATAGGGAGCACTTTAACTTGCTGTGCAGCCCCGGGGGGATCTTCCATGGGGTCACGCCGAAGCAGGGGCAGGGGCAGGGGCAGCAGAGGGCGCCGACGCCGAGGGGGACGCCCCGCGCGAGGCCCGAGGCGCAGCACCGGTTTGACGCGCTGATACAGGTCCTGAGCCAGGAGAATAACAGCGCGCCGTCGACGCCGCTGTCCGGTGGGCGGCCGGCGGCGCGGCCGTCGTCGAAGCACACGCGCAACGTGCAGTCCCTCTCGTCGCTGCCCACGACCCCCACGGCGCCCAAGAGCGCAGGGGGGTTGCTCCCCTCAGTGCAGCTCGCGCCGCGGACCGAGCCCCCAAGGCGCGTTACGGGCCGGAGACTCCTCCCTGGCTCGCCGCGGCGGGAGGAGGCGCGGAGCAGGGAGTCGACGATCTCCGTGCCCGAGGACGGGGCTGACAACGAGGAGATAGCAAGGCAGGCGCTAGCGTCGGTGCAGAAGGCCAGCTCGTCGCTCTCGATGCTTTCGGGGGCGGCGGCGGCGGGGGATGTGGGGGCTAGTCAGGGGAGCGCGGCCGCGGAGGCGGCGTCGGAGATGCTCAGGAGGGATCCGGGGCAGAGCCTTGGGGGGGTGTACGGCGGGGAGAAGAAGAGGAGGGGCGAGGGGGAGGGGGAGAGTCAGGCGAAGAGGGCTAGAGTTGAGGAGGGGCTCGGCCTTGGGATCCGGTATTAGAGAGATAGGTTGGGGATGTCTCCATGACGATTACGACGGCGTTTTCTTCATCATCATTTAGGGAATAGCTAGGTTTGATTCTCGCAGCCGCCACACTCGGAGGAGGCGGAACAGAGGGTAGACTGGGAATTGAGTCGCGCTGAGCCGGTCATGTCTGACAGCACCCAGCGGCGGTCTCCGCGAGTGCAACATCCGCTTTCTCTCTCCCCCCCCGCCGGGGCCGCCACCCCCCACTAGTTTCCCCATCCGGCCAAGCGTCCATGGAAAAGCGTTCATCCGGGAAAACCGCAGGGCCCGCGGCGGATTGCCGAAGGCGGGAGCGGGTGGCACACTGCCGACCCCAAGTGCCTTGACTCCTGGGGCCCGCCCCACATGGCCAGGGTCCAGGCCCACTCTCGTGCCCCGGTTATCGCCGTTGCTTTGTTAGCCGGGGCCGAAACCCGGGGAACTCGCCTCTCTTTATATCCGCCGGCCCCCGCCCCCCCTCCGAGCCTTTTGCCCGTCCCAACCTTTGGACCTCACCGAGATAATCTCCAGCCTCGAACCTCGAATCTCTCCCCCCAACCCCCCAACCCCTCCCGCCGCCGCCGCCGCCGAACGAGAACCGAGAACAGCAGAGACAGAGACGCAGAAGAGAAGGAGAAGGAAGCTCCCAGGAGAACAAGCCCCGAAAATGGCCTTCGCCCGCGGCCTCTCCTCGGTCCTGAAAAAGGCCCCCACCGACGTCGTCGTCCTCTCCGCCCTCCGCACGCCCATCACGCGCGCCTACAAGGGCGCCCTCAAGGACGCCTACCCGGAGCAGCTCCTCTCGGCCGTGCTCGCCGCCACCCTCCGCGCGAACCCGAACCTCCCGCCCTCCGCCGTCGAGGATGTGGCCGTCGGTGTCGTCCTCTCCGAGCTCGGCGGGAGCAAGGCGGGCCGCATGGCCATGAACCACGCGGGGTACGACGCCACGACGAGCTTCTACACGGTCAACAGGGCGTGTGCTAGCTCGCTGCAGGCCGTTGCGGTGCTGGCGGGGCAGCTGAGGGGCGGCATGATCGGCGCCGGTGTCGCGGCCGGCATGGAGAGCATGACGCGGAACTACGGCTCCAGGGCCATCCCCGTCGACCTGTGGCCGACGCTGAAGGAGTCGGGCACGGCCGACGTCAAGGACTGCATCATGCCCATGGGCATCACCTCGGAGATCGTCGCCAGCAAGGGCGGCATCTCCCGCGAGGACCAGGACGCCTTTGCCGTCGAGTCCCACCGCCGCGCCGCCGCCGCGCAGGAGTCCGGCGCCTTTGACGCCGAGATCGTGCCCGTTACCACCCCCTACCAGGAGGTCGACAAGCAGGGCAACAAGGTCGGCGAGGAGCAGACCATCACCGCCAACAAGGACGACGGCGTCCGCGCCACCGTCTCCCTCGACAAGATGGCCAAGCTCAAGCCCGCCTTCTCCGCCGACGGCGCCAGCACCGCCGGCAACTCGTCGCAGGTGTCCGACGGCGCCGCCGCCGCGCTCCTGATGACGCGGCAGCGCGCCGACGAGCTCGGCCTCGCGGGCTCCATCATGGGCAAGTTCGTCTCGGCCGTGACGGCCGGGTGCGCCCCGCGCGAGATGGGCATCGGCCCCGCGCTGGCGGTCCCCAAGCTGCTGTCGCGCCACGGGCTCGAGACCAAGGACGTGGGCAGGTGGGAGCTCAACGAGGCGTTTGCGAGCCAGAGCCTGTATTGCATCCGGGCGCTGGGGCTCGAGGGCGAGTGGGAGAAGGGCCGCGTGAACCCCGACGGCGGCGCCATTGCGCTGGGCCACCCCCTTGGCGCGACGGGCGCGCGGATGGTGAGCACGCTCATGCACGGCATGGGGCGGGATGGGAGCGAGGTTGGTGTTGTGAGCATGTGTGTTGGGACGGGCATGGGCATGGCGGGTCTGTTTGTCCGCGAGTAGAGCAGCATTCCGGCATGCGCCCGGGCAAGGGGCGAGTGTATAGACTACGGTAGTAATACAATGTCAAAAGAGCATAGCATTGAATGCTGCTGGGTAGGCGTGCCGTGGTGCCCCTGTGCGAGGGGCGGCCGGGGGGGGGGGGGGGGCCGGGTACCGTAGCGTCAAAGGAGGGT
>JAMFQS010000146.1:0-33253 GCA_025503055.1 Sordariomycetes sp. B11D1
GGGGGAAGGCGCATGGGGGAATCCCCTGGCGACGAACACAACATCTGGTAAAGAATGAGCCAGCGTCAAGGGCGATACGACGTCCACAGACCGGCAGCGATCGGTCGGACGCGTGCTGCCGTGTCAGTGCACCAGACGGCGGCTCCAGTGTGACAGAGCAGGACATTCACCAGTGACAGTTTACAGGAAACCCCTCCATTCTAAGAGAGAAGTCACCAGGATGCTTCCGCACAAGAAGAAGAGATGTGCTGCTGCAGATGTTGAAACGGCGATAGTCGGCCGGGTGCGGCGGACCCATCCCACCGGGACCCGGAGATACCAGACCGGCGATGATCGGCCGAGCGCGGGTCGCATAGATGGACGGGTCCCGCTGGAGCCATTTCGGCGGGTCCAAAGAGCTTTGCACTTTGAAGTTTTGCCGCGGGATCTTGGGGGATATCCCGTCGCATTCGTATTTCCTCGTGGACGCGCGTTATTGTTCTATTCTAGGCGCGTCGCATCGTCGCATCGGGCGGCGCCGGGCGGTTTCGAGACAGCGGCACGAGTCCTCCGTACGGCGCCGTGGCACCGGGACCCGATCTCCGCTCCAAGATGCGGACCCGCATCTGGAAGCCCGGAACCTACGGCGCACAGGGGCTGACAGTCGGACATACGACTCCCCCCTGGTGCCCCCATCCGCAGCTCGCGGAAGCCGAAGCCGAAGCGACGAAGAGGATCACGAACGAAGCATGCAGCTGCCGGGAACTCTTCGAAACGGGGGCCCCGGCAACCCGGCATCGGCCCCACCTCCACATACCCTAGCTCGACGCGAGGGGCTCCACAAGGCCTCAAAGACTGAATTGGCCCAAGGGCGCACACGACGAAGCTCCTGACGTGGACGTGGGGGCTCCGTCGCCGCATGCCGTGCGTCGGAGTTAGCGGGCCAGAAGCGCGGCCAAGAGCGAAGACGCGAGGCGGGCAAGCGCCTGGATCCCAACGGGGCACCAGTCCAGTTCTCGTCGCCAGTGTTGGCAAGTCATGGGCCGGTGATTGTAGCGGGGCCCAAGCCGTCGCACCGGGAGCGGAGCCACGCAGCCGGTACTTTCTCCGACGTCGCATCCCCGCTCCGCATCCGTCATTTCTACTCGAGCCGTTATGTTAGAAGTACAAAAGAGGGCGCTAATCCCGGCCGCCCTTATTTCTTTCTCTACATACTTGGCCGACCTCGCCAGCCGGGCGTGTCATTCGAGATCGAGCTAGTTGAAACCAGGATCTGTTCTTTCTGAGTAAGAGGACGACGGGTAAGGTACTCGCCACGCGCCCTTAGCTCACTTACCTCGGCACTTCGTCTCATCTCGAGCCCTCAACCCACTCTCGTCGCTCGTCCTCCTGGACCGCACGTGCGTCCGTCCGCAGCCCGCAGCTTACATCCCCGGCGACCTCCGACACCCGACATCAACACCTTTCCACATCTCGGATAGCCCGACTCATGGGGAGAGCCCGGCCCTCTCATCCCCGGACCAGCCACAAGTGACGACACCGGGGCCCCGCCCGGCAGATCGCCGAAATGACGGGCTCGACACACGACGTGCCGGAGAAGCGGCCCGCCTCCGAGCCCCGGCCGTCCTCCGGCCGCGCACCCGGGGACCGGGCCCCGGGCCCGAACCCCGACCTCGACCCACAAAAGGAGCGCAGCCCGACAACGGACGAAGAAGCCGGCACCCAGCGCCCCCCAGCATCCCCCTCCGCACCCGCACCCTCCCCCGACACCGCAGCCGACCCCTCCTCCGAATCGCCACCCCCCGGCGCCCCCCCAGAAACCGCCAACAAGGCCGGCCCCGAAGCAGCCCGCACCCCGCTCCAGACCGCCGTGGTCATGCTCTCCCTCTGCAGCGCCCTCTTCCTCGCGGCCCTGGACATCACAATCATATCCACCGCCATCCCCACCATCTCGGCAGAGTTCGAGTCCACCCTGGGCTACACGTGGGTCGGCAGCGCCTTCATCCTCGCCAACGGCGCCTGCGTGCCCGTGTGGGGCAAGGTCTCGGACATCTGGGGCCGGAAGCCCATCCTCCTCGTCGCGACGGCCGTCTTCTGGCTGGGGTCGTTGCTGTGTGGCGTAGCGGTCGACATGGCCATGCTAATTGCCGCGAGGGCAGTCCAGGGCGCCGGGGCGGGAGGCATCATCACCCTCGTCAACATTTGCATATCCGACCTCTTCTCCATGCGGAACCGTGGCTTCTACTTTGGCCTCGTGGGCGTCGTCTGGGCCGTCGCCTCCGCCATAGGGCCCATCCTAGGCGGCGTCTTCACCTCCGAGGTCACCTGGCGCTGGTGCTTCTACATTAACCTGCCCATCTGCGGCGTCGCCATGCTCCTCCTCTTGTTCACGCTGAAGCTCCACAACCCGCGGACCCCCGTCCGCAGGGGCCTCGTGGCTGTCGACTGGCTCGGGAGCCTGACCCTCGTCGGCGGGACGGTCATGTTCTTGATGGGCCTGGAGCTGGGGGGCGTTTCGCACCCGTGGGATTCCGCCACCGTCCTCTGCCTCATCATCTTCGGCGTCGTCGTCGTCGGCATATTCTGCCTTGTCGAGTGGCGCGTCGCGAAGCACCCCGTCGTGCCACCCCAGCTCTTCAAGGAACGCTCCAACGTCGCGTGCCTGGCCGTCGCCTTCTTCCAGTCCTTCGTCTTCCTGTCAGGGAGCTACTACCTCCCGCTCTACTTCCAGGGCGTCCGCGGCCTGAGTTCGCTCGACTCGGGCGTCTACCTCCTCGCGTTTGTCATCCCCCTCTCCATCGTCTCGGCAATGATCGGCTTCATCATCCGCGCGACGGGGAACTACAAGATCGGTCTCATGGTCGGCATGGCCATCATGACGCTCGGCTTCGGGCTCTTCATCGACCTCGGGGCGGACTCCAGCCTCGCAAAGATCATCCTGTACCAGATGGTCGCGGGCATCGGCGTGGGCCCCAACTTCCAGTCGCCTCTCATCGCACTCCAAGCGGGCGTTGAGCCGCGGGACATCGCCGCCGCGACTTCCACCTTCTCCTTCATACGGCAGATCGCGGGGTCAATCTCCATCGTCATAGGCGGTGCCATCTTCAGCAACGAGATGCAGAGGCAGTACCCCGCCCTCGCCCGCGAACTCGGACCCGACCTCGCCGATAGGCTATCCGGCGGCAGCGCGGCGGCCAGCGTCGCCATGGTGGGCTACCTAGACGGCAGCGACGCCGACGTCGCTAAGGACGCGTACGCCAAGGCGCTGCAGGTCATGTACATCGTGTACGTGTGCTTCGGGGCCGTGGGCCTGGCGAGCGGGTTCTTCGTCGCGCAGAAGAAGTTGAGCCGGCAGCACACGGAGCACAAGACGGGGCTGCGGACGCTGCGGAGCAGGGAGCCCAAGAGCTAGGCTGTGTCCCCTACGTCGGGCTTTCGTTCGGGTGTTGTCCCGTAGCCCCAGGGGACAAGGGAGTTGTCCTGGATGATGTGTATGTCTAGATCTAGCTGCTGGCATATCTTCGCTATTGCACTCGGTAATATTAATCGATACCCCTCTCAGTTCATTGGGCTAAAAATCACGACGGCTGTGCTGTGACTGCCCCTGCCGTGCCTCTGTTGCCCACGACGCTTGCCGCGCTGCCCCTTTCCGCCCTTGTTCCTGCTCCTACGAAGTAAGAGAGACCCAGGAGAGCCCAAAAGCGGTATTTTTCTCCCTTATTGGACCCGCCGAATCGATCACATCCTTTTTAATGCAAGGAAAGGAGGGGCAAACCCAGAAAAGCCCAGAAAACGGCCCTATTTCCACGTCTCGGCCCGTCCCGCCTGCCACACCGCAGAATTGGACCTACAAACACCATCACCGTCTCCGCCGCTCCAAACTGTCCAGAAACCCACCAAAAGAGAGATCCAACCGATGAAAGAAGAAGGGGCGTGAAATACAGAAGGGAACGGCAAAAGATAGCAGCGGTGGGATTCGAACCCACAACCAAGCGCTTAATGAGAGATCGCTGTTTTTGAGGAAATCACGCTGTTTTCCGCTATTGAAAGGAGCGCTGTGCTCTACCATTGAGCTACGCTGCCCTCTCCAGTTCAGTTGGGGGGTGTAGGAGTGTCCTGGAAGATAAAGGATACTCCTCCGGGGGCGGGTGGTGTGAGGTGGCCGTTTTGGGTCAAGGTTCGGGGTCATGCGGGCGTTGTGGCATCATGTATGCCTCCGAGGTGGCGACAGCGGGGCAGCTCGTCATGGCACCGGACGGAGCAATGAAGAGGATGCGTCAGCATCCACCGAGAGTGCCAAGTGCCGCGGAAGCTCTCAGTTCTCGGACCCCGCGCCGGGCTGCTGCCACTGGCTGCAGTACCAGCACAGGTCGCCACTCGGGTCCCTCGCGACGTACGGCATGGGAGGGGAGAACTCGGTATTGACGATGTACCGCAGCGGCTCGTGCCAATTGACCCTCCCAAACGTAGGACAGTCCTCCCCGTCCCCATTACCGCCGTCCTCTGCGTTCCCGGCGGGGACAATGAACCTCCCCGGCCGAGCGCGGCACTCCCGACACCGCACCCGCAAGCCCTCGGACCGCGGCAGATCGACCGTCATCTTGGCCGCGAGGGCAGGCCCCGCCCACCGCGCGAAGTCCCGCAGGTCGTGCTCCTCGACCGGGTCGAATCGAAGCGAGATGCGTACCTCGCGTAGAGCCGGGAGCGCCGCGAGGGAGGAGAGGACACATTTCCACTGCGCAGTGTCTGGACCTGTGGGGAACGGGATGGCACGGTTGGTGCGAGTGCGCGTCGTTAACCCCACGTCGTGGGTTATAAAGTGGTCAGCATAGAGGGTCACCGTGTGCAGGTAGGCGATGGAGGGGTGCGGGTCTTGGGAGAGGAATGCGTGGGCGGGGGTTGGCGCGTTGAGAGGAAAAAGGAGGGGCAGGTCCTGGAAGATTGTGTCGATGGACTCGAGGTAGCTGGCAACGGTAAGCCCACAGGAATAGACGCTGGGGAGCACCCGGGAGCCTACAC
Organism: Sordariomycetes sp. B11D1; assembly: GCA_025503055.1. NCBI lineage: Eukaryota > Fungi > Ascomycota > Sordariomycetes > Sordariomycetes sp. B11D1. The sequence continues at coordinate 4,999 of JAMFQS010000146.1, forward strand.
TCTCTTGCATGTGAGCAAGACGGGCAGGAAGGGCGACCACAAGGCAAGCGCATCGCCTCCCACCCGCCACCGAGCTGTGTTCCTAGGGCCATCGACGCCGTCGTCATCGCACTCGCCGTGCCACCTCTCAGCCCTGTCCCGCAGATGCCTCCACTCCGAGCCCGAAAACCGCACCGCCCTGCCCACTCCCCCATTCAACTCTGGGTCCAGCCCCGTCACGACCCAGGACTCCTCGTGGCTCAAGCTGCACGGGAAACTCCCGACGTAACCGGTCGAAAGGTTGAACCGGACGTGGATCCCGTGCATGTGGCCACCTGTGCGCCATGCAAATGCGTAGATGATGCGGCGGATCTCGGCGGAGAGGGCGGTGAAGAGCGCGGAGCCGTTCTGGGGGTCCGCCGAGGCTGCCATGGAGGCGCGGGAAGGGAAGAGGTGGGGTGCTTGGGACCTCAGGGACAGGTGGACGCCCGGGTTGCGGCAGGTGTACTCGCGAGAACGTCGGTAGGTGTGTGCTTGATAGGCATCCTCCTTGGCCGTGGTTGAGCGATGGGCGAGGTTCGCCCATGCCTCGCCCAACCGCCGGGGGAAGCCCTTTCTCTCCGGGGCCATGGTGCGCGGTTGCGAGGCATGTAGCTACCGACTCGGTGAAGCATCCCGGGCGAGTGTCCTGGTCAGCCAGGGCCCGCCATTTGGGGAGCAGCTAGTCGAGCCGATGCCTCGTGTAATGCGAAATACCAACTGCCAGAGGGGATGTGGAACTGGGAGAAGTCGGTCCAACCGATAACCCCTCCCGTGCTTATGTAATACGACCATCAGCTGTCAGCTCTAACGAGCTCATGCGCTAGCTAGTGCCTGCCAGTAGCTAGGCCCTTATCCCGGTCCCCTAACTCCCCGTTTCCCTCCTGGCGCCTCGGCCTCTTCCCTCCCTGAATCGCCGTACGCTAAACCCCCCTCCATGACCCTCACTGAGAACAGCCCTCAACATTTGCCACGATGCAGTGCTTCATCGAGCAACCAACGTGGGAATTTTTCTGGAGGCAGTACCTTTGCTCAGTCCATCACATCATACATCTTGTCTGACTGAAACAAGAGCACATGGCCGTGCTTGGCATGAAACCCAGTATTTGTTACGACTGATCATGGGCGGTTGTTGTGCTTCTTATACAATTGACGCCAGTCAGTCCATATTGGCCGAGTTCCTCCCGAGCAACCGGGCAGGGCTACACGCATGTTGGCCCAAGGGTCTGTATACCTGCGGCCGTGGACTCAGACGTAGCCAAGAAAACCCGCAACCATGGCTCCGAAACGCCGACACGTTCGGGGCGACCTTCCAGAACGGCTCCCTTAAACGCCAAACCTGGCTACCTTCGCGAATCGACGCACATGCGGGGCGACGACTTGGCGCATGCGCGGACCGTCAACGTGCTCGACTGGCCCGCTTGGCCCCACGCGTTGCTCCGCCCCGCTCCTCCGCCGCGCCGCGGGGCCAGGTTCTCCGTCCTCTATGCGGCCAAGGTCCGTGAGCCCCCGGGAGTCGGGGCCTCACGCTCCGAATGGCCCTCCTTCTCGTACGGGGATAGACGACCTCCGCCTGTGGAGCAAAGCGTCCTGATAGAAGGCCAATGTTTTGGCGAGACGATGGGCTTCTCCTCACGATGGTCCCACCGTGGCTCCAGCGAAGGTCCGTCGCTTCCCCCATGTCGAAATGCGAGGATGGAATTCCTTCCCCGCCGATTAGGAGACATCGCCACATGCCGCTAGGCGCGGGTCCACGCAGCGTCGCTAGCCGCCCTGGCGGCGGCGCCATTAGCCTAAATCGGTAACGGCGGAGGACTCGGCTCCGCGCCGGGAGCTGCTGGTGGGTGGAGAGTTGGGGAGCGTCATTACGTTTCGCCGCTTGTGATGGTCAGGCAGTCGCGATGGGCTTGCGTAGGAAGGAACGTCGGGGTGCCCCCCAGGTTACATGGCCTGTTTGATTGCGGAAAGCGGGAAGGTGCGCTCCGCGTCGGGGGATTTTCCTGCGGGCGGAAGCTGCAACCTGCGTCGAGGGTTGAAGCTTGGCGGGTCCCTGCCTTGCAACTTAAGGTCGCTGCCTTCCTCTCTCACCCCCGGGCGACTCTGACTTTGCGACTTCGTCTTCTTCTTTTCATACTTGTGTACATCGTCGAGCGAGAGTCAATCGGTGTCCTATCCATCCGAACATAAAGTGAGGCCACCGCGAAGCGTAAGGTTAGTGCTACCCCTCGTTCTACCCCGCCATAGCGACCCCGGCTTACACCGGCCAGCCTAGAGAACCACGCCACCAAAGATGCTGCGTCGCTCCGTGACGCCCCTCAGCGAGGGCTGGACTTTCAAGCAGGTCGACGACGAAAAGTCCACGTACCTACCCGTTGCCCAATTTCCTACCAACGTCCACCTCGATCTCATGCGCCATGGCCTCATCCCCGACCCTTTCATCGGCAAGAACGAGCTCGACGTCCAGTGGGTTGGCGAGCGCGCCTGGTCCTACCGCACCACGTTCGCCTCTCCCAGCGTTCCCACCGGCTCCAAGGCCGTGATCGCGTTTGACGGCCTCGACACGTTCGCCACCGTCAAGGTCAATGGTGATGTTGTTCTCGAGACGGACAACATGTTCATCCCCGAGAGGGTTGATGTAACGGGGAAGCTCAAGGGTGAAGGCGAGGAGAACGAGCTCGAAATAACGTTCGACAGCGCGTATCTGAGGGGCTGCGAGCTCGTTCAGAAATATTCCGAGCACAAGTGGGGCTGCTGGAACGGCGATGTCTCGAGGTTGGCTGTGCGCAAGGCGCAATACCACTGGGTAAGGATTGAAATGCCTCTATTAGTTGTAACACTGACTGACGGCGACTTTAGGGCTGGGACTGGGGCCCGGCGCTCCTCACCTGCGGGCCCTGGAGGCCCATCAACCTCGAAGTCTATGAGTCGCGTGTCGCCGACCTCTGGGTTGACACTGAGGTCGAGGTCGCCGCCAAGAAGGCCAAGGTTACAGCCCACGCTCAGACCGAGGGCGCCGCCTCCAAGGTCCGGTTTGACATTGCCCTCGAGGGAACGTCCGTCGCATCTGAGACTGTTGATGCATCTTCTGGGGAGGCCAAGGCTACCTTTGATATTACTGAAGCCAAGCTCTGGTACCCTATCCGATACGGCGCGCAGCCCCTTTACACCATCACTGCGACACTCCTGACCTCCGACGAGGAAGCCGACACCTTGTCTAAGAGGATCGGCCTACGCAAGGCCGAGCTCGTCCAGGACCCACTTGACGGCCAGCCCGGCACCTCCTTCTTCTTCCGCGTCAACGACATCTCCGTCTTCTGCGGTGGCAGCGACTGGATTCCCGCCGACAACCTCCTCCCTCGCATCACGGCGGAGAGATACCGTGACTGGGTGAAGCTGGTCGCGGACGGCAACCAGTTCATGATACGCGTCTGGGGCGGCGGCATCTACGAGGATGCCGCCTTCTACGATGCCTGCGACGAGATGGGTATCCTGGTCTGGCAGGACTTCATGTTCGGCTGTGGTAACTATCCCGCTTGGCCCGAACTGCTGGCCTCGATTGATCGCGAGGCAAGGGAAAACGTCAAGACGATGCGCCATCATCCATCGATCGTCATCTGGGCAGGCAACAACGAGGATTATCAGTACCAGGAGAGCGAGAACCTGACGTACGACTACGAGAACAAGGACGCCGAGAGCTGGTTGAAGACGGACTTCCCAGCGCGGTACATTTACGAAAAGGTGCTCGACGACGCGTGCAAGGACCTCATCCCGGGAACGTACTACCACTTTGGTTCTCCCTGGGGCGCGGGCAAGGATACGCACGACCCCACGGTTGGCGATATCCATCAGTGGAACGTGTGGCACGGTACGCAGGAGAAGTACCAGAACTTTGACAAGCTCGTCGGTCGCTTTGTGTCCGAGTTCGGCATGGAGGCCTTTCCGGCCGTCAAGACGATCGACGCTTACCTGCCGCTCGGCAAGGACGACCCGGACCGCTACCCGCAGTCGTCGACGGTGGACTTCCACAACAAGGCTGACGGCCACGAGCGGCGCATCGCTCTGTACCTGGTCGAGAACATGCGGTATGCTCCGGACCCGCTGGAGCAGTTCGTCTACTGCACGCAGTTGATGCAGGCTGAGTGCCTCGCAAGCGCATACAGGCTGTGGAAGCGCCAATGGAAGGGCCTGAAGAAGGAGTACTGCGGTGGTATACTGGTGTGGCAGACGAACGACTGCTGGCCCGTGACGAGCTGGTCCATCTGCGATTACTACCTGAGGCCTAAGCACGCGTACTTTACTGTCAAGCGGGAGATGGCGCCGTTGAGCATTGGGATGACGAGGCGGGAGCACAAGCACCCGAAGAACAAGTTTACGCGCGTAGACATCGAGACGCGGACGCAGATTGAGGTGTGGGGTTCGAACCTCGAGCTCGGGGAGGTTGTGGGCGACTGCGTGGTTAAGGCGTGGGACGTCGAAACGGGTGAAGAGACGTACTGCGAAACTATTCAGGCGGGGCTGAAGCTCCCTGGGAACCAGTCGACGGAGATTGCGGCGTTTGACGTGCCGGTTAGGAACAAGGGGCGGGGCGAGGAGGAGCGCACCGTCGTCGCGGCGTACTTTGTCGACGCGGACGGGAAGCAGCTCGCGCGGTATGTCAACTGGCCTGAGCCGCTGAAGTATCTCCACCTTCAGACGCCGAAGGAGCTCAAGGCTGTTGTGAAGGGTGGAAAGGTGGAGGTTAGCGCTGAGGTGCCGGTTAAGGGCGTGGTGGTGGAGTGCGATGACGAGGGGGTGAAGTTTGGGGATAACATGGTCGATGTTGTGCCTGGGGAGGTTGTGGAGATTGTGGTTGAGGGTGCGAAGGAGGGGACGGAGGTAACGACGAGGTACCTTGGGATGACGGTTTAAGCGGTGATTTTTCAGAAATGTGAGATTTTCACAGTAGACTGGGTTGTGACTTTGAATAGCTATAAGTGTGAGCTATGGACGTCTTGTTCCTTCATTGAAGAATCTCAGGTGGATGGTGATTGAGCGGTGATATTGTCCATGATACGAACTTGATGTGTGCAATGATAACTGTGGGCAGCTACGGTGTTGATATCCGACGGGAGGTGGAATTCTGTTCGCGTATAACCAGTGAGGCGGTACGATGATGAGTTTCTGTTAACACTAGATGGCGAGTACAGAGGGTAGCACATGGGTAGGGGAGGGGAATGCGTAACTCCATGAGATTAACCAGCTCACGCCATCGAGAGGAGCTACACATACGCCCGAGGGAGCGAGTCGGGAACTGACCCGGGGGCAGGATATGCCTCCAGCTAGACCACCCGCGGGGTGCCGTCACGGCATGGGCCATTTTCTAAGTTCCATGGGCCCAATCAGGGTATCGAGATTCTGCCTTTGTGATATCTCCTCGTATGGTAGCTCTGGAGCTCCTACCCCTACCTTGAGATCCCCGCAGTTTCCCCCCCTCCTTGCCTCTTCATCTAGACGAACTTCAATGGACAGGATAAGCACTTCTGATAGCTGGGCGCGTGTAGGACGTGTATGAAGACGAACTAGGGACTGGCACTGAACACTCCGCGGAATTACCGCTGATACTCGGACACGAACACAGTGATAGGCAATGAACCGGCTCATAGCTTCAGGAATGTCCATGGAATAGCAAAAGGAACAATAAAGAGTTCGTCTCGACGCCTAGGAACACTTTTCTAGAACGATATTCTAGCAACGCTAACCATGTTTATACTTTCCTTCCCGCCCGCGAGATTACAAGCGCATAAGAAACAATATCATCGCCAACACAAAAAGAAAAGAAAAAGGTCTAAGAAACAAGAGATGAGGCCGCGGCGAGGCAAGCAGGTCCCAGGAAGGGGCCCCGTAAAGGCAAGATAGGGATACGCCAAGGAAAAGGCCCGAGGGGGTTCAAGGGGGAAAAGTACACGGTAGAAGAGACAGCAGGGAAAAGAAGGCGGCAAAGGGGAAATGGGAGAGAAAAAAAGTGTGTTTGTACGGAGAGGAGGACAGGACTAATCCTGCTTGCTGCCCTCCTCGGCGCGGCGGTACTGCACGACGCTGGCTCCGCGCTGGTGCTTCCGCGGGATGAACGACCCGATGATGGGGTCCTTGCTCGCCTTGAGGATCTGCTCGTTGTAGCCTTCCGTCGCATAGGGTCTGGGTACTAGCTTGGGCCAGTTGACCTGCGGTGTGTTAGCAGCAACCCTCAAACATGAGAACAGAAAAGAAAAAAAGGCACGGAAGACGGCGGTGGACGGACGGAAGAGTGATGGGCCACTTACGTAGAGCATCCCGTGCTTCGTCACAAAGTGATAGCACCACGCCGCAAGAAGCAGGAACAAGATCGTAATCACCCGCCTCGGCATCACATACGCCGTCGGATCCCTCGGCGCAAACATGGCAAACATCACCACGAAGACGCTAAACGCCAGCACATACGGCACCGCTTGTATAGTCAGGGGCCTCCGGTCCGCAAACACGGACCCGGGGCCCATCGGCTCCTTCCCCGGCAGGTACACCCCCAGGAACAGATCATACGAGTCCTGCCTCGGCCCGTCCGTGAAGTTGTTCATGAAATATCGCGTCACGCCGACCCTCCCGTCGTTGAGCATTCCCGCCTTGGTGCGGGTCCCCGTGCGCGTCATGTCCGTCTTCATGGCCCCCGTGCCAGAGTACGACGACGAGACGACGTCGGCATTGTCGGCCCACACGTTGCGGAAGAGGAGCTCAAAGTCCGGGTCCTCGTCGCGGAAGGCGGCACCCGCGGGCATTAGGCCCAGCTCCGAGAACGCGCGGTCGAGGGTATGCCGCGCGAACATGCTCTGCGCGACGTTTGTGCGGTCGAGGCAGTCCATGCAGTTCGTGCGCATGACGCTCGCCTGCAGGCTGCGAGCCTCGAGGCGCCCGTCGTGCCCGCCCGGCATGTCGACACCGCGGAAGTAGGCTTGCTCCTGCAGGGGCCCGGCCAGGCGCTCGACGAGCTTGTAGGCGCGGTCGAAGCGCATGCCCTTTGTCTCGCTGTGGAAGTCAAAGTAGATGTAGTGCACACGGTCAAACTCGCTCTCCGACTTGCCGGGCTGGACCAGGTGAAACTTCTCCTGCGTGACCGTGTTCTGCTCGACCTGGCCCTTGGGCGATGACACGAGCATCTCGACCATGCGCTCGTACGAGTGCTTGATCTCCTGCTCGCGCCCGCTCTGGTTCACGAGGTTGATGAGGTAGTTGTCGCCGTAGATCCGGATCTGCTCATCAAAGTGTAGCTTGGTCGCGGGGAGCGCCGTCTCGATGCCCCGCACCTGGATCTTGGGCGTGTACTTGAGCGTGTTGATCTCAGCCCAGTACGTCGGGACACTGCCTCGCGTCTGCACGTACGAGATGACCTGCGTCTCTTGTCCATCCGCGGCGCGCGATGTCCGGCCGTCCTGCACGTCGCTGCCCGCGAACCCGCTGATGCCCTTGTTGCTGTTGTCGTTCAGTATGATTATCTGCTCCGTCTCGTTGTAGTTGGCTGGGTTGCCGTTCTCGTCCAGGCCGCGCGTGAAGTAGCGGGTCCCGCCGCGGTACCGCGACCTCCTCGAGATGAGTATCATGGTCAGGGGCGTTCCCTTGAAGGTCGTCGGGCGGATCTCGAGCATGCCGAAGATGACGGGGAGGATGAAGGGGTCGATGCCCGGGTGCGGGCCGGGCAAGCCGCGGCCGCCCTTCATGCGGTAGTCGATGAGGTCGGACTGGACGAAGCGGTTCCAGAAGAAGCGGTCGTCGGCGCGCATCCACAGCGGCTGCGTCGTGTCGGCCTGGGACTGGCGCTGGAAGGAGTTGGTGATGTCGATCGAGTACGAGAAGTACGCGGGGCCGTTTTTGAGCGAGGCCTGCAGCAGCGACATGAAGGCGTCCTCGTCGGGGTCGCGGATCTGCTTCCGGCGCAGGGGCAGGATCTGTGTCGCGAGGACCTTGTATATCATGTGGCCCTTGAGGCGGCCGACAGGCTGCGACTTTGTGATGACGATGACATACTTGTCTGGGCAAGGTTAGCAGCTGATGCGCAGGAGGATAGGGGCTGGCCGGTACGCACCAAGCCGGAGCTGGATCATGCCCAGGATGCCGTTTATGCTCATGACCTGGTACGGCCGGGTGCCCAGGTTGGAGGCGCCATGATCGAGGTGGATGTCGCCAGTCGGCCGGTCGACGACGAGGGCGGGAGCATCGGGAGACGAGGGAGACGTAAAGGTGTACGCGCCGTCGGCGATCTGGACGTTGATGTCGCGGTACGGGAACAATGGCCCCTTGAGGATCGCCATTTTCGAAGAGGAAGCCGTGGGAAGTTGCAGGTGGCGGAAAGGATCGCCCAGGGACCAAAGGTTGATCTGTTTCGAGACTGAGCCTCAGTGCGGGATCCTGGGTTACACGTATGTACAAGGTGGAAGTACCGGGTCTAGCTTCACATGCCAGGTGGACCCTGACGGCGAGACCGGGGCACCCCAGCTGAGTCAGCCAGGAGGAGGCGATGCACTTTTGCACCACCCAGGCGGACTATGACACCTTGGCACCTGCCCACGCAAGGTGCGCAGTTAGTAACCAGAGCGCCCTTTCCAAGGAGCCTCGTGACGTGTGGCACTCAACTCCAGCCATTCATGGTGCAGCTGCTAAGGCAGCAGATATTCCACCGCCCCAGCCCATCCGAACAAGGGCCCCCCCCCATCAGCGCCGTAATCTCCGTCATTCGTCGTCCCAACCAGCAAAACAACCACGCCTTCGCCCAAGCCAGCACCATCCCACCTTGACACCCAACAACGACACGCGTCGTCAGTTCCGCCATTTATTACCCTCATTACGGGCCTAGACGCCGAGAGCACCAGACGCCATCATGAGCACCAGGGGACCGCCCAACCCGCGAGGCACGAACAGCCGCTTTGCGCAGTTCAAGCTGGTGCTGCTAGGTATGTTGCTGCCCGCCTAGCCTTTGGCGATGTACGCTTCTAACCAAGCGCAGGCGAGTCCGCTGTCGGAAAGGTAATGTGCATCCCGGCGCCCAGCTAGACATCGTATGCTCGACCCGCGACTCCTAACATGAACCCAGAGTTCAATAGTCCTGCGATTCGTAAAAGTATGCATGCCTAACTACCCCCATGATGCCGACAAGCGCTGACCCTCCCAGGATCAATTCGACTCGTTCCGGGAATCCACTATCGGTGCCGCCTTCCTAACCCAGACCATCTCCCTCGATGAGAACACCACGGTCAAGTTCGAGATATGGGACACGGCTGGCCAGGAGCGCTACAAGTCGCTAGCGCCCATGTACTACCGCAACGCCAACTGCGCCGTCGTCGTCTACGACATCACACAAGCCGTGCGTCCCCCACAGACCCACCCGCCCTCGAAGCGACCTACTAACACAACCGCAGGCGTCCCTGGATAAGGCCAAGTCGTGGGTAAAGGAGCTCCAGCGCCAGGCGAACGAGAACATCATCATCGCTCTTGCGGGAAACAAGCTCGATCTTGTGACGGAACAGCCCGACAAGCGCGCGGTGCCTACGGCTGACGCCGAGGCCTACGCGCGTGAGGCGGGGCTGCTGTTCTTCGAGACGTCGGCCAAGACGGCGGAGAACGTGCGCGACCTGTTTACTGCGATAGCGAAGAAGCTGCCACTCGACCAGGCCGGCCCGAGGCACGCGAGGCCCGGGCCCGGGAGGGCTGGGGTGAACCTCGCCCCTGAGGGAGCCAATACCAACGTCAACGGGCCCTGCAGCTGCTAAAGCACTCGATCAAAGGCAGGGCTTAGAGTTGCGATGAGGGTTGGACGCGGCAGCGAGTGAGCTCGTGACGGCCAGCGTTGCTGTGGAGGGTTACGACTGTCTGAGTGACCGACAGGCGTTTGGAGACGTGAGGCGGTGTGGGTGGCCATCCGAAAGGGGATGGTTGGACGTACGCTCCCCCCGCTTCAGTGGGCTCGGGGAACATAATACAGAGGGAACATTATCGGTCACGGGGCGGGGAATACTTCCTCACTGCGTTTTATCAGTCCCTCATACTATCGCTTACTTGGAGTTTCTATCACTCATCTAGGGTGCACAGGAGCGGGCTGCGAGGGCAGCTGTGAGGGCCGGGACCCGGGGATGACGTGGATTTGGGAATCGGGACGTTTCTGAGTTTTTGTGCTTTTTTTTGTGATATATTTACAGTATGTAATAGAGAAGGCAACCTTGCAAATGCTTTTGCCACCGAGTTGACCTCAGGATGTGTCTGCATCTGCTGGGGTGCAAGCTTGTGAGCTCGGGCGAGAGGCATCTTGGAGACCCCACTCCCACCTCCCTTCTACCCTTATCAGTGAAGACCAGTAATTCCAGAAGCCGAGTTAGAGCTGCTCATTCCTGCGGTTTTTCTCATCGCAGTGGTGTCATCTGCACTCAAGTTACGAGGTACCTTAGACCTCGGGCTCGGCAGATGACGGAATGGCACCCGGTCAGAGCTCAATTACCCGAGGCTTCTCCGCCACCAATTTTCCCACCCGCACCACGGGAGATATTTACGATATCGATCCGATCCGATCTCCCCATCAACCAAGGCCTCAGCGGCATAGCAACCCTTAATACCCCCCAATTCCCCCCAATCTCACCCCCGAAAGGCTCCTCATGTTGCGGACGTCGCTTCGAACCGTGAGGACGCTGGGCGGCGCCCCGGCCGTCGGGCGGGCCGTCCTCTCGGGTCCTCGGGTAGCTGTCACGCGGGTGCGTCTTTTCCATCGGAGCTCCTGGACGGGATGCCGGCATCATCAATTGATGTGCATTTGCTGACGACCAGCTGCAGAGGTACTTTGCGGACGACAAGAAGCCCTCGATCGCCAGCGACAAGCCCAGCGGACGCCTCGACGCCACGCTATCCTCTGACGCGACGCCCAAGAGCAGCGTCGGCCTCGATGCCACGGAGAAGACGCCCGGCCCGACGCCCACGCCCCCCGGCGAGACGGGGAAGCCCAAGAAGGGCATTCTCCGGCGCCTCCGCAACTTTGTCTTCACGCTGACAGTGCTGGGCGCCCTGGGCTTCGGCGGCGGCGTCTACTACGCGCGCATCGACGACAAGTTCCACGACATGTTCACCGAGTACGTGCCGTTCGGCGAGCAGGCGGTCCTCTTCCTCGAGGAGATGGACTTCCGCCGGAGGTTCCCCGACAGCTCCGACCGCGTGACGCCCTCTGGCCAGGTGACGGTCCCGTCTTCGAGCGGCGCCTCGTGGAGGGTCGCCGACGGCGGCGAGGTTGGGCGGCGGTCGAGCGCCGTGAGCAAGGCGCGGACCAAGGAGCACGTTACCGAGGTGAGCGGGGCGTCTGAGTCTCAGAAGAAGGCGCAGGACGTCAAGTCACCCGTCTCGTCCCCGGACAAGCCCGTCGACAAGACGGACGGCCCGGCCAAGCTCGACCATGTCGCGGCCTACTCTGCGAAGCCCGCCGAGCCCGAGACCAAGTCCTCCGAGCCCGACTTCACGTCCCCCGAGGTCAACGAGCCGTCGCGGTTCCCGCCCCTGAGGCCGATTGACCCCATCAACGTCACCGACGCCAAGGAGCCCATCGTGCAGGACCTGGTCCGCATGCTCAACGACCTCATCACCGTCATCAACGCCGACAAGGCGCACGACCGCTACGGTAGCACCGTGAGCAAGGCCAAAGACGACGTGGCCAAGGTTGGCCGCAAGCTCGCGGCCATGCGCGACGAGATTGAGAAGCGGTCGGCGGCCGAGGTCAAGGCCAAGATGGACGAGTTCGACGCCGCGGCCACGGCGCTTGTCGACCGCGTCGACAAGGCCATGGCGACGCAGGAGGCGACGTGGAGGGTAGAGTTCGAGGAGGAGATGAACCGCGTCAGGGCTGGGTACGACGACAAGGTCAAGGTCCTGCTGGAGCGCGAGAAGGCGCTGCAGGAGGAGAAGACGACGACGAAGCTGCTCGAGCAGGCGCTTGCGCTCAAGAAGGAGTTCGTCGGCGAGGTCCGGGAGCAGGTTGAGCAGGAGCGCCAGGGCCGCCTCGGCAAGCTCGACGACCTCACGGCGGCCGTCAAGGAGCTCGAGTCCCTGGCCGTGGGCTGGAACGACGTCGTGGACGCCAACATCAAGACGCAGCACCTGCACGTCGCGGTCCAGGCGGTCCGCGCGTCGCTCGAGGACGCCTCTCACGGACAGCCCTTCGTCAAGGAGCTGGTGGCGCTGAAGCACGTGGCGGACGGCGACCCGGTCGTCGACGCGGCCATCGCGTCCATCAACCCCGCCGCTTACCAGAAGGGCGTGGCCACGCCGTCGCAGCTGGTTGACCGGTTCCGGCGCGTGGCGAGCGAGGTGCGCAAGGCGTCACTCCTTCCCGAGGACGCGGGTGTTGCGAGCCACGCGACGAGCTGGGCGCTGAGCAAGGTCATGTTCAAGAAGGAGGGGCTCGCGGCTGGCGACGACGTCGAGAGCGTGCTCGGGAGGGCGCAGACTTTCCTCGAGGAGGGGGACCTCGACTCTGCTGCGCGGGAGGTGAACGGGCTCGAGGGGTGGGCGAGGACGCTGAGCAAGGACTGGCTCCAGGAGGTGAGGAAGGTGCTGGAGGTGAGGCAGGCTCTCGAGGTATGTTTCTCCTTGGCCCCCCTACTTACAGTAGGTGTCTTCAACGGGGGATCTCAGGTGCTAACTGTCTACAGGTTGTCGCGACGGAGGCGAGGTTACAGAGCCTGAGGCTCGACTGAGGAGGGCCCAGACGGCTAAACGGGCGGGACTTCTCTTTTCCTTTGTTGGTTGTGTACAGTAGCCGGTATAGACGGGCATGAGCCAGGCATCAAAAAATGTAGATGTTTAAAAAAGAATGCCTCTCCACTGGTCGAGCAGCGTAATGGTGGCAGGGTGACGTGCGGTGTCGATGCCGTGTCGGGCTGGGGCTTGGGTTCGGGGTAGCGGTCGCATTCAGCGGGGGGTACGTGCTAGTGACTGGGTACTGTGCGCACCACTCCGCCGCTAATTTCCGCCCCCAGAGCAGCTCTTGTGCAGTGCGTGTAAAACTGTATCCCGACACCCTCGCCTCTCGCTTCCGATCCGTCCGCGTTCGTCGTGAATCGACACCGCAATGCCATCATGACGGCCCTCCTCCGACGGCTCCCGGCCGCCCCGACGCGGGCGCGCCATGCCGTGAGCTCCCCCCCCGGCGGTGGAGCGCGCGTCCGCTGCATCGCGACGCTCTCGCGGACCTACGACGACGCGATGCAGCTCCTCAAGCAACTGCAGCCCAACGCCGCCGCCAAGGGCCTCTTTGCCCCCAACGCGTCCCCGGCCTCTCCCTCCCCATCCTCGCCTCCGGGCCCCTCCCCGAATGACGGCGCCATCCCCGAGATGCACGCCTGGCTCACCAAGGCCTCCATCGACGCATCGGCCCTCCCCTTCCGCGCCATCCACGTCGCCGGCACAAAAGGCAAGGGCACAACCGCCACCTACGCCGCCGCCATCATCCGCCAGCACCTGAGGGGCCAGGGCGCGTCGACGGGCCTGTACACGTCGCCGCACCTCGTCAGCGTGCGCGAGCGGATCCAGGTCGACGGGGCGCGCCTGGCGCGGGGCCTCTTTGCGAGGTACTTCTTCGAGGTGTGGGATGCCGTTGGCTGCGCGCCGGAGGAGGACCCGGGGGGCGGTGGGCTGTGCTCGGATGGGCGGGTGAGGCCCTTTTACTTCCGCTTCCTCACGATCCTGGCGTTCCATGTGTTTGTGCGCGAGGGCATAAGGGACGTGGTGATGGAGTGCGGGATCGGAGGCGAGTACGACGCCACGAACGTGTTGCCCGCAAGCGCCGTCTCGGCGTCTGTAGTCACGCACCTGGAGCTCGACCACGTCGCGATGCTGGGTAGCACCCTCGAGTCCATAGCCTGGCACAAATCCGGCATCTTCAAGCCCGGCGTCCCCGCCTTTACGAGGGAGCACCCCCCGCCCGTAATGGACGTCCTACGGGCCCGCGCGGCTGAAAAGGGCGCGGAGCTGGTCGTCGTGACCGCCGAGGAAGCCGCGCGGTGGGGCGCGAGCCGCCCGGCCGCCCCCTTCCAAGAGGATAACCGCGCGCTCGCGGCCGCGGCCGCGCACTGCCACCTCTTTGGCGCCCCGGGCCCCCTCACGCAAAGGCAGCGGGAGTGGGCCGCGGGCGCGATGCGCGGGGCGCGGATCCGGGGCCGCGCGGAGGTGCTGAGGCGGGGCGACGCGGTGTTTGCCCTCGACGGGGCGCACACGCCCGAGAGCGTCGCCGGCATTGGGCAGTGGTTCGCGGGGTTGGAGGGCAAGGACCCGGGTGCTCCCAAGTCGGGCTCGGAAACGGAGGGTCCCCGGCGGAGCAACGTGCTCATCTTTAACCAGCAGGAGAGGGACGCGCAGGCGCTACTGGAGGCGTTGCTGCATTCGGTGCCCGAGTGGACCTTTGATGAGGCGATCTTCACGAGGAATGAGGCCGAGGGGGAGGGCAGGGACGCCGGGGTGCAGGAGGGGTTAGCGGAGGCGATGGGGCTGCTTGCGCCGGGGACGAAGGTCTCGGTGTGCTCGAATGTCGGGGAGGCGCTAGACAAGGCGAGGGGGATCGAGGGGGGCCCGAGGGTGCTGGTTACGGGGAGTATGTATCTCGTCGGGGCGGTGTTGAGGGCCCTCGAGGGGGATGTCAACTAGAGGGAGGTTGGCACGCCGGGATCTTGGTGTGCGGAGGTTCGAGCCGGTGTTTGAGATGTCTCGTGCTGATGGGCGGTTTCGGTTTGTGAGCGTGGGGAACATCTGATAGAACTACGGGTAAATGTAAACAAAGCATTGGACAGGGATATTGGTAATTATCCTCCATTTCTGGAAATCTCGGTGTTGGTCGTGGGAGTCGGGGTTAACGTTTGTGCATTTGTAGTCGGCCAATGTTTATAAGCGTTCCGCAAAGTTATCGCGGGGCACGTCTCACACGCTCGCGTCTCACCACCAAACTCTCACCCCCGGTTCACCACCAACTCTCATCCTCATCCCGACAATGCGCCCCCACATCCGGCCGCGCGCCGTCCGGGTCATGGCCCCCCGATCCCTCCATACAAGAGTCGAGCGAAGCTATAATGTAAGTCCAGTCGCGTCTCCGCAATCGCTCCGATGGCCGGAGCGTGCACTGATGCTCGGATCCTGTGCAGGACGCCATCGGCCTGCTCAACTCGACGCAGATCGGGTTCCGCGCGCTGGAGGAGCGCCGGCGGACGGGGTATAGGCCCGGTGAGGCTGAGATGGTGCAGATGAGAGGATGGCTCCGGGACATTGGGTACTCTGTGCGTTCCCTCCTCTCCTCCCTCCCCATCCCCTTCCCCTGATCCCATGCCCCATCCACATCTCACTTTAACCTCCATCCCCGTCCGTCATCTCATCTGGGCCTCGCTTAGCTGACACCACCCCAGCCCGCAGACCTCAACCGCCTCAACGTCCTCCACATAGCCGGCACAAAAGGCAAAGGCTCAACCTCGTCCCTGACCTCCTCCATCCTCAACGCCCACCGCCTCTCCCTCTCCACCCCCTCCAAGATCGGCCTCTACACCTCCCCGCACCTCACAACCGTCCGCGAGCGCATCCGCCTCAACGAGGTCCCCATCTCCGAGGCCCTCTTTGCGCGGTACCTTTCCGAAGTCTGGGACGCGATACCCGGTGAGAAGCCCGGCTACTTCCGGCTCTTGACGCTGCTCTCGATGCATGCCTTCATGGCCGAGGGGGTAGATGCCGCGGTTTACGAGGTCGGCGTCGGGGGAGAGTATGATGCTACGAACGTGTTTGAGGAGCCGGTGGCTACGGGCGTGGTTTCGCTTGGCATCGACCACGTCGGCACCCTGGGGGCTACGCTAGGAGAGATTGCGTGGCATAAGGCGGGCATCATGAAGGGGGGTGCCGCGGCTTTTACGGTTCCGCAGGATGAGGAGGCGATGCGCGTCTTGAAAGAGCGGGCGGCAGAGAGAGGGACGGGGCTTGTCGAGGTCGCGACGCATCCAGGCTTGGAAAACGTCCAGGTGCGACCAGACGAGGAGTTCCAGCGGCGGAACGCCTCGATGGCGATCCAGCTCTCCGCGACGCTGATGAGGAAGCTGGGCGTCGAGATGGATATCAAGGACACGCTGCCGAAGGAGGTGGTGAGGGGGATAGAAGACGTAAAGTGGCGCGGGCGGTGCGAGACGCTGGCTGCCAGGGGGCAGACGTGGTGTCTTGACGGGGCGCATACGGAAGAGAGCCTTGGGATTGTGTGTCGGTGGTTCGGGCGTGTGTCCAAGGAGAGGTAAGCTCAGTCTCCCCCCGTCTACTTTGAGTGTCTTCCCCTGGGACTGACGCATGCAGGGACGTCCCGTGCGCGCTTGTCTTCAACCAGCAGTCAGACAGGGACGCGGCGGACATGCTCCGCCTCGTACACCGAAATCTCACTGACAACAAGACGGCTGTCAAATACGCCGTCTTCTGCACAAACGTCACATACAAGGACACCTCTACGAGACCCGGTACGCATCTACCCCTGAGCCCCTCGCAAACCTCCCTACCTCCTTCCACCTTTCCCTCATCGCTGCCACAAACCAGAGCATCAGCATGGGCTAAACTGACATCCGCAGAACTCGTAAACACAAACGTCGATCCAGCCGTCGTATCGAGGCTCACCCTCCAAAACTCCCTAGCCGAAACCTGGCGGGCCCTCGAGCCCGAGACGGAGGTCATCGTCGCGCCGTCCATCGAGGAGGCGATGGCATACCTCCAAGGGAAGGAGAAGCTGCAGGTCTTTATCACGGGGAGCTTGCATCTCGTCGGGGGGGCTTTGACTGTTTTGGAAGGGGAAGAGTCGGGAGTGGAGTTTGGGAAGAAGTAGGCGGATGTAAAGAAACGCAATTACAGGCTGGTCAAACAGTTCCTGTTCTTTGTTTCTCCATGGGGCTGCCCTCCGACTGCAAGGAGGTCGGCGTTCACTGGCTATACGAAGCACCTCCCCTGTACACAATGTATATGACGCTGGTTGGTGGTCGTGTGGTATCGGAAACGTCTAGAGTTGCAGCCTGTAAGGCGCAGAGAATCAACGGAATAGAGCAACAACGATAGAATGGTCTACTCAAGGTACGTGAGGAACTGGATAGGAGACCTTTGGAATGCCGTGTCTGGGGGGCATAGCGGAGGCAGAGATTTTCTCCGGGTTCTTCGCTTCACCATGGTAAAAGAGGCATGGCGATGGGCATGTAATGCCCTTGCCCGACTAACCAGACCCTGCCCATCCCGCCATCCACAACATACCAAGGGAATGCGATCGTAATGTTCTATATATTCATACTCCGATAAGCATCAACACCAAACCACAAGAGGAACAACACCAAATGCTTGTCCTGTATACCAAGGCCTCCATCACCCTCAGCCCCTTATCCCCGCCCCTACAGCACCTTCCTCTCCGCACCCCCAGCCCTCGTCCTCCAGACGCAACAAACACTCTTAGCCTCACACCACCCCTTCACCTCCTCCGCCGAGACCTCCCCATCGAACCCGACGGCATCCAACCCCCCCGTATTCAACCACGCCGCCAAATCCTCCACGATAACGCTCTCGTACATCAGCATCCTCTCCCACCAGCTGGGCTTCTCGGGATCATCGGACCTCGGCGCCGAGGTCACGGCCTTGGTGATGTACGCGTGGAGGGTGGCATCTTCTGTCGTGGGAGGGAGGGCGAGGGAGTCGTCTGTTGGTAGGGAGACGTCGTTGGGATCCGGGGAGGAGAAGATCGGCTCAGGGGAGGAGGGGGCGGAGTCTGTATCGGGTATCTCGACGACTGGCGCCTTCTTCTTTCGCGGGGTGGAGGGCGCGGGTTGTGTGGTGGTTTTCTTGGGGGCCGCGGCTGGTGCTGCGGGTTTCCGGGGCCGGCCTCTGGGTCTTTTGGCCGGGACCGGCTCTGAAGCACCTGTCTCTGCAGGAAGCGGTGCCGAGGCCGGGACGGGACTATTCTTTCGGGGCCGCCCGCGAGGTCTTTTCACAGGCTCGACCACCGCCTGAGCAGTTGGTTCAGCCGCTTCACCAACCGTGGCTTCCTCCGCGGCTGCCGCCGAGCCCGTCGAATAAGCCCTCACACCCACCCCCGCCCCCCTTTGGTATTTACTTGTCCAGCACTCATCCAGCAAAGAAATCATCCCTGCCCGCCTCTTAACAGGCTTGAACCCATACGCGGCGACCTGCCTCGCAAGCTGCGCGTCTGTGCACAGCTCGAACCGGGGCTTCTCAGGCGCCGTGTACCCGGTCGCCCTGGTGGGGGACTCGATCTGACCGCCCGGCGGCTGGACGGGGTTCGTCTCGTAGATACTTGATAGGCGTTTTTGGGAACTGGGCGGGGGACTTGTTGAGCTCATGAGTCCTAGGAGGGGGTCTTGGACGATTGCGGGCGAGTCGGGCTGTTTAGTAGGGTGGCTTTGAGAGGAGGCGTTGAGTGACGGTGTTATCTTCAAGCCGTTCGACGTAGCCTTTGATATCGACGAGCTCGTACCAGTCCCGCTGGATTCTCCACTAGACTGCCTCTGAGATGCCCTCTCATGATTCACATATCCGTAACCAAACGGATCAGAGTCATCCGAGACGACTACCTCATCGCCCGGCGAATGCTCCACTAAATCAACAACTTCAAGATGAAGCAGCTCCCCCTCCGCGTCCCGCGCCCCCGCAGTCCACAACTTCGGCTGTACCTCTGGCGGCTCAATCGCATCGCTGTTTATCGGCGTGACGTACTCCTCCTCAATAATCGACATGCTATCCCTCAGTCTAGGTAGCTCGGGCTCCGCTGCGCGGTCCTGCTCGCGTGCCAGCTGGCTCGAGGTCCCAAAGACAAAGCCTTGCTGCGCGACCTGCTTCATCGCCGCTTCGGGTGAGTAGAGAACCATACGCGGGTCCTCCTTCGGGGCATTCGACTTCCGCTTGGTGGCCCTCTTGGGTTTGCGCTTGGCGGGTTGGTCGACAGATTTTGCCGTAGCAGCAGAAGGATCCGCCGGTTCGAGTGGAAGTTCCGTATTTTCCGGTGCATATGCCTCTGTCGCAAGTTTCGTTATTGTCCGTGCCTTCTTCTTCGGTGCCCTCGGCTTCGTAGGCGATGCCTCTGGTAGCGGCGGTGGCGGCATAGCGTTCGTCCCGTTCGTCGTCACCATCTCGATCAGTTTCCGCTTCTTAAAGGCAGCCTGTGCATCTCCTGGTTCAGGCGCCGAAAACGGGTCGGCCTCCAGCTCGTATCCGTACGTCTCCTGTAGACTCTGGAATATGTCCCGGGGTTTATCAGTACCCTGGGGCTTGCTCGTCGAGGATAGAAGCTCAATAATGTCCGACGAGCGAGAGCCGAATTCTCGGACCGTGTCTTTCGGGGGTGGCGTCCAGGCTCCTCTCCTGCTCAGCGCCGTCTCGATGTTTAGCGGCTCTTCAGGTTTCTCGGTCTCGGCGGGTTTTCTGGGACGAGCGGGTTCGGATTGGGCCTTGAAGTGTCGACTGACAGCTCCTGTCTGTTTCCTGCGCGGTTTGGGCGGCTGCGGGTCTGTCGTTGCCGTTGTCGCGTCTTCCGTGGGCGCATCCACCGTGGGGTTTTGCGCAGCTTTTTTAGTTCCGCTACCTCTCACGCGAGGCGCCTTCTCATCGGTCGAAGACTTCTTGGCCTTAGCCTCTCGAGCCGCGGCTGCAAAGTCAACCGGATCAATCTCGACCAAGGACGCATCGGCCGTGTCGTCCACCCCATCCTCAGTGCGAGGCGGCTCCTTGCTCGCAGCAGCCGCGCGTCCCTTCCCTGGGTTACCCCGCCATCCGCTCTCGACCGTCCTGGAGAGAGTGTTTCGCGCAAGGGGCTGGGACACCGGACGTGGCTCCTGGGTCACGAGCTCATCGAGGGTCGGAAAGTCGGGCGACGACGAGCGACCGATGGCGGCGGCGGCGGGAGACGAGCTGAGGTATACGGTCTTTGACATGGCAGGCTGGAGACGGCGGGGTGCACGAGTGCGCCGGGCGCATCTCAGGGCTGTTGTTCGCAACAGCGTGGACGAGGCCCCCTGGGGCTCGCAGGTCGCGACAAGTAAGTCGTCGGATCGATAGCCAGCAGATAAGAACCCAAGTGGAGCCACCAAGACCGCCACCGAGCGAGCAGTGATTGCGCCGGAAAGGTCCGTAAATATTGACACGGTCTGTCATGTCAGCCTAAAGGCGCGACACCTTCGCGCGGTCACCTGACCCCACCCGGCCAGCAAAGTGAACCCACAAAACATCGCTCCCATCACGTGAGAGACCGGCGGATCCCTGGAACTAGCGAGCCCTCCGCCCCGCACCAAAATTTGACGACGAAATACTTTCTCCGACCAGCGAACTTTTACTCCCCGTCCCGCTCACGTCACAACTCGACCAGCAAGAAACCTCTCGTCAAGCCAACCCCCCCAAACCACAGCCAAAATGGAGAACGACAAGGGAGAAGTCGTCGACCTGTACGCCTCTCAATCTCCGAAGCCGAGATCTCGCGAGGAATGAAAAGGAATCCGGAATTGCTAACTTTGGGGGTGCCATCCAGCTACGTCCCGCGCAAGTGCAGCGCCACCAACCGAATCATCAAGGCCAAGGATCACGCCTCGGTCCAGATCTCGATTGCGTCGGTTGACGAGAACGGCCGCGCGATCCCCGGCGAGAACCACGTCTACGCCCTCTGCGGCTTCGTCAGGGCGATGGGCGAGAGCGACGACTCGCTCAACAGGCTGGCCCAGCGCGACGGTCTGCTCAAGAACGTCTGGAGCGGCATGCGCTAAGCGGGGAATTGGGAAAATGGGAGGCAATTGGGAGGAGGCGTAACGAGGTATGAAGTCTCGCGTTTTGTTCGAAATGCGAATCAGGGACGAATGCTGACGTTGTTACAGGCAAGGGTTTATGCTGATGCATTGAGGTTTCTGTCAATCTGGAATTAGAGTTGGCGGGCATGAGACAGCCGGCTCTTCGGCGTCTGGTTTCTTAGATGGAATGCATTTGAAGCCATTGACCCAATCTGACCACAGGCCCTTGGCACGTCGCGTCGAACGGTTCGCCCGAGTCCCCGGACACTAGATGCCTGGACCCTTCGTCCCCCGTCGCCCGACAACACGACCCAGCGTTTTATCGATACAGACTACGGCATCGAATGGCGTGGGTCAAAGGCATCTGGGACATCAAGGGATTTGCGTCGTGGCGTGCCCGGGATACCGAACGTGAAGCTATATCCAAACGAATATTGTCCCCCCCCCCGATCCCTCTCGAATTCTCCCGTGCACACCCTACACCCGGCCAAGAAACGTCTCCTCGGTCATTCCGTGGCCGAGGGCGACGATTCTAGGACTCCCTGACAAGGTCCGCCGAAGATTGATCACCGTCCTGGAAAAAGCCGCGATAGAATAGGCCAATATCGCGGCACAGATGCGGGTCGGACATCTTTGCCCTTTCCACTTTGACTCTTTTGCTCCCCCTCTTTATACGGGTGTGACGTCTCCGTAATCGACATCTTCTCCCCTATGTCGTGCAAGTCGGATCTTCGACCATATCTGCCTCATAGTCAACTCGATCTTGCCGTCCCATTAATATAACAGTGTTTAAGCCTCTGATGCTCGGTTCTGCCAGTGTGGGAAACCGCGTTAGTGTTCAATTTGTGTTTGCCCGGGCGAGGGCTGGCAGGGACTGCTCTTCTAGTAACTACGGCGGCTGTTGGCACTTCCCCAGTCCTGGAGCTGGAGGCCGTCATTGTACTGTGTAGGAATAACGACACACTGTCACAGACCGCTGTCTGCCTAACCTCGCAACCAGAACTCCAAGCAAATATGTCAACAGAGATACGGTCAGTCCGTCCTCTGAACCTCTCGCCTCATCCCGGCCCCGATTTCAAACAACCGGAATCCCTAAAAGAACAGCCCGGGCGAGTCGTCCATCCCTGATCGGACCAGACTGGCACCTTGCCGCAGCGCATCTCACTACTTCACTCCCCTCAAAAGGCATCGTCTCGCTCCCATCAACCGCTTCGATACTCAGTCCACCCAGAGCCTCGTGCCTCATATCTTATCAACCCACGATCTACCACCCCGCTACGTCCAGCCTGTCGGCCTCGAAGGAAAAGTCTCACGACGGGCCACTTCCCAACCTGCGCCGGCCCATCAAAGAAGCCTGAGCAGCCAGTTGTTCCGAAGGAATCCCTTCTGTCACATCCGAGAGCCTTCCGCTCTAGACGGCCTACATACGGACTTACCGCTCGGGAGTCGAGAGGGGACATCGGTGTCACCCTGTGAGATTTCCGCGGCGCCGGAAGCAGGAGAGTCTCGCCTTGTGGAGTCTGCTATATCACGGCTTCTTGCTTTTACGCTATAGCTGACCCGCGATTTGGTTGGACTCATCTAAACGCCGCCCTGGACGAAGGGACCGGCGTTGTACGACGCGTGTTTAGAGCGCCTCACGAGTCCCCGCACCCCTCCGTCACCTCCTTGTCACCGCGCCTTTCAAAACGTACCCGGGCCACCACTGACCCTACTTCCACACCCGCCGCCGCCATGTCCTCGGCAACCTGGCGCCCCCTCCCCCTCCCCCGCACCACCCTCCCCCACCTCCTAACCTCCACGCGCTTCGCCTCCAGCTCCTACACAATCCACGTGACGGACCTCGCCAACCTCTGGACCGAGTCCCTCGACCGCCGCCCCATAATTCTGCGCGCCCTCAAGGAAGATGCGAGCATCGACCCCAGCGACGGCGAGGAGAACATGGCCTCCTTCCTAAAGTGCCTCCACGCGGCGTTTGATCCTTCGGACGCTATGCACCGACTCACGACTGTGAGTCTCTCACCGTCTGGTGGGGAGGGGCCGGCGGGGAGAAATGGGTTAATCCTCACGACGACGTGTGCGCTGCCCAGAGAGCTCTCTTCGAAACCTTTGACGTGGCACATGTACCTCCGGAAGCAGTCCCCCGAGGCAACCGCTACGGAACTCGTGCTCCCGCTGGCGGAGAGTCACCTCGCGCAGCGGTCCCAGGTTGAGGCGCTCGCGAAGATAATCCGGCAAAAGGACGCGCTATTGTCCAAGATGTTGGACAAGTTTGAGGCGACGGGCACGCCGCTCGAGCACGTCTTCACCGCGATGGGCACGCGGAGGAAGGTGTCGAGGGAGCAGGCTGAGGCACGGGTCAAGGGCCTTGCGCCGTTTGATCTTGCGAGGTGGGAGGCTGAAAGCGGTGGGGCCAGGGACGCGGGCGTGGATAGGGTTGTTGAGGAGGTGTTTGGCAGGGGATTGGAGTATACGGTCAGCGAAGAGGTGGGACGGTACGCGGAGGGGCTGGGGCATTGGTGGACGGACATGGGGTGCGTGGAGAGCGGGCCGCCGCGGGAGGATGATCGCGAGTCGACGATTGGAAAGAGGACTGCGCCCTCGTCGTCGAGTGAGTCGCAGCCAGGGTCGCCTCCGGCACGGGGCCAAGAGCCGAAGGTCGGGCAAGATGACGCGACGGCATCGGAGACGGGAAGTGAGGACGAGGCGCCAAAACCACCGCCTACAAGGAGGCTGGGCGCCATCGGCGGCGCGAGGCCGAAGCCGAAGCCGGTGCCGAAGCCGAAGACCAAGGCCCACGATCCGGCCCCCGACGACGAAGCGACGGCGTCTGAGTCGGGTAATGACGCGGGGGGACCTGCCGCAGGAAGAGATGCCCCGAAGCCCTCGCCGCCAAAAAGTCCCAGGCCGCTTCCCGTCCGCGAACAAGCCCACAGTCCGCCAGGGAGTGCCACCGCTTCAGAAGACGAGGCGGTGCCCGCGCGACCTTTGCCCGCTAAGAGGGGTCGGGGCGGGATAGGCAAGATAGGGGGCGCGGTGAGGACGCGGGACGAGGCGGCTGAGAGCGTAGAGGGGAGCGAGGGCGGCGGCGGCGGGGTGATGAAGGAGGAGGCCAAGGAGGAGGCGAAGCCTGAGAGGAAGGTCATCCCGAGACCGGTTAAGAAGAAGCGGAAGTTCTAAGGATGTGGGTGTCGTGACTTGTGGTGGTGGGGTGCGCTGGGATGAGATGGGGCGCGCACCGGGTGCAGCGGCTCATACGCCGAGGTCTCGTCGTCGATATAGCGAAGCTCGCACAGGATAGTTACTCAGATACCACCGCTCAGAAGAGTTTGATGCGTGGCCACTATGCCACTATCATCACCGGGTGAGTGCATCCCATGGGTGGCTTGAGTAATCCACGCCTTCCATCGCGCCTCGAAAGAGCAAGTGGACCGTTACGATACACGTCTTCTCCTGATCCATACTTTAGCGGAGTGAACAGCCGCGCGTCTCGTCTCTTCAAGACTACTTGCGGGTTTCTTGACTGGCCTCTTGTGTCTCGGAGCGGACTTATCACGCGGATCACGCTCTCGGTCGACTCTCCCCCCCCCCCCTTCTTGGAGACAAGTCCCTCCGCAGCGCAGTCGAACATGCCATGCAACGAGTCTCACGGGGAACCACGCTACGCAACAGCAAAAGAACATCCGAGGCGTCCCCCCCCCCTCCCCCGCCTCTAGATGACACCATATTCCCTCCCCCTATCTGTACCCGGGACCTACCCGTGTATCACGGGCCATGTTGACACCACGCCTCACCGGCAATACCTCTCACACGCCGCTCCGTCCCCCCGCGCGCCACGGCGTAACGCGGCCGATGTGCGCCCTGCCCTCCCCGTCCCAAGCGGCGGTTCACACGCAGTGGTCCACAAGCGGCACACGGGACGTCTAAACCCCACCTCACCTGAAGTGCCTCGGTCAAGATGTACACAGGAAGATCCCAAACCCACCGCGACGCGCCAGTCCAAAGCGCCAAAGGGTTCCAGCGCCAAGAGCGCCAGCGCCTCGAGCCCAACCTCGCACCCGCGAGACACCCATCCCCCTCGCTCCCCCTCCCCGATCCGGTTCTCCCCGTGAGAGGGTAAGCGGGCCGGCAAGGCCCCGTACCGTCTGATATATCGGAGCGCCACCCTTTCCCCCCTTCCTCAACCCGTGCCACGCGAGGACGTCACCCTGGAGAACGGGCGTGTAACGCACCTCCCCCCCCCAACAGCCACCTATTCGTCGAAAAGCCCGAGGTAGAAACACTCTCGAGACCGTCCTAGGATATGAACGGGGCGGCACCGGGCCCACGCGCCGACGTCGTGTCCGCTTGGGGGGCTCGGTGCCCGGTGACGAGTGGCCGGGCGTCGATGCTCGCCGAGCTTGTGACTCCGGCTCGCCCCCGTGCGTCTGGCCTCACGGCCCGGAGCGCGACCGTCCCTCTGCCCCAGTACATCACATCGTCTCTCGTCCTCTTCGTCTGTCTTTGGCTCCTGCGAGGGCCGTTTGCCTTCTTGGCAGCACCGATCGTTAGCAGGCCGCCCGGGGGCCACGCCGTCTTCCGCCCCTTGGAGGCACCGTTTCGACGTCCCGTCATCTCGTCACACGGGGAGAACACACAAAGTCCGCTCGCGCCTCCTGCGCATCAGAATGTCGGGCTGCCGCTTCGAGGGCTGCTGGCGGCAGAACGCTGGCTGGTCTTGTCTGTAAGTGCCTCGGGGGGACACTTCCGCCTTCGCCTGCTGGCTTCTCGGACTGCCGTTTTGACATCCGTCGTCTCATTGTCACACGAACAGGACGCAACGTCCTCTGCGGCCCCTGCTCAGCATCGAGCCGAGCGCCTCGGCTGCGAGGGCCGACCACAGCAGAGCAGGACCGGGCGTCGTTGCCCTCTCGTGGGCCGCCGCCGTCTTCCACTTACCGCAAACCACGGCCCCAGCTCTCGTTATGCCCCCGTCATGCAAAGAGCCTGCAACCCCGTTTGACGTCCTCGCTCCTCACTCACCCGCCCCTCCAGCCCGCATTGCCACGCCATCCCGCATCAATAATCCCCACCAGCCCGTCATCCCCTCGCCTCCCCGCTCATGACACAAACGCCAGCTGCCTCACCCCGTGCACCGTACCGGCTTGCCCCCCTCCCTCCCTCCGAGAGATATCCCAGATCGCGGCCCCTCTGAATGTCAGATCCGGCAGGCTCGCTGCAGGGAAGCGGGACGCCATGCGCGCGTCGACGCTTCCGTCCGGGTCTGAGAACCGGGTCCTTCACGGGGCGATGATGCGAGGGGCGGGGGGGAGCGAGCCTGGCGGGAGGATCTCGGGGCTCGGCAGGACGCCAAGCACTCACTCTCAGGCCGTCGATGCGGGCCTCGCGTCGTTCGAGAACCAAGGCGCTCGAGACGATCGCCAGGCCCCAGTCCTGGCTTCCGTCCTCCAACGTCCCAACTCCCTCCACGGGCTCCAGAGGCCCGCCGCCCGACGATCCCCGACGCCCCGCAGTCAGACCCCCGGCCCGCCATGATCGGCGCCTGCCCCTTGATACCGTTATCCGCCTCGCCCGCATGCCCACCGCATGCCGCATGCCTTCACCTACAGCGTTCCATCCGAAGTCGTCCCTTACGACACACCTCCGCTCACGCCCCCTCCCAAGATCCCCGTCTTCTCCCCCAATCTCACCGATCCCTTCCCCTTCCAGACGCCCGCTCCGGAGCGCACGAGAGCACCTGTCCCCCCCCCTCCGGATTAGCAAAAGATCAGTGCCAGCGCTCCGACACGGCGGCCGTGAGTGCGGCAGAAGCAAGCCACGGTTGTCCAGGGTGCCTCGAGCCGCCTCTCGACGCCGGCGTGGCCGTTTCTTGTTACAAAGCGGCCCAGTCTCGTTGCTTTCTCCTTCTCTGCCTCGCCGTCTTTGGGTCCTCGCCCCCCGCCCTCGCACCACCTCCTTTTCCCCTTTCGATCTCGCAGTGCAGATTATGTAGGCTCCGAGTGCGGACATGGATGCCAACATTGCGTGGCTTCGACGCAAATGCTCATTGCTTTTTCGCCCCAACGGCTTTCTCCACACCCTACGCTCGTTGCTTTCCCACCTGGCATCCTTGCCTTCGCTACCAAGTACTTCGTCCCTTTCCTCCCTGCTTTTTGGTGGACCTTGCTTTTTTTGTGGAAAACAAGAACAGCCCCGTAGTTGACATTTGCGGGAAGTTTATTTCCCCGTGAGCCCTGCATGACACCGTCGGCGCAGAACAAGAATTGCAAAAGCAAGCCCCATCCCCTTGCAGCAAACCGTTTCTTGGCCTGCGCAAGAACGAGCTCCGCACCCCAGACCGTCTTCTTGCGCCCGTTTATGTGTATCATCGTGTCGACGTCATGTACATGATATCAAGACGAAGCCGCCAGTTGAGACGGACGTGGCCCGCGGCTGGCGCGGCATGACTTACACACACACACACACACACACACCCCTCCCTCGCAGGGGCTTCCTCACACCGCAAGGCCATCGTCAACTCCGCCCAAGGCACGCGGCCGCCTTGCAAACGGAAAAGGAGAAGGACTGCGGGACGAGTCGCGGGTCCTCTCCGGAAATACGGGAAACGGGCGGGATCGCGCTCAGCAGGCGCACAATCGAGAACACCCCGTTTGCACACGTGCAGGCTCCCCTCCCCCAATCGCGGCGGCGGCGGCGTTCCGTCCTCGCGGGCCCTCCCTCACGGCTCCTCGCGGCGAGGGACAGAATCTCCGCGGGGCCCGCCTGGGGCGTCGTGGCGTGGCGTGCTGCCGCCGGGTCCGCCGTCGAGGACTCCCCGCAAGCAGACGGCTCTCGCGTGGCTGCGCCGGGATCGCTTGTGGCCCGCGGACTCGCAGGCGGGCGGCAGAGGCCGCCCCGGTTCCAGGACCCGGGGCCGTCCAGTTGGGAGGGGCCTCCCCTTCCACGCTCCAACCGCCGTCTCCCGGGGCACGACACCCCCTTCGCGAGGAGGCTCGTACCGCATCCGGGCGCGACAGCCTGCACGCAGTCAAAAGCGGCAACACAAGGAATCCTTCGACCCGAGGACCCGGTTACCGTCCAACTCCTCTCAGTGTGTTCCCAGCCAGTAGGATGTCCCCGGAGGCCCCCCGGGAGGGGAGACGGGATCACCACAAATATTGGCCGCCGCATACCGGCCGTGCCCTTGTCATGCGCTGCTTGCGGAAGGTATCCTGTACGCAAAGGAGGGGGCCCGCATGGGAGCGCCCGCCTGTCAACTCCGTGGCGTCGTCCACGTGCGGCAGATGTGATGGGGCGACAGAGGAGAGGTGCCATTACGCGCTGCATGC
The DNA here is from genome assembly GCA_025503055.1 of Sordariomycetes sp. B11D1. Taxonomy (NCBI): domain Eukaryota; kingdom Fungi; phylum Ascomycota; class Sordariomycetes; species Sordariomycetes sp. B11D1. The sequence goes on from JAMFQS010000146.1 coordinate 33,149, forward strand.
ATGCGTGAGTTGTCTCTGTAAGCGGGGGCGAAGGCCTTCCCAGTGCGCTCCGAGCCGAGTAAGGACGCACATGAGTAGATGGCACCTGCCGTTCTGCTCCAACCC
>JAMFQS010000146.1:33263-44039 GCA_025503055.1 Sordariomycetes sp. B11D1
CGTGCGCCCGGCGCCAACCCCCCCCCCCCCCCCCCCCCCCCCCAACCCAGATGCGCTTCGTCGTGCTTTGACAGATGTCTCCCGGGGCGCGGTGCACCACATCTGGCTTGCCTCCCTGTGGCTACTCTCACCGGCTCTTTGGCCCTGCAGACTCGGCTTATTTTGGCCGAGATGAGCATACATAGAGATTGCGGACATGCCGGCTTCTTGCTAGCCCCTTGCCCGTGTCAGCACACCTCGAACATGCTAGGAGTAACGGCCGAGCAAGGTATCAGCGCTGCTCTTTTGCATCCCCGGATGGACCGAAAAATAACCACTCCGGTGAGGCACCCGGCCCCCGGCCCCCGGGCCGAGTATGACCGCCGCATATATCCCGACTCCCAAGCCATCACATCACATGCGACTTATCTCGGCTTAGATGCCCAATGTAAGTGACAAGTCGAGCGCCCATCCCAAGAACCAGGTTTCGGTGCCCGTGAGCTCGGTCCCCTCCGTCTTGCAAAAGCCGGGTTCCCTTGGCCTCCCGTCTCTAAGACGAGATACCAGGGAACGGGAAGCTGGATGACATCCGCCCCGTCACATCTCAGCTCCGGGAATTAAGGTTGGTCACAAATGACGGCCAACGGTCCCGCAAAGTACCCGCCCCCCCGGGCGAAGCAGCCAAGGTACAGGGTACATAGCGTCACACCCCTCCACTGCCAACCCGCGCAAATGGGATCTCGCAGCGCGTCGGCATGCGACTGTCGCGCCATTTCACTGCAGAGTCCAACCCTCCCCCGTCCGGGACCGCCACGCCGCGTTCCCCGCCGCCCGCTCTGGCGTTGCGTCGAGATGCGTGGGCGACACGCCGGCTGCAGGCCTCGGCCGCAGGGCGGGGATGCGGGCGGCGTCGTATCTCGCGCGCGAGCAAGGACGACCCGGGCCTCTGGAGGACTTCTGTCCTCGAGGTCGTCTGCCTCGTCGCGGCGCTGTGGCGCGAGGCCGTCGCCCCGTGTTTCTGCGACTCTGTGCCCTAGGCCCGTGTAAGTGCCAAGCAGGCCCAGGCCGTCTGGCATACCCCCAAACACCGGCCCACCGCCCGCGAAGAAGAGGCTCGAAGAGGAACGAAGGCATCGGCCGAGCCCCCTCTTGTCCCGTCCCCACAGCTACCGGACGCATCCGTCCAAGGGGGTATACCACTCATACCCTGGTAATAGCCATCACAACTCACCTGAGGCCGTCACCGTCCCAGCTTTCCGGGTCAAGTTTCCCGCCCAATCAAGATATTTCCCTCGACCCCGTTTTCCTTTTTTTTTTTTTTTTTTTTTTTTGCCTCTTTTCTTATCTCGCCGGCGCCCACCCCCCTGATCCCCCGCTGAGACCGACAACCCGGTTGCTGGTCTCCGCAGCCACTGCAATACCGCTTATATCATTGCGGTTCCTGCGAGCACCTTTTGCGGCCGACGCCAATCCCACATGCTCATACGGATCTGCGTGATATGAATCTGCGGGGCCTGTCGCGACGTGAGAAGCAGCCAACTTGGCCCCCTGCTCTGATGGGCGGCTAGGACGACGGCGCAAAGCGAGGACGCGCCAGGGCCCTCGGTAGCCTCTCGCAAGAAGCCTCGCCTCGCGCCGGGGGGTTCGGGCAGAGACACCCCTGTCCTTCCCGTAGATCGCACCCCATTTTTGCGCGTGTGCCATTCCGGGGGCCAAGACGTGCTAGGGTCATGGCTGGTCCAGAGCATTGAGAGGGAAAGGCCATCTGCCCCCACAGCAGGGCAGGGCAACTTTCTGCGAGGGGGGTCAGTGAGTGTGGCGGGTTGCGTGTAAGTCGCTTCCCTTCGAAGCACAGGCCGTCGAGGTTACTTCCGTCCACATCCTCCGACGTGGCTCTCCCTCGCACCTCTAGTCTCGGCAAAGAGCCTGCCCGCCCTGGAAAAAGGTACAAGTGCCCCGAGAGGTTACCCTGCATTCCAATCCTACCCAATCCAGAACCAACAGACGCCATAAAAAGACTACCGGAAATGAAAATCGTACGGCAACATCGGCCCAGCCCGCCCAGTACGACTCTGAACGACCGCCGACCGGGTTGCCGGTTTCCGCTTTCCTCCCTGTTTCCCCCTTCCGTCCCCGTTTTCGACGCGGCGCAGCAATCTAGGCCGATCAGAGAAGGGGGGGAAAAAAAGTGAAATGTGACAGGGCAGAGGCGGTCGGACTCTGACCCGAGAGGTGCCCCGGCTTCGTCCTTTGGGGGGTTCCCGCGGGACTAAGCGGGCGAGGAGGGCTCCGTGGCGGGGGCACCCCCGACAGACTCCTGCACGTCCCCTCGACGAGGGAACCAACTCGCAAGAGCCTAGGCCGGTGGAGGGCATGTGATGGCTCGAGAGGCGGACGTGTGTCCCTTCTTGGTGAGCATCGCGAGGGAAAACAGGCAAGACAACGGCGATCATGCCCGTCGAGTTAACGTCTCGACTCGACGGCTCGGGAAGGACGCACGCACCAAAGTCGGCGACGATGCACTCTTAGAGTGGAGCCCCTGTATCCTTGCAAAACTCCGTCAGCTCCGACTGCGCGGCGGGTTGAAGACTGGAAAGTACTGGGGTACCCCACGAATGCCCTCCATCGTCCCATGCAGAGGTGACCTGCCAATATCCGAGGCCAAGACATAATCTCCTCCGAGTTTCCCCTTGTCCGTGTCCGCTCTGTCGCCGAGAAGCGCACCTTTGCCCCAATGGTACGACACTGCACGCGCAGACGCCTATATAAAGCTAGGAAAACACGATCCGGCGGGCTTTTGCGGTGCAGTCCGACGTGAAGTAAGAAAGAAAAAAATAAAATAAAAATAAAAAGTAAAAAAAAAAAAAAAGAAGAGAGGGTGCTTGCCGTGTTCCCCCCGTATACGAGGAATACGTAGGCACGCCAATGGATCAGTCTCGTACCCCGCAATACTCCGTTCGAGACGGGATGAGAAATCGAAAAGTGCGCGGGCGCTGGACAGCAGGAGCGGAGCCTGTGGCACGGCACTCGGGCGGTACCAGCACCAGCACACGGCACCCCGTCAAAACCCCGCCCGAGTCCTCGACCTCGGGTCGGCGGGGGGACCCTCACCACAAGCAAAAGGTCTCTAGCCCCCGCTCAATCACACCTAGATCACGGGCCATATACCACCTCGAAGCAGAACCCAACGTGATAGCAATATCCCCCTCCTGCCACAGTGCAGCAAAATCCCAGGCCCCGAGAAGCTATAATCACACGCCCCCGCCCCACTCACTCTTCTAGGCCAGGGCCCCCCTCCCCCGTCTGGATCAGTCTCCCTCCCTCCCAATTCGGGCGCTGTCAAGATGCACGTCCCCACGACTCGACCCAAGCTAAACCAATAGGCTTATCCGCGTTCCATTCCGGGGTAGCATCGCGTAACGGTGGAGGGGGGCCGAGGGAGGTGTCCACTCCCAGGAATACACACCCAAGGTCAGAGGTACTCGAAGGCCTCCCGTCCGTTCAGGAAGGTTGCCTTCAAAGGCCCGCGGCGGTGCGTCTTGTAACTCGGGGGGTTGGGCGATGCGAGAGCGGCACTTGCGGGGAGGGCTCCCGGGAACCGGGTCGAGCGGGAGGGGGCCTATAACCGCGAACGGACATTTGTGGGACTAAGGCTTTGGATGCATGGGATCGTCGTTTTCACGTCATCTCTCCTGCAGCCCGCGCGCGCTCTGCCTTGGGAGTCAGATCATGAAGATCGGTCGTCTCGTTTACACCCGAACTCGGCTCGCTCGCAAGCTCGCCTCCCACTATTCCACTCGGCAGTTTGGTTGGTAAGTGCATAGTTACCTCAGCAAAGGCGCCCGAGTCCTCGTTCTAGGTCGGCGGCATATCCGATAGAATCCCTCCCTTGTGATTTTGCGGCGCGGACACTCCCAAGTCTCATCGGAAACCGCCGATCTTGATTTAGAGCCACTGCCATTTGCGGTTGAGGGATGCGCCACCCTAGCTGTTAAGATAAGAAAAAAAGAAAAAGAAAAAAAAAAAAAAGAAGCTACGAGCTTAACCAACCGGAAAACCGTTACTTCGGTGATGGCCGCCCCCCCCCCCCGCCTCCGTAGTTCACCGACCTGCCAGGTATAGACGCCGGTGGCTGGGCTCAATGGGCCTCGCGGGGGGCGGAATCCTGCCGCGTCGCACGACTTTGTGCCACTAGATAAGCCATACGCGACACGGGTCTCCCCCTTCGCTTCTCCACTTATTCACATGATAAGCCGTTGATGCGCCGACTATGGCAGCGCGACAGCGGGCCCGTCATACCCGGTTTACACTACACCCTGTCCCACCCTGTCCACTAGATCTCTAACCACAAGCGACCCAAACTCGGGTGTTTCCAAGAATCGTACCGGCCACGGTCGGGACTTGGGGTGGCTGATGAGCTAACGCGTGGTAAATGAGGCCAATCTACCCGAGCGCACAGGCGGGTGAGGATCCGCGGGCCGGAACTCGCTCTGCTGCTGGGGGGAAACAGGGGAGGGGGTGCGAAATGTCATGGACTCCAGAGGGCTTGTAAGCGGGCTAGGCCGGGTTGGTCGTAGTTCGCCGTGGCGCTGACGGAGATTTAGTGCTCACCGGGTGGATCTGCTCGGGAGCCGCGTCCCTTGGATCCAGCGGTGTCCCTCGCGCCAGCCATTCTTGTCGGCGCGGATATAGATTGACTGCGGCTTCTGGGCGACGGTGGAAAGTCAAGAGGCTCGCTTCGAGGGAACGACGGACCAAGATACGAGACGCTGCTCCCGCCATCTCCCATCCGAACCCCTTTCCTCCCCTGCCCTCCGCCTAGTTACTGACACCCCGATCCGTGTGAATGCCACATCTGCCCTCCATGGCAATGTCGCAATCCACCTTTCGGCCATGCACCCCAGCATGAAACGGCCCACTAGCACACCCCATTCGCAACCTCCTCGCTGAAACGCACCAGGCGAGATGTGATGCCGAGAGCTGCCCATTCAAGCCGCGATTGGCCTGGACCTCCCCGCAAGACCAAGTGGCGTCCCCCCCAAAGGCCACCCCACGGAGATGCCCGCCCACTCCAGCACGATGTCCCCGCATCATGAGACGCTCAGGAACACGGGCCACCCTCGATGTAAGCCCCCGCGCATGGAGTCGCCGGGGGACGCCGCGAGCTCACCTTCGCCAGGGCACGGGTGGGTAGGTGGAATGTGCCTGGGGCGTGGCCCTGGCGCTGCCCAGGGTGGGTGCGATAGCGGGACGGGTTGAACCGCGCGCCGCGCCTCGATCGGACGTCGCATCCCAGAGGTTGCGACGATGGGTTGCAAGTGCTCGCGCCCTCCACGTCAAAGGACGCGTGATGGCCGCTCTGAGCCTCAGAGTCATATATAAGCAGGCATTGAAGCTTTGGTGTTGAAGAAGGAACCGGCAACCCGGTCCAGTCGAGGACTGTCTCTTCGCTCCAACCACCCCCCCCCCCCCCCGGCTCCCTGAAATTCCCAGAAGCACACAAGAGACTATCTCGCGGGACCAGAATCCCTGCCCCATAATCTCCCGCAACAATAGCCCACGGCCGACTCCGGCCCCCATCCCTTGACAAGCGCCTCCGCCCCACCGCGATGCGACCCTACCCACTTGTCCTCGAGATCATGTTACTTTTCCGCGCGGGAACCCCCATCACGTCAAGCGCTCATTTGGCGGTTCCCGGGTCGCGCTCCCCGGCGGGGGGGCAGATCACTGTTCTGACCCCGGCCGACGGGAGGGGAGATTGTATCGGGTGCTTGGTTCGTGTGCTGACTAGCGCTGGCTAGGCGGGGGAGAAAGAGGGGGGAGGAGAGGGCATCATCGGCGAGGATGACCCGAGGACGAGTCCATCTCCTTCCCACGCACCCGGTTCCGACGCGATTCGAGTGCGCGGTCGTATGGCTCCTTTCCTCTATCGAGGGCCGGGAGATTCAAGGCAGCAACGGCATGATGCAGGAACGCGACGGGGCGAAAAGGAACAAGAGGCAGGCAGTGTAACGATGGTGCAGACAGTTCCCGCCGCCGGCAGGTGTGTAACCCTTCCGAAAAAAAATAGAATGAAAAAAAAAAAAGAAGAGAAAAGAAAAGAAAAGAAAATCCAAAACCTGCTTCTAAAGATCCTCCCAAATCTCGTATGGGAGGCTGTCACGTCTCTAGCTCATCTCAGAATCTCCAGATATCCCGGGGGACATTTTGCATGCTACGGCCCCGCCGCAAGCCGAGCACACCACCCATACTCTCCGTCTTTCCGCGAATATTCCATTTCGCGGCGACACCCTGAGCCCCGCGCCAGACTATTTAAGCTTAAGACGGAGGAGTGCCTTGAGGGGGGGGACTAGCCCGGTTCACGACGAGGGCCGTGCCAAGGGTGGACAGGCCGTGATCCTGTTGCCCCCCCCCCCCCCCCCCCGGGGGCGCAAGATCAATGGACAGGACCGGCGACAGTGTGGGCACAAGTGTGCTGACCTTCCCCTCCCCCCCCCACGGGCCATTCATTCCTCCTCCCTCAATTCGAGTAAATCCACCAATGGGCATCGCCCGCCAAGACACCTCCTCTTGGCGCCGCCACGGCGGCTTGAAGAGGCAGAACGGCAGTTGCACCGGCGCCAACACGACTCGTGGAGTCATGGCCTCGGAGAGCGGCTCTACGGGACACAGCTCCTGGGACTGTTGGTTCTGCGCCCGGCTGCCTGGGACGGGTCCTGCGTTAACCTGAGACGCGTGCATGCAGGAGCCGGATAATTCCAGCACTTGACAGGTCCCTGGCTCTCCCCTGCACCTTGGACTTGCCCCGTGCACACCCTTGCCCATCCCCAACACCCACACTCCTGACAATGAATACGAAAATACCGACGCTGGAATCCCATCACGCCAGAGACCCCTCTGGGGAAAAATAAAACCGTGTACCCACACCGGCCCGTCCTCAATGTCCCCTCGCTCACACCCCCCGAAAGCACATCAGAAACAACCCAGGGATAAGCGACGCTAGTCCACGCGCTACTCGCGCTAGACCAAACCAAGCAAAGGGCGGACCGGCCCGTTGGTACGCCCCACGATTGGCCCCGCCCCGCCCGCGCGCCGTCTCGTCATTCGCCCGCGAGGCCCTTTTCTCTCACTTTCGGCCGCGCGCGGAGGGGGGAGACCTCCCTTCCCGTCTCGTGTTCTAAGACGGAGGTCCAGAAGGGTAGTATTCGGCGAAACTTTTTCTGTCCCGCCCATTGGCTTGGAGGGGGGATATCCCGGGAGGGTCGCTAATGAGCGGAAGGGTGAGTCGTCAGTGGGCATCTGGCCTACGCAAGGCTCTTTCTTGACGAAGGGATGATGGAATTATTCCGCAAAAGGGGGGTTTTTCTCCCTTATGAGTAGACGCGAGACTCCAGGTTGAGAAGGGAGAGGAATAAGAACCGGCACACGTGGCGCTTGGCGGGGAGAGGACCTACGCTTTACACATTGGAGAAGAGGCCGCACGGTGAGTGTGTATGAGATACCAATGCAGTGATTCATATTTTGGATACCAATACAGTAGACAAGAATAGCAGCCAACAAAAGTGCCCAAAATCAAAAGACCGACCAAAAAAAAGTAACGTCCCTGGAAAACAGTAACCGTTGCACTCGGGCCATTCCCAAATCGGGACACCCCAAATCCCCAAGAAACGACACAAAGAAGGTGACAGGACAACGAGGACCCAGGAACCGGTATCCAGGGTCCTCCAAAGCAAAAGCCCAAGGGACCCAGAAAACCAACAGTCGTAGAACTCCATGATAATGCTACCCGAGCAGGGGAGAAAAGGGCCAGTGGGGCCCCCCGCTCGAAGCTCCCCCCGGCCATCCAGTCTATCCGCCTTTTTTTTTTTTTTCTTCGTTTCTTTACTCCCATCACCTCAGGAACTTTCCCTCCGAAACAAAAGGGGGGAAAGGGGGGACAGGAGCCCAGTTCACTGGATCTGCGCGTGCATATCTTTGTAGTCCATCTCCGCAAAGAGGCGCCCCTGGCCGTAGACGCCCGACACGTCCGAGATCCGGTACCCCGAGACGTCATACCCGCCCGTAGCAAACACGGGCACAGCCTCGGCGTCTTGGGAGGCCGCGGGCGTCAGTGTCCACGGCGCCGCCACATCGCCGGGGTTGAGCCGTCTCTTCATGAGGCTCGTGGCGCAGCCGCCCCTGCGGCCCGAGGACCGCCGGCCGGGCCCCGTGATGGAGGACTTGCGGCGGGGGGCGGTGCGCGAGCGGGAGCCCTTGGGGCGGTACTTTGCGGTGCTGAGGACGCCCTTCACGGCGAAGGGCTCGAGGACCCACTCATTGCCGCGCTTTGCGGTCTTGCTCTCGGACTTGGGGGAGCCTCCGTCCGAGGAGCGCCTTGGTCGCATGGTGAATGCCTGCTCTGGCAGTTAGTCTCTTGCTCGCGTCTCTCGAGAGCAAAGAAGAGGAGAGGGTATGTAGGAAGAGAAAAGCAGAGTCCGTACCTTGTTCAGACTCAGGTTGTGCCGGATACTGTTCTGCCACCCGCTGCTCTCGTGCCTGTCCGTGTTCTCCTCGAACCACTTGTAGATCTGCTGCACCGTCATGGCCCGCCGAGGGTGGCTCAGCAGCGCCTGGACCAGCTGCTTCGAGTACGGCTGGTGCCGTATGTCCGTGTCATCTCCATTGACCCCCTCCGCGGACGACGAGCCGTCCTCGAGCTTCACTGGAGCCTGCGCTGGGGCCGACGTTGCCGGTGCGAGTGCGGGTGCACCCGTTGTGGCAGGCATGGGGATCCCAGGCGACGTGGGGCTGGCGCCTTGTGTGAAGGGGTGGCTCGTCTGCGCGTACATCCCGTTCTGAACCTGGGCCGGACCGCTCACAGGCGAGCACACATTCTGCTGGAACCCCTCGTCGACCTGCCTAGGAACCTGTGCGGGAGACGACCACGGGGACGGCGAGGCGTTCTGGGCGGAAGACGACCACGCGACGGGGGAGCCCTGCTTGTACGGCCCGCCGTCGAGCGGCGACCCCTGGTACGAGTACCCGTCCATCCCCTCACACTCGGGAACAGACCAGGGACTCCCCAGCGCGCTGGGAGTCTCGTCTCTGCTCGAGACACTGGGCGACATGGCGACGTGCTGCTGCATCTGCGCGGGGAGAGACTCGGGGAACTGGTGGAGGTTGACGAAGGCTTGGGAGTAAGGAGGCGCGCAGGGCATCTCCGGCACGGAGAATCCGTTTGGGACGAGGGCGGCGGTCGGTTTGGAGTAGTAGCCGAAGGTGGCGCCGTTGGGGTAGTATGTCGCTACGAGAGGCCCGTCGGGGATGGGGGCCCCCATCCCTTCTTCTGCACCCATGGCCATGGCGGGATGTGGTTCGACTCCTCCCTCGCCGGGAGAGAATAGAGTTGTCGAGACGGTTCAGTGCCGTGTCTGTTGCTTCGCCTTCCTCCAAAGTATGACGGGGTGTTCCGAGAGGCGTGGTGAGACGGCTGGAGCGTAACAAGCGGACTGGAGGTGGAAAGAGATATGGAGATCCCAAGGGGGAGAGATGTGTGCTAGGCTGGGAGGAAAGTAAGACGCAGGATGGTGTTGCAAGTGCTTCTTATGGGTGGGGTGTATCTCAGTCAGACAGGGGAGCGTATAAAGAGGTGGGGGTATGGTAGACGAGAGGCACGGGATATCGCGAGGAGGACGAGGCGCGCTCTTAAGAACGAGGCGTTGCGCGGTGTCTCCTAGACGGGTGCAAGCCGGGGAAAGCGGACCATGATATCTGGGGCGACACAGGCGAGCGAGGGCCAGCGACGGACACAAGCAGCAGGCCAACCCTGCCATGTCCGCCGCACCCACGCAGGGGCGTGGCCCCAGGCCTCGTCCGCTCTTCCCTGTCGCGGGCGCGCGCCTTGCCCCTTCTGGGCCCCTCCCGCTGGAGCAGAGCGGGGAGTGGGCAAGGGCCTGTCGGTGGCGGTACAACGCAGATCTCCTAGTGCACCTGCCCCAAGCCGGGGCGACAAGGGCTTGTCTGTCGCCAAGGGCTGCTTGGCGCGCAGTACTTTGTCGTCCGCGACCGGGCCGGGCAGCCTGGGAGGGACGCTGAGGCTGTGGGAGGTACTTTTCCGAAGGAGGGTCGTGGGCTCTCGACAGGTGGAGGGTGTGAGGGACGCACCGCTTGTGTCTGCGGGTACAAGGTGCGAGGCGCAAAGTGCAGGGTGCCAGGAGAGAGACGGGGGGGTGGATGGGGGTGTGGGCCGGGGCGTGAGATGGGGACAAGGGTGGGGTAAGAGCCACACCCAGTGTGCATTCACCTTTGAGGACTGACTTGTACCCCGCGTGCAAGTCGCTCGCTCGCCCTGAGCCACCGAACGGAGCTCACCCATGTCCGCCATATCAGGATAGGATGCGCCGCGTCGGCGAATATTCCCCCGTGCCCGCGCCGTCAAGAGCGCCCGAGCCCGCGGCGCCCTCACCCTTCAGATCGTGACCCATGTGCTAGCCGGGGCGCGGAGGAGAACCCTTGCAGCACTTGCCGTCCCCGTATAAGTCCACCGGCCATGTGCTCACAATATTGCCGCCTCCCCTCGACTCTCGCCCCTTGGTTGAGGCACCGACATTGAAGTCCCAGTATTACACGGCTACATCATACCGGTGTCCCCTCCGTTTCTCCTCCGTCGCAGCCCCGCCCCCCCCCGGCGGCCCGCCCCAGGCGACGGCATACCCCGGCAGAGCGGCGCGCGGCGCGGTCTCGGCCGCGGCCCGGGGGCACCGGGGGGGGGGCGCGGAGATGATCAGATAAGATCGGGCCGAGGGGCGTGGCCCTAGT
>JAMFQS010000147.1:0-25870 GCA_025503055.1 Sordariomycetes sp. B11D1
ACACACACACACACACACACACACACACACAATGATATGAGTACATACTAACAAGAATGCCAGGACCTCGCCTACCTCAACCGTGACCTCTCCAAGGTCATCATCCTCGACACGAACCCCGCCCACGTCTCCGCGCAGCCCGAAAACGCCATCGTGATGCCCAAGTGGACGGGCGACAAGGAAGACAAGGAACTCGTCTCCATGATCCCCTTCCTGGAGTACATCCACACGATGCAGTACAGCGACGTGCGCAAGGTGATCAAGGCCTTTGAGGGGCACCACATCCCGACCGAGTTCGCGCGCCGCGAGGCCGTCGCCCGAGCCGAGTTCCAGAAGCAGCTGAAGGCCAGCAAGGCGTCCAAGTCGTCGGGCTTCGGGTTCCTGGGTGAGATGCTGGGGCTGAAGGCGAGTAACATGAGCATGATGGTGCAGCCTGAGGGCGAGCAGAACCCCAGCGAGGCGTATGCTCAGGGCAAGATGATTCAGGATATTGCGCGGGAGAGGGGCAGGAGGTACGTCGAGGCGCTGGAGGCGGATATCAGGGAGAACGGTGAGAAGTACCTCAAGGAGCAGCAGGAGGCGATGGAGAAGCAGCAGCAGGAGGCGATGGACAACATGATGGGGAGCATGTCGGGCATGTTTGTCGGCGACAAGAAGGGCAAGGAGAAGAAGGAGTAGGCTGGCTTCTGTGTGAGAGTGATTGTGTACGAGTGTGGATCTTTGGTCAGCTTTGTGGAAGATTGTTCGATGGATCTCTTCTCTGGATTGGCGGTGCATGGGACGGGGCATAGAACGGCATTGTATTATTAATGTAATAACATCTGTATCAACGGTGTTGATCCTGCCTTTCCCGTCGGTTCCCGGGTGTGTCTTGGTCGCTCCAGCGCCGGGCGCAGTGCTCGCAGAGGGGGTCCGTGACGCACTGGAAGTATCTGGCTCGTTAGTATATAAGTGGAGAGGGGAAGAGGGGGGGAAACGCCGGGTGATTACAGCGGGAAGAGGGAACGGGGAACATGGGGGCAGAGCATTAAAGGCAGGATACGGGCCCATGTGGGCATGGTAAGCATGTAGAGGAGGCAGACTTACTTTGTGCCGTCCTTCTCTCGGAACCTCCCACGATCGCAGCTCTCGGGCTTCATGGGCGGACACAACCGCGTCCGGTTACTCGCGCCTGGCGTCGAGAGGCTGAGCTCCCTCTTCCAGAGACGGTGGTGAGGGCGAGGAAGAGCTAAACTCTGATCACGGCGAGTATCAAAGTCGGTCTTCGGGTTTGAAGCGCGTTGGGTTGGTGTAGATGTGCCGTGATGTTGATGGGAGAGCCGCGAAGGACTGGTTCCGGCCTGAAGTCCCGCATGTGGTCTCGCTTTGCCACAGACTCCATAGGCTGGTGAGTACTCAGTTCGATGCATGAGCATCATGACCCCAGGAGTATAAGATGAAACTGGTGGAGCTAGAGTTGCTTAGCTCCTTCGCACCTGCGGATAAAGGGGGAAGATCGAATGCATAGACGGACGTACAAGCCATTAATGTGTTGTGTATATACAGCATCTACTTCTCCTCCTTCACATCCACAGCAACACCCTTCTCCGCCTTCGTCTTCACCATCTCTTCATCCCTCCCAATGCCCAACGCCTCCATGACACCCAGAACGAGCGTCGCAACAACCGCTATTAGATCAACAACATGCACGACCCACCACCCATGGTGCGGCCCCAGCCTACAAGCCGCATATTCCGCCTTCCACTCCCACGTCTCCTCGTCAAACCAAGCGCTCAGCAGGCCGGCGTTCCCCTCGTAATCCCCCATCATGCTCCTCACGGTGACTTCTCTCACACCAGGATGCCCTTCCTTCCCGGGGATCCCCTCCTTCATAGCATCCCGGAACTTACGGGCCTCCCACCGCCTCTCCTTGACCGTCCCGTTCGTCTGGTTGATAAAGTGCCAGGTATCGCACCCCGCATGATCATGCCCATTCAGCACGATACCCCTCCGCCCCTGACCCTTCCCCGCTGCCTTGGGGTTCCCGCTCAGCCCGTATATCCCCTCTAGGAACCCGCGGCTAGCATCGTAAGAAAGCAGATGCTGCTCCCTCACGCCGCCCCCTTCTTCTGCGGGGAAGAAGTCAAAGTACGGGGCATCGACGCATGTGCCCGCCTCCTTGTAGAACGGTATGTGCGTCAGCACAACCGTGAAGTGGCCCTCAAACTCCACCGCCGCGGCCGTGTCAATCACAGCGTTGATAAACTTGTACGTCTCGTCTTGGAGCGGGGCGCTGCGGGCGGGCGTGTCGAGGTTCATGTCGTTCACGACCACGATCCTCAGCTCAGGCACCAGCCTCGTCGACTCGGGATTCGTCTCGGGATCGAACACCGTCGCATTAAGCACCGGGTCCGAGATGGGAAGCTCGAAGCGCAGCTCATAATTCGCCTTCCCAAAGACCCGCTCAAAGCGCCGTAGACGCGCGGGCGTCAGGTCCCCCGCGTACCCGATGTCATGGTTCCCCGCGACGTTGATCAGCCTTTTCCTCCAGCGCCACAGCTCCTCGTCGCTGCCATCTAGGAAGCCGACAAGGTCGTATTCGTCCGCGGGGTACGCGGCCAGATCGTCGGCAACGCGCTCCGTCCCCTTGAAGACCGTGTCCCAGAAGCGCCGGCCGCGGCGGGTGAATTCGGCGTCGTCGATCCACTGGCTGCCGACGAGGTCGCCTAGGACGGTGACGTGCGTTGGTTCCGCCCACCAGTCCATTGTCCTGTAGACGTGCGCGAGGTAGAGGTCATTGCCCCAGAGGTCGAGGCGCTTCCGGAGCGACGTGATCTCGTTGGGTATGTCGTCGAAGTAGAAGTCGACGAGGTCGTGGCACACCCTCTTCAACCGGGCCCGGAGCGACGCGTGCTGCGTCCTGAAGGTTAGGTGGTTGACCATGGACTTCAGATGCGGCACCACCCCGAGGTAGGCGTTGGGTATCGACGTGTCGCCCTCTAGCTGGGGGTCCCCCAGCGCAAGCAGCCGGAAGGGCGCGCGGGGCGCCGTGGCGCCGAGGAGGGGCACATGGCGGCTGGCCGCATCGAAGAAGGCCGCGCTGGCGTTGTGCGCGTGCGGGGGCGGGAGGGGGAACGCGCAGCGCTGGAAGACGGGATAGAGGTAGAAAAGGAGCGTGGCTGCTATCGCGACGGGGAGCAGCGGGGGCAGCACGAGGCGCAGGGCCCGGCGGAGGGTCGCCGCGGCGGTCATCTATCGAAGTCGCATGCGAGGGTCCGCCGGGAGATAAGGGAGAGCCGAGTGTGTGCCGTGTGCGGGCCTTCGTCGCGTGGTTTGCTGATCTCGGAAAAAGCTTAAATGGCGAGGTATCGGAAAATCTCGATACGCGCGATCGAATCGGGGTGTCAGCAAGGTTCCTCAGATCGGGGGTCACGCGGCCGCCCGCAGCTGCAGAGGGTGGGGCCCCCGATAGGGAATCGCTACACTAGAGATAGGGACGTGGGCCGATAGCGCCCGTGTGCAAGGGGCAGATAGCGTCCGTGCGAGGTGCAGCGGGGCGCAGCTGGCGCACCATGGTACGGCGCTAGCGGGTATCTCCCCCGCGGATTCGACTCGAGTGGAACGCTCGTAACGGGGGTCCCTCACCAGGCTCAGCGTCGTCGCACCCACGCCAAGTCCTTGGAATGCTTCTTCGGCCAAGTCCGCCCAGGGGAATGCAACCCAACCCACGCGAACCCGAATCCCGGGCCCCGGGCGGCTTCCTCCGGGCTTCGTCAGAATGATGCTCTAGAGTCGCCCGCCACTTATGACGGTTGGAGAGATACTGTAGACGCACGAAGTTACCAAGTATCTCGTAGACGATGGTTCCTGTGACCAAGGCGCCTTTCAATCATGACGCCGCCTACGTACCGGCCGAGACACCTAACTGCAAGGGGCGGGGAATGATACAGTCTATTGTCCCGTGAGTGCCGTAACACCCCATCAATCGTCATCATGTCGCCCATCATCGCAGACGCCCAAAAACACCATGATGACGGAATCAACGATTGCCTCGTGCCGTACGCCGACCGCCAGCCATCGTGCCGCCTCAGTCTGAAGGCCCGATCCCAAAGGCCCGATAAGCGTACTTCGTACAATTCCTTTCCCGCATGCTACTGCCCAATCCTGTCGTCGCGATTACGCAGGCTCAATCGTGTCGTCTCCCTCGTCGTACTCCTCCGCCCGTGGCCAATCCACCGCGAACTCCGCGCCGCCACCCTCCCCCGGTACCGCGAACGCCAGCGCCTCGCCATCTCGGATGCCCCTCTTGGCCGGCGTGTCGCTCGCCTTGACCTCGAGCCGGGTCCACCCCTCGGACGGGTCGCCCGGGTCCCGCATCCTTCCGTAGGCGAGCTCGACGTCGTCGCCGGGGGCCGGTATCTGCATGGTGCCCCGGGTCGAGGTGAGCTCTCTGGAGGGGTAACGCTCGCGGAGGACGTCGAGGAGGAGGGTCGTCATTGCGGATATGGGCTGGAGGGGATCGACGAAGAGGAGGATCGTGTGGAGGCCGTGCTTGAAGCGGAGGGAGAGGTGGGTGCCGTCCATCTGAGAGAGGTCAGCGGGGTTCTACGGCAGTAAAAGAATCTAGCTTTAGAAAAATCGAGGACTAGGGCGATGTACCTTGAATATGGCGGGCGGGGCGCGACGTAAGACTCCACGGGTGCTACGAAAATACGTGGGGAGAGGTTGTTGCGACAGTGTCAGCGCGGCCAGCGCTGAGCATCGCTGAGCATCGCTGAGCATCCCCGGCTGTGTGTGTGTGTGGGGGGGGGGGGGAGCGGGGGGGGGGCGGCCTTCAGACTGCGAAATCAGGTGACCTCGCGTCCGCAATCACAAAAAAACCTCGACAAAACCGCAAACCTCCAGACCCGTTTACAAAATCCCATCAAATTATCTTCTAGAAGCATCAACACCATCGCCCGACGCAACGATGCAGGCAGCGCACGACCCCGACGCCACCCCCCGCAAATGGGGGCCCCGCGAATACCCCCGCCTCCAGATGTCCGCCCCGGCCCGCCTCGCAGTCGCCACAACCGGCGGCTTCGCCATCGGCGCCGCGCTTGGAGCCGCTCATGGGGGAAAGGCCGCGACGCTTAGGTTCCGGGCCGAGCATGCGCATCGGATGCCGACGAGAACGACAGACTGGTACTTTTACCACCGGAGCAAGAATTATCACGCAATCTTCGGCGGTCTGCGCGAGGGAGCGAAGATGGGGGCGCGACTGGGCTTCTGGGCCTTTGGGCTGGTCTGGCTGGAGCACACGGTCGACCGGTACCGCGGGAGCGCGGACTTGATCAGCACAGTCGTCGCAAGCCTCAGCGTCTCTGGCGCCTTTAGTTTGTGGAGTAAGTCACGATGATTCGGGAAGGTTCTTCCGGAGGGTGTGTGCGATTTGTGTCGGTGTGCGCGAGTGGTTCCAATGTGTCAGATTGAGGTGTCGGGGAGTGGATGCTGTGTGTCAAGGGATGAGAATTCCCGTGTGTCAAGGAATGGTCTCGTGAAATTATCGTGTGTCAAGGAAACGACCACGACGGCCGATGGAGAACTTCTGGAATCGTGCTTGCTGACTGGGGAACTTCGGCAGATCGGTTCCCGCTCACGGCAGTCGCCCGGACCACGAAGCAGGCGCTCGGATTTGGCCTCGTGTTCGGCGGACTGCAGGATGCGCTGGCCCTGGCGAGGGGCCAGCCCGTCGGGTACGTGGACTTCGTCCGGCGGCGCCTGGGTTCGCGGTGAGGGAGGACTCCACAAGAGAGAAAACTAAGGATGGTCACGATCACGATGCGCCGCCCGACCGTCCACCGACTTTGATTCACATTACACGAGAAAAACGCAACAGGCCACCTGAGCAGCCCCGACCCCCCCTGGCCCCCCGGCCATATTTGGCAAGCGTTACGCATCCTGTGCATGGTATGATGCCGCCATTTATCAATTCGCCCCCCCTGGCAAGGCGCCCCCCGACCCCCCGCTAGGGCGCCCCCCAGGGGGGCGCCGCCATGTCCGATAACGGCTGGCTTTTGGCCATGTGCCCATCTCCCTTATCACGATTGCGTGGCAATCGCCGGCAGTCGCACCGGCCGCCTGACCAATGGGCGGGGCCGCCACAGGGAATCCGGCGCTGCTGATTGGTCGGGCCTCGGTGCAGCATCTCGTGCCTGATGGGCTGGCCGGTGCGTTCGGCGGCTAGACTCGGGGTCCGGGGCCACGTGACGCTAGATAAGACCTCCGTTGACGGCCGGGGGCGTATCCACTTTCGGTGGCGGCTGTGACGCAGGACACATCCAACCTTATCATCACGGTTTCGTTTGTTTCTGGGACTGGGGACCCAGGATGCGGCTGGGGCCGGGGAGTGACTTTCATTCACTTATGGGTCCCCCAGATTGGGCTGGATCATTCCGGGGCAGAGTGAAGGCGGGCCCCATCCAATTGCCCCCCACACTCCACATTTCACTGGCGGGGAGACCAAGTGGAAGGGCAGATATTAGTACTGATAATTGTAATAGATACGGCGTTTCCGCGGGACCCTCCGGGTACGTCCACCGGCAATGAGCTACCGGCGCACAATATATCAAAGGGGGGGGGTTAGTCCGTCTTTCCTCCTTCCCTACCTCCTCGTGCCTTCTACCACACCTTCCCGACTCTTGAACCAGGACACCAAACTCTTACACGCACACATACATACACCAACAACAACAACCAGGATCACCTCCTGCCACAGTATCTCTACCCTTATCACCAGAGCGGTTCGACCACCCCCAATCACTAACACGGCGATCCTATGACACCGTGGCCTCGCAGTGTCTTGTTGCGGGGACCACGATCCCGACTATGGCGCCCGGTTGATACCGGGCCGCTATCCAGCCTGCGCCTCCGGGCGCAGGCACCCATTGCCATACGGCTCCTCACCACCGGGCCGCCTCACCCCCAGCGGCCCGGCATCTCCCCACGAGCCCCCATTGCCCGCCTCCCGCCCTCGCGGTCGCGCATGGTCTCCGTGGGTCCTCATCCCCCGGAGCAGGAAACTGAGTTCGACCTCGCGCACGACGTCCTTCTCCCCGCGCCACGGAACCCCTCGCCTCCCAGCCCCCTCTCCGTCCTGCCTCTCAAGACGGTCCTCCGATCCCTCCTCATCTCCGCCGTCTCCTCGTCGCGGGCCCTCCTCTCTCCCTCGCTCATTGTCCTCTCCATCCTCGCGACCTCCCAGAACGCGGTTCTCAACCCGGACAAGAACCCCATTCTCCGCGCGGTGCTCAAGCGCGTCTTCTACGCGCAGTTCTGTGCCGGGGAGACTCGCCCCGAGATCACGGGAACGATCAACGGGCTAAAGGACCTGGGCTTTAGCGGTGTGATCCTCAACTATGCGCGCGAGGCCGTGCCAGATGAGTCTCATGCCGCTGAGCTAGCGGGGAAGGACGAGGCGGCTGCTGAGGCGGCGCTTTTGAAGGAGGTTACGCCTTGGGCAGAGGGAACGCTGGAGACGATCACCATGGCGCAGCCGGGCGACTTTGTTGCCGTCAAGTAAGTTTCTCTTCCCCCCAGCAATCGCAATCTCAACCCAATTGATGGCTAACTTGTAAAAAAAGATTCACCGGCGCCGGCCGCCAGGCCCTCCATGCCCTCGCTTCTCGCTCCGCCCCTCCCCCTGTCCTGGCTTCTTCCATCGACTCAATCTGCTCCCTCGCGGCCTCCCGCGGCGTCCGCCTCCTCTTTGATGCGGAGCACGCCGCCATCCAGGCCGGCATCGACGACTGGACGCTCGAGTACATGCGCAAGTACAACCGCGGCACGGTCTGCGTCTACGGCACCTACCAGGCTTACCTGAAGTCCTGCGCCGCGACTGTATCGGAGCATCTGCAGATTGCGCAGAAGGAAGGGTTCTCGCTCGGCGTCAAGCTTGTTAGGGGGGCGTACATCGAGAGCGACCCCCGGCACCTCATCCACGACACCAAGGCTGACACGGACGCCATGTACGACGGCATTGCGCGGTCCGTCGCCACCCGCAACTGGGAGGCTCCCCTCACCGGCTCGGGAGAGTTCCCCGAGACGGCGCTGGTGGTGGCGTCCCACAACGCCGAGTCCGTCCGCCTCTGCCGCGAGCTCGTCGAGCGCGGCGAGGCAAAGTCCGACGTGGACTTTGCGCAGTTGATGGGCATGGCGGACGAGGTCAGCTGCACGCTGCTCCCTGGCGGTGCCGGACCCCAGTCCCCTGGCGTTAGGGCTTACAAGTACGTCGTCTGGGGGTCCATGGGGGAGTGCATGAAGTACCTCCTCCGGCGGGCCTACGAGAACAGGGACGCCGTCGGGCGGACGAGGGAGGGGAGGGATGCGATGGGGCGGGAGCTGCTCCGGCGCATCCGCGCCATGTTTGGGTTCCGCTGAGCTGTGGTTCCCCCATCGTCTTTCTTGCCCTCTCCCTCTCTACTTCCCTTTTGGGATCACATTTTACATCCAGTTCTGGTTTCTTTCATGATTTTTGGGTCTCGTTTTAGGGCTTTTTCTTCCCTTTTGTCTCGGTCAGGGATCCGCGGGAGCTAAAAGCAAAAGGGGCGTGCCGTTTAGCAGGAGCCATTTGATTCCTCGTCTTCAGGGTTTCTAGTGTTTTCTTTACGATCGGAGGGAGGAGTCAAACAGGAGCGGTGTCATTTCTAAGATTTCAAATTTTTCTCACGCTTTTCCATGTTTGTTCTGGTGTTGACATAATGAGAATACTTTTTACGTACGTACATAATAAGAGCAACCAAGCTTTCAAAAAAATCTTAAACTTCCAATAATGTGAATTGGTTTTTTTTTTATAATTATACGCCCCGTAACGCCATGCCCCCGAGGACGAGTATCTCACCTTCGGCCCTTTTCTCAGCCTCGGGCATCTTGTCCAGTCGCGAGATCCCGTTGAGCTTGTAGTACTTGCGCACCTTGGCCCAGTCCGTGAGGGGGCCGAGCTCGGCGTCCGAGGGGGATACGAGAGTTCCCTGGACGTTGGAGGACACGTGTGACCAGATCTGCTCGGCGGACAGGGGTGCGTCCGGGTGTGAGATCTTGAGAACGAGGAGGGTGGTTGTTTGCGGGGATATGCCGAAGCGACGGTAGGACTCTGTAATCTGGGGGCGTGTGTTAGGTGGGGTGTAAGTCGGGGGTGGAAGGTTGGGGGACAGGGGTGAGAGCAGAAGCCCGTGGGGCTAAACGTGGGGGGAGGATTGGTCTCGTGACGGAGGGCAGGGGCACCTACATTGTTGGAGGGGTTCAGGGATACGATGACCTCGGAGTGGACGTTCGGCGTTAGGAGCGTGCCGGCCAGCTGTGCCGTGATGGCTCGGTACGCAGCCGCAAGGACCTGCCTCCGCGAGACGATCTGTGGGGCCGCCCGTTAGTTTTTTTCTAGCTCCAATGTGCAGATGCGGTGAGACGCAAGCCGGAGGGAGCGGGGTGCGAGGCGCAGGGAGAAACGACGCAGGGAGCCGTGGGTGGAGATTGAGCGGAGACCAGGAGGGAGTGACCGGCGGTGGGCGGTGGGCTGGGAATCATGAAGATGGGCAGAAGGACCCATGAGGGCGGGCAGGGAGTTGGGAGCGGCGCCAAGGGAGGCGAGGCAGGGAGAGGGGGGAGGGGAACGCACGATGGAGGCGTCGATTAGGGCATATTCGAAATCGGGGTTCCGGGCGATGAGCTGGGCGTGCAGGGCAGCGGCGTTCTGGACGTCCTTGAAGAGGGCGAGGTGGATCGTGTGAGTCTCGGGGACGTGTTCTAGCCGTATCGACTCCATGGCTGATGCTGGTCGCCTGCTGTGCTCGCGTGTGATGGTGTGCTGTGGGTTTTCCTTCTTCTCGTGATGGATCCGCTCCGTGTGAGATGGTCTGGAGGAGGCGCGGCGGCCGGTGTGTCGTGATGCTTATGCTGGGTCTATGCTGATTGATGCCGCAAGATTATGGAGTGTCGTCGAGTGAAGTCGGATTTGTGAAGTCGAATTAGTCAGTGGGTTCCGCACCTTCTCCGCTTATCGAGGCTCTGCATGTCACATCGCTCCTTCCCTTGAGGCTATCGGGACGTCGCTCCTGCCCATTCATGATCAGAACTGCATGTCTCGGGCGCACTGACTCGGAAAAATTAATTCCTCGGGCATATGAACACATCCAATTTCACACTTCTCCTCCCTCCTACGAATAATCCCCCCCAGATCGAGATGCTCCGAGGACCGGTTGAAGTCGCTCGGTGAGATGCCAGGCCTGGTGCCATGGGCATCATCCACCGTAGCCATTCTTCTCATCTCATCTGTTTTTAACGGCTAGCAACAACAATTGGCGACAGTCGGGGAAATCAGCCCTTTTTCCTCTCGGCCCGAGGAATCATGACGTTCGAGTACGACTCAACCCATGGGTGCCCCGAGATGGGCTGATATGAGGACAGTGTGCTAACCACACTCCTTACTGTCCTCATCCCCGCCCGGTCCAGCGGCCCCCAGCTGCTACCGGTGACGAACCCTCATCGCGACAAACGGAACATGCCGACCACCTCACGGAACATCCCGTCGCGAAACCCACCAAGCGCCCCCGGACCCGAACCCACTTCGAACCTGGCTCCAACCTTGAACCACCTCCATGTCCGACGAGGGCCCGAACCCCTCCTACCCGCCCCCGCCCACCGACCTCGTCCTCCTCGCACCCGCGGCCCCTGACGAGCACCACGGCGAGAAGCGCGCGCGCGAGGACGCTGCGGCCGCCGCGGCGTACCCCGTCGCGGGGCTGGATGGTGCGGGGTACGATGGGTCGGTGAAGAGGAGGAGGGAGAGGGGGAGGGGGTATACGCGGACGGGGCAGGCCTGCGACCGGTGCAAGGTACGCCTTGCCGAGCTCTGTTCCTATCCCCACGTCTCTAGCATCGCCAATGCGCTTATTGCTCGGTTGGACTGGCGTCCTTGTTTCTCGTATAAGTCGCCAGGAGTGAAAGACATCCAGCTAACACTCAATCAGGCCCGAAAAGTCAAGTGTGACGCCCTCCCAGAGGGCTGCTCCCCCTGCGCAACCGCCGCGGTGGACTGTTTCGTCACCGACCGCGTCACGGGCCGCACCGAGCGCAGGGGCTACCTCCAGGACCTGGAACGCGAGCGCGAGAGGATGGTCGAGTATATCCGCGACCTGGAGAGCATCATCGCCGTGCGGACGGACTTGCGGGTGCAGCCTTCGCCCTGGACGGGCATGAGATTCGAGGGTGAGGGGGAAGGAGACGGGTGGGAGAGGGTTGGGGGCGTGCTTGTAAGGGTCGCGGGTGCGGATGGGTGATGGAGTGCTGAGAGGCTTTGGCGGCCGTGGTGTGTGCTCCGGCGTGGCCCTACAGCCTCGGTGGCAGGTGAACGAGTACAGGGCAGGAGTGAGAGTCTCCACCCTAGATGGGAAAACCGCCGCCGCCGGAGACACATCATGGATGCCCTGCCTAGCTTGTGTGACTCGGGTACAGCGAAAGGGCTAGTCCCAGGCGGTGCGAGGGCAAGCACGTATGGGATATGGGCCTCGAAGAAGAGGCCGAGGCGAGCGTTTTTGCAAGGGAACGCGCCTGCCACGGATGGATTGTATAATAATGTAAGCGTATTCATATCGACAATGTACGGAAATCCTGCTACAGGAGCGCTCAGGGACGGTGCTCCATCACGGCGAAAACTCACACCTGTGCCCTCCACCGGTGTGACCGCGGCACCTAGCGCTTCATCCGGCGTGGTGTAAAAACATGCGCGGACTCGGGCAATTGTCCGTCGCCACGTCCACACTGGAAGCCGGTCCTTGTAGAACCCCGGCGTGGATTCAAGGTCCATCCGAATCGCACCCACCACCCGGAGCTCTTGCTCTCCAGCCTAAACCGGCAGCGTCCCGGCCTTACCGTGCCCCATAACTCAAGCCTCACATCCCCGACGTATAAGCACAAGCTACTTTAGCCACAGAGGGAACGGCACGGGTGGTGCCCAATAAGATTCGCGCGTATCCCCAAAGGGCGCATCCCACTGCGTCGACGCTACGCAACGGCTTACTTTAAGCATGCGGGGGAAGCCAAGGGATGCGGCTGGGTTGGTGTGATAAAGCTGGTCTGTGACCCCCCCCCAAATGCAAGTGAATCACGGAAGTGTAACTTGATTACGATAGTCGCGGGGTTTTTCGCGTCCCTGTCTTTATACTCTGCGTTGCCTCTGAATAGACGTCGACGGCGGTGGGTGTTACACAGGGGGCAGCGGTTTCCCGGCACTGGTCCTTGCCGAAACGCGGTGTAAGACGGTGTCTTCCCATCGGACCTTCCAACAGAGAAGCTGACTCGCAAGAATTCCGCTGGACTTGGGAACCTTCTGAAGCTCTCTCCCCCGCACCGAATTCGAAACTCCGATATACTCGCATGACCTGCGGAGAGAGAGCATCGAAAGGCTTCGTTTTCAGTTGGTCTCGCGCACTTACACGGCCTCCCAGCCGACGTATCGACGCCTCACCCTCCATCGGCAGCCTACTAAAACGCGCCGGCGCTAACGGGGAATGAAGAAAAATGAAACCTTCGACGACCCTCCTCCGTTTAGCCGCAATGGCAACAGCGGCATCAGCGGCCGCCATCCCCGAGCAGCTCGTATTCGGCCCACACCAAGCCACTGCGAAGGCTAAAGGTGCACCGGCTGCGTCGCGCCTACACCGCCCAATCAAGGGCTTGATTGCGGAGGTCAAGGCGCTGTTAGGGGCCATCGCGGGGGATGTTAAGAGGGAATCCGGGGTGGTGTGCTTTTGTAGCGCGGGGGTGGTATGCTGTGATGTGCCGGAGGGTGCAGTGTGTGGCTACGGGACCTGTGGGGTTTGACTTCCGGGGGGGGGGATGGGTGCATCAAGATGGTGTGAACATGACGGGTGCGCGGGGCGGGTATTGTGCCGTTGATATCCATGAACAGGTGCTCAGATGGTCTGACATTGGTGACGCGTTGTGTTAGCGAGACGGGTATATTCTCGGAGTCGATTATTCGATTGGTATCATGCAGAATACGTACACATGGGAGACGCCCATAGACCAGTATTGTCGAGAACAAACGAGCAGAGTACATCTTGATCCGGATGCTTTGCCCTCTCTGCGATCCCCTTTCTTGATCTTGCCAGCAGATACAGAAGATACAAAGACGTTGGGACTCGTTCATCTAAATAGTACCACCACTTCCACTCCTTGCCGTCGAGGGTAAAAACACGGAATCTTTGTGCAAAGTTATTCTCTGGTCCGTAGGCTGCGTGCCATCTCGCACCCGACACTCATGGCACACGGGGCCCAGGTGGCCCAACTTGAGGCGGTATGGGAGACACACTGCACACATCATATTTAGTACCTCGGACAGGGAAGAGGAACACTCTCGGTTGATGAGGGCAAGGAGGCGGTCATAAGGGTCTCCTCGTCGAGGGACATGGCGAGGGAGAGACTGCGGGCGAGGCTGCCCTTACTGTATGAGACTTCAAAAGGCTGGCTTGATTCAATATGGAAAGTCCCAACACCGCCTATTTCTGGCAGACACTCTTATATCTCCTCTGCCACTCCCGTTCAACATGCCTCGGTTCATTATCCCACCCAGCTGCTCGCCTCACTTACACGCCGGCATAATCTATCCCACCGCACCTCACACCGACTCCCTATTCCGGTGCTCGACCGAAACCCCATTCGGCCCGGACGCCTTCCTCCCATTTCCGTTCTCAAACCCACCCCCAGGCCCACTCTCGACCCTCGTGATCGGAAGCCCGTCCTCATCCTGCCCCTCGTTCGCACTCCCGTAATGTAGCACCGTCAGAAGCTTAAACAGCGCCCAAGCAAGCAGCGCCCCAAGGAAGGGTCCAACCCAGTAGATCCAATGGTACCCCACGAACCCCGCCACGACCGCCGGCCCAAACGACCGCGCCGGGTTCACCGACGTTCCCGTAAGCGGCACCCCGACCATGTGGCACATGAAGATGGAGAGCCCGATGCCCAGCGGCGCGATGTAAGTGGCGCGGTGCTTCTCGACGGCGAGGAGGTACACGACAAAGACGAGCTGCGCCGTGAGGAAGACCTCTATGAAGAGTCCCTGGACTACGGAGAGGCCGAGCCCGAGCTCGTTGGCAACGAGGAGGGGGCCGGGGATCAGGCCTGCGGTTAGGCCGGCGGCGGCGATGCCCGCTACTATCTGGCAGATGAAGACGATGACGAAGCGGTGGGGGGTTATGGTCCCGACGAGTGTGAGCGCGAGCGCGACCTAGGATCATGAGTATCCGCGCACGGAAACAAGACACCAACACATGCCGGGGAGAAGTAGCGCAAGGGGACATGACGGATAGAGGGGGAGAGACGCACAGCAGGGTTGAACATGCCCCCAGAAATCCGGTAGAATGCCCACACCATGGCCGCCAGCGAGCCCCCGAAGGCGGCTGCCACGAAGAGCACCTGCGCGGCGTCGGGGGCCATGGCCGACTCGAGGGTAAGGACGCCCTGGGTGGCGGCGAAGGCCATGAAGAGGAACATGAAGGTGCCGCAGAACTCGGCGAGCGCGGCGATGACCTCGTTGCGGACGGGGGAGGTCATGCCAAAGGTGCGGGACCGCTCCAGGGGGTCCTTGAGCTGTGGTTGGGGCATTATGGCGGTGTTGAGTCGGGTATGGATTTGCGGGGGTTTGGGGTGGAGTCTGAGCAAGAGGTTCAAGGGGTCCCGGTAGGGGCGGGCACACCCGTCTTATAAGCTTCGTCGTCCCGGAGCCGCGCCCGGGAGCCTTACACCATTTGGGTATTACCCATATCTTGCTTCATCCTCCCCCCCCTCTCGGATCCGCTAGAAACTTTGAAAAGGCTTAACTCAACCTGGTTCTATGGCTCAACATGATCTGACACCTAACCCAACGACCAGCGGACACGACTTACGCCTCCTTACCACCCCTCATCCCCAGCTCTCCTCTGCTGTGCACACTGCTTCCGGCTCCCACCCCGCGCCCCCACTCCCTTTGCTTGTGGCACCGTTTGTACAGCGGATGGCTGAACCTTCTAGATGGCCCTGCTGGTTCCCGGGTTGGAGAGCCTAGGGCATCCAGAGATACCGCGATCGTCTCCCATAGCTGGGAAGATCGCCGGTCTTCACAAGTATCCCCTAGGTGAGATTCCATGTAAGAGGCGGATATGATGTAGATGGGGTTGGGGGGGAGGGCGAGGCGTGAGCGTTCACGATTGCGCAATCGTCTCATGAGCGCGATGCTCTGGCTTGAGATAATGTTCAGTCAAGCTCGGGGGGAGGTGGTTAGCGGGTGGGACAAGACAGGTTATCCTCCCGTGTGGCTTCGACTCGGGCCCAGAGCTGCGAGGATGATAGTTCGTGGAGATGCGATTTGCCGGGCGGGAAAAACGGCGGGAACGCGCACAAAGGCTTGCCATGCCGTCCACTTTGAACTGCTTTGAACCACGATCAGTTCTCCAACTACGGGCCCAGACAGTCATCCTGACTCTCGTCGCGTAGACTCAATTCCTGGACGCAACCGTTTTCTTCTTTGTCCTTCTCACCTTCCTTGATTTCCCTCGGGTCCGTGGCTGAAGTCTAACAGCGCCATAGAGATAGAGGCCTTGGTTTGGAATCGGGCTAATGTAGCCCAGGAGCTTCTGCAAAGGGAGCGGAAAGGACGCCACCCGAGCGTTTGAGTACAGCGTATTAGGCGTCGGTGACCTTCCATGGCCCTCGGACACTCTCGTGAGCTTTCTCCCACCAGTTCGTTATCGGGCCGAAGCCAGGAACCTGGGCACTTGCCTCATCCTGCACTGCTGGCAAATGCAGATCGTTCCACGAGAATCGAGGATCCAAGGTATCGATGCCCGTGTCCTTGTGGCTTACAGCCAGCTTCAAAGGGATGGCAGATCATTGTCCGCTAAACGAGGGCGAGCAGCAAGGGAGGCATCGCATCATGGCCTGTAGATGAAGGAGGACATTCATCTCCAACGGTGGCTTGCGAGCAAACATACTTGGGAAGCCGTTAAGCAAGCCACTCGCGAGGACTGGCGCATTTGAATGAGGCCATACACCCAAGAGACGTCGCTCGAGTTAGGATGTCATGTGTCATGAACAAGACGCGAGGAAAGCGTAGGTGAAGGATGCTGACAAAGCGGAACTCTCCCCCCGTCCTTCCCAAAAAAGCACATGCATATTTCAAGATTCGGTGCAGATTACTAATGCAACATCGTCCCACCAATGCCCGAACACTGCAGGATGCCGTGACTCTTCCGACCATTGGTGGGGCTCGAGACGCACTGGCGCCCTTTGTAACCTCCGTCTTCCATCGATTTGGATGCCATCTCGGGTTCTGGCCGACACCTTTCGCGATGTGACGGACACCGCCATCGAGAGCCATAGTTGGGAGCGACCGCCGCTAGTAGTTGAGCAAAGGTTGGGCGACACGACAGGATCCAGAGTGCCTCACTCGACCGGGTGGACAAGTCAGGACTCCAGCTGAGGTAAAAGACATGGGGGCGCCAGCATAACTCGCCCCCCACCGCCCATCGAGATTGATAACCGGCCACTGGCGTCAGTCACACTAGCTTTTTATGCCGACATCCCTCTCGCTCCACCCGCCGCCCGCGACCACAACCCACAACGTCACCCCTTGAACAGCCTCCAGGAGCGCCTTCTTCTCGCTGGATCCCAGAAAGACGGCACGTTCCGCTGACCAAGCACCCCGCATTCGCCGATAGCGCCGACGTGTCACCCTGCAGAACGCACCGGCCCAATCGCCGCTGACCCCCACGGGCCACGACCAGACCTCAGGGTCCTCAGAGCACCAGCCTGGTATACACAGCTAAAATTATAGTCTCCGGCCGGGCCACTCGGATCAGGGTCCCTCACACCCTCGCGCCGGCGCCTGTGCGACGAGATCCCCGACCGCCGGAGACCGATCCTTCATAATTACGACCCTTACAAATCCGGTTCCGTTCCTCCGCCCGCGCCGCCTTTTCAGGCACCATCACCGACGCTCTTTCCGCGAGGCATCCCGACACACCTGCGCAACCGCATGAACCGCAAGATGGACACCGACGACGCTCCCGCGTCCCCGGACGCCGCCCCCGTCCCGGCCTTCACCGTCCTCGGCCCCGGCACCGCCGCCCCGCAGACCGTCCCCTCCACCGCCGCCCCGCCCCCTGCCGGCCCGGCCGGCCCGGCCCCGGGGCCCCTGAACCCCCGCAGCTGCGTCACTTGCCGTCGCCGTAAGGTCCGATGCGACAAGCGCATGCCCTGCACCAACTGCCGCCGCGGCCACATCCAGTGCATCTTCCCGGCCCCCGGCCGCGCGCCGCGGCGGCCCCGACCACGGGACCCCGCTGCCGTGCATTCCGCGCCGCAGGTTGGCAGCTCTCATAGACGGGAGTCGGAGTTGCTGGAGCGGCTGAGGAAGCTGGAGGGCATCGTGGAGGAGTTGAGCGGGCAGATTGAGGTGGACAGGCACGCGTCGGCGTCGACTTCGTCGCCTGAGGGACATGATAATGGGGATGGGGCGACGACAGGGCCAGGATACACGGGTGTTCTTGGCAACGGCGGCGCGATAGTGATTGGGGATGAGAACGCGACGGGCCTGGCGGGATCAACGCGGATAATGCCGCAGCCGACGTACGAGCAGAATGCGACCCTGTTCAAGCAGTTTGGGAGGTTGGTGATCAACAAGGGCAAGGGGCGGTACATCAGCAGCGCCTTCTGGTCGCGTGTCAAGGATGAGGTGAGCACCCTCGTCTGTGGGGTCGGTGCAAGCAAGATACTAACGCGGCGCAGCTCGATGACGTGCGGAACGGCGTCAGCTCTCTAGAGGACGACACGGACTACTCCTCCGACGAGGACGAGCACCCGCCGGAGCCCGATGCGTCCAGCCATGACGCGTTCCTCTTTGGGTACAAGTCGGCGAGCCTGGACCTGTCGACATTCCACCCGCCGGCCCCGCAGATGCTACGGCTATGGGAGATTTACCGCGAGAACGTCGAACAGGCAGTCAAGGTAATACATGTGCCGACTGTCGACAAGCTATTCCAGACGCTGAGCAGCGGTGGGTCAGTCGGCCTGAAGGAGGAGCCTCTGGTATTCACGATATATTACGCGGCCATTGTATCGATCGAGGAAGACGAGGTTCGTACCTCTTTTTTTGCGCACCCCTGACTTTCGCTAACACCCTCCAGTGCGAAGCGGAGTTCGCCTCTCCGAAAGCCCCCCTCCTTGCCCGCTACCGCTTCGCCCTCGAGCAAGCCATCGCAAAGACAAACCTCCTCGCCGACCTAGACTTCACCGTCCTAACCGCCCTCGTCCTCTTCCTCACCGTCGTCCGCCGTCACGACGACTCCCGCTTCTGCTGGACGACGACCGGCCTCGCCATCCGCATAGCCCAAGGGCTGGGCCTCCACCGCGACGGCACGCGCTTTGGGCTACCCCCGCTAGAAGTCGAGATGCGCCGGCGCGTGTGGTGGGCGTGTTGCTCCCTTGACATGCGGTGCGCAGAGGAGGCGGGGACAGACCTGACGATTGTGAATCGGACGTTCGACACCGAGTTTCCCTCTAACATCAACGACGAGGATATTGGCCCCGAGACGACGGAGATGCCGGTGGGGAGGGAGGGACTGACGGACTCGGCGGTGGCGCTAGTGCGGCACGAGACACTGGCGTTGTGCAGGCGGCTCTTCGCGCTGGCGACGGCCGCGGGGTCCGTATGTCCAAAGGACGCGGGGTCGAGCATGGCGGAGAGGGAGCGCATGCTCGTCGAGGTGTATGAACGCGTCGAGACGACATTCCTGCGGCACCTGGCGTCCACGTCGTCCTCCATATCCGTCATGATTGCCATGGTGGCCCGGATAGTGATGGCCAAGTCCTCGCTCATCATCTACCAGCCCATGCTCTTCCCCGGCACCGGACCAGACCTCTCTGCTGAGATAAAAGAGCGGCTCTTTGTCTCAGCGGTGGAGATTGTGGAGTATGTGAGGAGATTGAATACGGACCCACAGTTCAAGAGGTGGAGGTGGTTGTTCCAGACGTATACGCACTGGCACGCGGTGGCGTATATCCTGCTCGAAATGACGCAGCGCGCGTGGACGCCGCCTCTTGAGCGGGCATGGGCGGATTTGAACGGGTCGCTGGCGGATGAGTATGCTCCGCAGATGACCCGCTCGGCGGACCACCTCGCTGTGTGGATGCCGCTGCGGAGATTGCTCCTCAAGGCAAGGCGGCACAGGGAGTCGGAGGTTGCGAGGTTGAGGAGGGACCCCGCGGAGGTGCGGAGGCTAGAGAGGGAGGACAAGAGGAAGAGCGTGAGGTCGTGCTTTGGGCATGTACCCGGCATGGAGGTCGATCACGGCAAGGTCCGTAGGGAGTGGCTCGCGCTCGTGACGCCGGAGGGCGTCTCGCCCCAGCGGAGCGAGGCTTCCATGCCAAACTCGCTATCCCACTCCACCGCCACCGCCACAAGCACCAACACCAACTCGAGCCCCGCGCAGAGGGGCCCAGGGATGGATTACATCGACGACCTGATGGACGCCCCCTTCAACCCCCTCCTCCTCTATCGCGGCGCGACGATCCAGCAGCTCGCGGAGCTCAACGACGGGTCGCCGTCCGTGCCGACGAGCGGGTCGTCGAGGGTGGGGACGTCGGGCCCGTCGCCTGCGCCGTTGCTTTGGAACGCGGTTGGGAGCGCGCCGATGCTGGGGTCTCCGGGCTTGGGGCCCGGTATGAGGGACGGGATCGATGAGTTCGATTGGGAGGGGTGGCAGGAGGGTGTTAGGGGGTTGGCGGGGATGGGGAATGCGGGCTGGGGGATCTAGATGTGTGCCGGAAGGGGATGAGTAGGGCGCGGTCATATTCGTGCTTGGGGTCATTTGCGACGGCGTTGTAAGAGTACCTTATTCCCAACTTATTCGACATTCAAAATGCATAGAGCTCTTCATTCCTCACTCCCGGCCCCTCTTTCTCTGCGCGACAAGAGGCCAGGGACGAAATAGCAAATAAAGAAATAACAAGAACTGGATGATGAAACGAAATCTATGGCATGCTCAGAGCTTCCCCTTCTCCTTCCCCTTGGGGCTCTCGTCATCCTCCGCCAGAACCTCGGCCCTCTTCCTAACTGCATAACACCAAGGTCCCCCCTTCCGTAGGTCCACGACGACGACATTCTCGATGTCACCTCCCCGCTTACTGCCAAAGGCCTCCACCTCCTTGGACGGCCTATCCAGCGCCAAAGCAACGCTCCCGTCCTCGTACCCCTTCAACGGCCTCGGGCTCATAACCTTTTCACTCCACGGGATCTGTGAAGTGAAGTGCCCCTTTACCTCCGGGTCCTCGCTCGTCGGCACTTTCGCCGCAAACTCCATGAACGCCCTCCTCTCCCTCTCTACATCCTCACCCTTGAAGTACTTGGAGAGTAATGTGAGGAGGTAATACTGCGGCGGATACATGGTAATCTTCCGCTCGTGGTGCAGGTCGAGCCAGGAGGAGGCGTGACGGAACTCGGCCGAGGTGTGCTCTACGCCGCCGTCGGGTGTGGGGAGGTCGAAGGAGGGGGAGAGGGGGAGGTTGGTGGGGAGGGGGTAGAGGTACATTTGGGTTGAGAAGCGCTTTCCGGAGCCCGGGAGCGTTATCCACCTCGTGAAGGGGATGAAGCCGTCTGTGGTTGTTAGTCTCCTGCTCTTCGGCGCACTGACCGAGCCAGTGGAGCCCAGGAGCTAGGGGGTGAAGAGTAGGGCGAGACTGCCAAAAAGGGGGCGTGGACGGAGGGTAACCAAGGCAAGGGAGGAGCCATACCTAAATCCGGGACTGCACCCTTCTGGGATTCAACCCACTCCCCAAACCTCACTTTCCCCCCATGAACCGCCCTCCTCCCCTCTTCTCTCTCCTGCTCCCCAAGCTCAACCAACTCCCCATCCCTCTTGGCGAGTAGGATCCCACTCTCCTCAAAGCACTCCCTCACCGCCGCCCTCCTGTAGACCTCCCCATCCTCGTGATGAGAAGGGTCAGCTGGCGCGGGGGCAGCGCCGTCGTGGAAAGCGTCGAGGTTGCCTCCCGGGAAGACGTGCGCCGAGGCGAAGGATGTGCCCTTTACGCGGTGGAGGAGGAGGATCTTGTTCTTGGGCGAGAGGAGGATCACGCTTCCTCATGTTAGGCTTGTGTGAGATATGGGTATGAGGGTGGAAGGATACCTTGCGCTGGGGCGAAGCTCCGAGGGCGGCTTGGAAGGCTTGGAAGACATGGCTCGCGGCCGAATATCTGACCCGTCAGTCCGTGGAGCTTCAGGATAGGAGGGACGAGCAGGGTGATCTCACAGCTCATTATCCTGGCGTGGAAAGACCGTCGCACAAAAGAGAGACTGGCGCTCATTTGTGCTTTGTGGCTCTCGGCCTGAGAAACGTGCTCGTGGTGTTGAGCGATGAGGGGGGGTGGTCTCCGGAGAGAGGCGAGCCGAGGTCCGTTCGCCCCGGTTCTTTTTTTGGCGCTGGGGCTGGGGATCATAGGCCTGGGACAGGGGGTTGTCGCCTGGCTTGGTTTAGTGTGTGTGGGGGGCCGGATTGTGGCAGACGGGCGCTGTGCCTGGAGACCGAGGGAAAGATACGGCGGGGTAATTCCTTGGCCTCCGACCCCGGCTTACAAGTCCCGCTTGTTCGTCTGCGATCGTCCCAAACGCAAGTCAGTATCCTAGATTCGGATCGTGGAGATGAAGTGGTACATGATCCGGGTGAACGACGTTGAATGTGGTTTCCGCAGCACAGCTTGCGTGGCCGCAAAGCCGCTTCTATCCGCGGCTAGCCCGTCTCACCGAGCAAGATGGCCCAGCTCTCGCCCAGCCATCACTCACCTCAATAGCACTTATAACCAAACAAAGCCGATTTGATTGATTGATTACGCCGGGGTGTCACACGTCTACAGCCGCTGTTCTTCTCTGCGGGGACCTTCTGCACTCCCGGGCCCAGTTGCGCTACCCCCGAAAGGCTCCGATGCCGACGTCCGACTGTCGTCAGGCGGTTACCCTTGTCTCAATAGGACATCTATGACGGATTATGGACGCGGGACATCACTTCATCTATTCATTCGGACCTACCTTTCCGCTAATCAGGGCCCGTGTGTATCGGCGTGGGATATCGTGGTAGCCGACCGAATCCGGGGTACCCCAGGATCCACTTCACGTCCTCATCGGCGCGAACTTCGAAAGTGGGGCAATGCCGGACGCCGTGATCGGGATTGCACAGGTAGTCGGCTATTCTTTCTCCGATGCTGCGCATCCCTAATACTCGGGCCTTACATTGCCAAACCTATGGAGCAGTGAGATGCGGCTTATAGGTATAGAAGACGTCTTCTCCACGCATGAACCGCTTTCGAACCCTTTACGTCTGATAAGACATTCCTGAGTAGTTTCTCCACTCGGTCAGCTAAGAGACATGATGAGGTAAGATCGGTCTATGAAAGAATCTACAACGATAGAAGATGAAACATCGATATGGCCCTTTTGAAGAAAAACTTGCAATACGGAGGCCGAACCCTTTATCAAGAGATTACTGCAACTTAGCGAGCCTGGCACTAGATACGACGGGTGTGCCATCCGTCTACACACCAGATTACATTAGAAGAAAACCCGTGTATCTATAGCGACCACCGAACGAAACGCCAATGTCCTGGGATTGAAGACGTGCTCCTACTTTGTGCCAGAGACAATCCGTTGTAGACTACCGTGACAAGGCCGATTCCGAGTCCTCTTGGTACGGGACCCAATGGCCCTCTAGAAGCATCGTAGGGCCTAGGGCCTCACGCCTGCCAACAGTTACATCGAGGGCCTACGTCGCATCGCCCTACATCCGCCAAGAGTCCGTGCCTGCTTCAGAGCCACCAAACTATGCCGCAACGTCCTCCCATTGGATCCATTCCACCGCTCGGTTTTGTCCGGAAGTGGCATCGAAGCATCGTGGCGCGCGGTACGCCCCAGCTGGGCCAAGCCAGACCACATCGCGGAGATTGCCCTCCCGCATCACAAGCTTGGCCAGGGGACCAAGAAGGGAACGCCACCCCCTGCCTTTTCTGATCCGGGGTCCCGCTCCGCCCGAGTTTATGTCTTCATCAGAAGCATCAGAAGCAAGAAGGAGGGGGGAGAAAGCCGCCGATGACACGACAATCACCGGGCACTTGACTGGACACCCTAGGCATGTCGGCGCGCTTTCTACGGTTAGCCGCCGTGGCGCTCCTTGTCTTCTCTCCCGGCCCCGCCTTCGCAGCAAAATCAGACCCGCACCCGCACTTCGAGCTAGATCACGTCTTCCCCCCGCAACGAAACATACCTCCCCGCCGACACCTTCCCCAACGTCCTCGCAGTCCAGAACCACAGCGCCCTCCGGGCCCCCGGCGACGGCTACTGCATCCACTAGGCCCCCTTCGCCTACACGCGCGGGTTTAGCGCCCGGGTTCCGTACGGCAGGGGCGAGTCTCTTCCTCTAGGACGCAGAGGAGCTTGGCGGCGACGGAGACGGGATTTTTGCGGGGTACACCAACGCCTCGGAGCTGGTCCAGGACAAGAAGCCCGGGGACGTGTGCGGACTGATTCACTCAGTTGCCTGGGGCGAGCTCAGGGATGGTTGCGGATACGAGGAATCGTCTGTTTGGTGGGAGTACATGTTGTCTATAGAGGCTCCCTGGGGGACGTCGCTCAGGGAGTGGTGGCCAGAGGACAACGACCCGGAGGTGCTGAATCCGTTTGAGAAGGCCGTGCTAGAGTTGGAGTGCCCCGAGTTTGGGACCGTGGTTGAGGCTAGGGCTGACGCGGGGAATGCTTCGTGTCCGGTCGTGGCGGTCGGTGATACGGGAAGGGAGCCGGAGCCGTGTGGGATTAGCCTAGATTATGAGGATCCGATGGATATTGGCAATAAGGCGACTGCGTCGGCTATGGAGGGCGCGTCTTTAGCTACGGAGTCTGCTGAGCCTGGTGAGACTGAGGACTGGGATTGTGAGGAGGACGCGGCGGGTGGTGTCGGGATTCCTAGGGGCATCATGGTGGCTGCTAGCGCTCTCGGTTGGCTAGGAACTGCGCTGTAATATGATTAACTGGAGTACTGATGGTCTCTTAAGCGTACCTTATTCTGGGTACTTCCATCTCCATGGCTGTTAGATGCTGTGTATAATGATGTACTAGTGCTAATGCGTGTATACATCACTTAACGAGTTGTTCGTGATTAACAAGTCTTTACCGCTGAAATCGGTCTCAGGTTGATTGTCACTTCCTACTTTGACGTGAAACGCTCCTTCAATATTTCCAAATATACGCGTCGAAATCAGACGGCGGATGGGTCCTACAGGCGTACAATTACAAGTACAGTGATAACCGAAGGTGACAAATATAAAGGACTGGCCATGGCCAATAATTTCATGCAGCATCCTATTTCCGTAGAACCATCCTCCACAAGCAACAAACTTTATACCCTCCTGGAGACCTTGATCCCCCAACGACGCCCGGCCACATCTCTGCGCGAAGTATGGTACCATTAATA
This sequence comes from Sordariomycetes sp. B11D1, assembly GCA_025503055.1. Taxonomy (NCBI): domain Eukaryota; kingdom Fungi; phylum Ascomycota; class Sordariomycetes; species Sordariomycetes sp. B11D1. Next base: position 24,501 of record JAMFQS010000147.1, read on the forward strand.
AACCCTGATCGATGCACAGAGTGCCACCCGCTTTTCCTAGTTGAGTGAGTTAAGGTAACCGGTGTTCAGGATGAAGTCCGACGCTGGCCGGGCCTACGTTGCTTCGGAGCTATGCACAGGCTCGCAGTTATCTGGTCTGAAGATGCTAGGTCCTGACCAACAGTAATCCTTTTAGTTTTCTCTACTTAAGACAGGAAACGCTCGCTAGAATACGCGCTCTAATAAGACGAGAATGCGAAAACAAAATTCATAACATCAACCAGTCAATCCTCGGTATGCGGGTTGGGCTCATGGTGGCCTATCAGGGACGGTCAACACACCTCACTCCCACTAACTCTTGACTAAAAAGCCGGTATCCAGTTAGTAACTCGTTCGACTTCTCGTATCTTATGTAATTAAAAGACTGCGTTACTGCCGAGAGTCTGATACAATTGGGCGAAGTATGAAATGCCCGTGACAAGCTAGCTCCCAATATGGCCTCCTGACGGCTGCCGGACTGTTTAATTTCCTTACCAATAAGCCGTTATATCAACGGACAATCGATCTCTGTGTACCTCGTCTTCTAAAATGCCGATTCCCAACGTGCCTGTATACTAGAAACCTTTAGTAGAACCTGCTACGGACCTGTGGAGTGTACTTTGTTGTGCGCAACTCCCGGTCAGTCACGGAATGACGCCGCTACGAGACTTTCGACCATTCGAAATACGACATATCATTCAACTGCGCCCTTCAAGAGTAAATCATTCTAGTAAGCCCTTAGAGGGCGGGGGCGTGCTCCATGCAGCACTATTGCGACAACAACCCGATACTATAGCCTTAGTCGGGAGGTGGCCGACGAAGATATATCGTTCTCTCGTAATGGGGCATCACTGCATCTATACCCCGTCCCGTTCGATAACAGTGCCGCCCATCTTGCTCTATACGTAGATAAAGATCCGCGCATGTCATCAGAGGGGGTGCGCCCTCTCGCTCGTCAGTTTTCTAGCATCCTGTCAGCTCCACTACCTCGCGAGACCGGCATAACGCCCTGTAACTCATCTTTCATCCTGCCTTGAACCGAAAAAGGCCTTTGGATTCCAGAGATCGCCTCACCGGCCCGTCCGCATCCCCGAGACACACACATCCTCGGCCTGCAGACGACCGGTGCTCCCCACTTTCCCCACATAGACTGCGAATCCCCTCAACTTCTCCACAAATTTCACTAGCGCGGCGAGTGAGGGGCACCCGCACGTCATGGCATCGCATCGGGGCCCTGTCAGCCGACGGTCCGCGCTCGCCTGTAGGCGCGCATACAGGCGACGGGGTGGAGCGGACCGAAGCTATCTTTTTCCTTCTCAGAGCCCCTCAATACGTCCGAGCATATCCCCCCC
>JAMFQS010000148.1:0-42620 GCA_025503055.1 Sordariomycetes sp. B11D1
CGGCGTGGTGGAAGGGCTCGGGCGGGGAGGCCGAGATGCCCGAGCATCTGGGAAAACAGGGCGCTTACGATGCGGATGTCGCGCGGTCCGTGGAGGACGGACGCCTGGACGGTGCGTGTGGCCATCTTGGGCTACGCGACGCGACAACTTAGGGCAAGTCGCAAAGATGAGGTGGTGTTTTGTGTGTAAGTGCGTAAGTTGATGGAGGCGTCGGATAACCGACTTATACCTTTTGCAGAGGCCCGCTTATCCGGCGCCCGGAAACAGGTTTAAGCGGGACGGACATTCGCGGGGCACCCTTCGGATTAGTATTAGCGTCGGCGGGAGGCACGTCGGCGGGCACTCCGCCGAACGAGAGCCTGCGCCGGCCCAATGAAGATGCGTTCAAAGGCCGATTGAAGCACAGGGCCCGAGCATCCGGGGAAAGAGCATGATCACCACTTTTTGACCCCATCCTCAAGTTTGCCTCTGGTCTGCCGCACGGCTGAAGTGAGGAGATGGAGTTAGTGAAGATTAGTCGGAGAAGGATAGTCGGAGCATCTCCGCTCAAGCGGGGCTCCGTGGGGGTGGGGAGAAGGAATACCCCGCCCCCACTTTTCTCATCGGCCGACACCAGCTTCAAAGAACCCTCCGGTCAAGCTCCCTCTTCTCTAGGGGACACACGAACGGTGCCTGCAACACCCTGGAGAGGTTCCCTCGCGGCCGGCCGGCTATGGCATGCCAGCCGCCACACCTCCGATTGCTCGTCCGATCTTGGACGTGTCCGATCCCCCCGCCGGCCCAACAAGCGCGTGTCCGTGTTAGAGCGGGGGAAGGTGGAGCAGCATACGTGGGGGTTCGGAAGCCTATCGGCATTCCGTGCGTCTCGGCGTGTCACGGCTCGGGGACGTGGCGAGCGGCTAATTCTGGAAGGAAGCGGCGGCCGGCCCCCGTATCCGCCCGCGTCGAATCGCACCCCCGCGTGCCGCCTCGCCTAGCTTTTGGTCAACCTCCCCTTTCACATATCTGAAGGCACCGGGCAAGCCACACTACCCCCCTCGCCCTCACCCTCTGCCCGCGGCAGCATCACATCCACTCCACTCGAGGGCGTAACCCGCATCGCAGAGCGCAATGTCCGCCGAGCTCTTCTCCCTCGCGGACCACACCGCCGTCGTGACGGGGTGCACGCGCGGCATCGGCCAGGCCATCGCCATCGGGCTCGCCGAGGCGGGCGCGGATCTCGTTCTCATCCAGGCATGTTCGCGCCACCGTCCCCTCTCACCCTCCTCCACGCCCGCCCCCCCCCCCCCCCACCCCCCCCCCCCCCCCCCCCCCCCCCCCCCCCCCCCCCCCCAAAAAAAAAAAAAAAAAACTCACGTCTCAGCTCGCACTAACCATGCCCAGCGCGACGACACCCGCACAGACACGAAACAAGCCATCGAGAAGCTCGGGCGCAAGGCTACCATCTACACGGCGGACCTGGCGGTGCATGAGGACGTCGAGGGCCTCGCGGGCCGGATCCTCGCCGACGGCCACGAGGTGCGCATCCTGGTCAACTCGGCGGGCATCCAGCGCCGACATCCGTGCCACGAGTTCCCGGACTCGGACTTTAACGAGGTGCGCCCTCCATCCCCTTACCCCCTCATCATCTTCTCCAACGTTGCTCCCCCGCATCAAACTCGAGAAACACGCCCACTCACTCCTCACTCACTCCTCACTCACTCACTCATCCACTCGCTCACCCACTCGACACGCGCGCGTATGAACTACTTCTGACAACCCGCCAGGTCCTCCAAGTGAACCTCAACGCAGTCTTCACGCTAACCCGCGACCTCGCAAACCACATCCTCTCTCTGCCCCCGCACCCCCTCACCTCCCGCCGCGGCACCGTCATCAACCTCGCCTCCCTCCTCTCCTTCCAGGGAGGCTTCACCGTCCCCGCCTACGCCGCCTCCAAGGGCGCCGTCGCCCAGCTCACAAAGTCCCTCGCCAACGAGTGGACGGCCAAGGGCGTCACGGTGAATGCGCTTGCGCCGGGGTACATCGAGACGGAGATGAATGAGGCGCTGCTCGGCGACCAGGGGCGGAAGAGGGCCATCGACGAGCGGATCCCGGCGGGGAGGTGGGGGGTCCCCGACGACTTCAAGGGGCCGGTGGTGTTTCTGGCGGGGAAGGGTGGCGGGTATGTTAGTGGGCATACGCTCGTTGTCGATGGGGGGTGGATGGGGAGGTAGTCGGTTTATACTCGGAGCACTTGTTGGACAGCCGAAAATGAAGAAGAGAACATCGATTCACGGCAGGGGGGTCTGCTAGCTACTTTGTGCTCGCCATGACGCCCTCCATCCAGGGGTACACCGTCGCGTTGGCCATCGGGTACCCCATGTGCAGCGCCCCCGAAAAGAACCGCGCCTCCTTGGGGGTCCCGTGCTCGAGGAGGAGCATCGAGTCCTCGATGGGCATGAGGCCGTCCATCGTGCCCTGTTGGGTCAGCTCCCGACGCCGAGGGATGGAGAGAGAGAGAGAGGGGAAGCCGTGTGGGGGCCAAGGGGACGCCGGGTGCGGGACTTACATTGATGACGAGGAGCCTTGTGGACGGACCGTCCAGGATGCCCGTCTCCAGGAGCGAGAACTTCTTCTGCGCGCCCTTGACGTACTCGTCGACGCTTTCATACCCGTACTTCATCGCCAAAGCAGGCGTAAGCCTGTACACCCCCCAGTATTAGCGACCACTTACACTTCACCACCACAAAGGGGGGAGCCTACTTGAACGGACACTCGTGCCCATCCACCCTCTCCAGCCATTCTTTCTCAAAGAAGTGATGGCAGCTCGCCCCCTGCGCCACAACACCCACAAGTCTCTTGCGATGCGTATGCGCAATCCTAACAGCGTAATACCCCCCGGCACTCAACCCCCAGACCATGACTCTCCCCGTATCGAACCGCCCGTCGCGCTCCATCCAGGACAGTAGCGAGTCCCAGAGGCGGTCGGGGCTGGACGGGTCGGACGGGTCGGAAGGACAATCTGCGGTCCCGGGGATCTCGACGGTTACGCTCGCCCAGTTGCGGGAGAGGAACTCGGTTGTGCGGAGAGTGTTGTCTGGCCTGTACCCGTCGAGCCCCGTCATCAGAACCACGACGGGCCACCTTTGTCCACCCTCCCTCTCCCCGGTCTTCTCCTTTCCTTTTCCCCTGGAGCCTTCTTCCTTGGCCTCGCCGCTACCCCTCGGCACCCTCACGTAAACGGGAATGACGCTCCGATCGTTCCCAGCCTTGAACACGTGCGGCACCATGACCTCCTCAACCGGGCACTCGAAAAGTCCCCCGGCCTTGAGATACACCGCCTTCTGCAGCCCCCACGCCTGCCACTTTGCACGACAGTTGACCTCGGGGAACGACGTGATGTACGGGAAGTGCGCGATGCGGAGGAGGCACGCCGCACGGAGGTATAGCGCCGCCGCCTCCTCTGGGTTGCTGGGAGCGAGGGCGTCGGCGCGGGCTGCTAGGTCCCTTGCTGGCGGGAGGAAGGCGGCCGTGTAGGCGGAGGAGGTGCCATCATTGATGTTGTTCTGGCGTATCATGTAAGTCATCTGCGCCCGGGGGGGAAACGGGAACGGGTGGCGAGGCCCACTTCGATGAGGTACTCGAACACGGGCTCAAAGTCCTCAAACTTGCCGTCGTGGAAGGGATACACGCTCTTCAGGCACTATAACCGTCAGCACCCCGACCCCCTGGCTTTCCGTTCCTAGTCCCCAGCCCCTACCCCAGCCAAGCAACCGGAAGGCATCTCACCGGAACCCTCCACTTCGTCTCCCAGAGCGCCCTGATCCCCCCATGGTGCGGCATCACGCCCTCGAACGCCTCCGTCCCCATCAGCCATGTGCGCGGCTCCACGGGGCCGAGCATCTCGCGCTGCGCCATGTCTCTCCGTCTAGCTCTCGGCTGTGTGCCCCGGTCAAGAGACTGTGCGCACGACGGTCCGACGCGCGGGTAGGAGACCCCTGGAGGTCCCGATCCCGACGGGCGCAAGTCTGCTCCTCTGCCTCCTCACGAGACCACTCGTCTTCGTCCCCGAGGCGCGTAGGACGCTGCTCGAGTTGGCACAAACCCCCTCCACCCACGGTCTCTACTACAATCGACACTGGGAAACGCAGACAGATGGCAACTGATGTCTCGGGGATGTGGGGGCGAAGGTGGAGGTGTGGATGAAGGTGTCGGGAGACGTGGGCACTAGCTGAGACTGCAGCGACGCGATACGCACCCTTGTAAACGCAACGTGTAGGTCCTCGAGTATCCTCCAAAAGACGATTCACCCGGGCCGCCGTGGGGCGTATAAGTAAACCTGTCGTAGACTGGAAAGGTCAAGGCCAAGGATTTGGTCTCTACCGGGACCCATGTCCAGGAATAAGCGGATCGAAGTTGATATAGAGGCTTGAAGCCGGGGGGGGGGGGGTTGTCCGGCGGATGTAGTTGGGGATATCCGGCGGGCACTGAGATCTCTGCCCCCTTCCCATCCTGTCCCCCCCCCCCCCCCTGGGCCTGTGCCCAGGAGTTTTGGGGGCTTCAGTGGATAGTTCGCCAGCCTGGAGCCTAGGATTTTGGAGCTGTATGTGGCGGCCGGGTGCAAACCTGGGTGACCCCTGATTGCGGTGCCTCTCGGGAGGTTGTACAGATTCCGGTCCGCCACTCGGAGCCCGGAGCCCGGAGCCCGGTCAGCTCCGTCTGTGAACCCTCGGGCCCAGCGCACCCTTGGAGCCATTCTTCGCGCAGGTAACTGCGAAAAGTCGGCAGAGCGAACCCCTAGTCTCGATCCCACATAGGCATGGCTAAGCGTCTTCATGCATCCAACCATCGTCAAACCCGCTCCTCAGCCTCAAAGCAGCCCACCAAAGAGAGCGGCAACGTATGAACAATGTATTAAGCGGCGAACACGCCCGTCTATGTAATCCCCGCTAGGCTCGCCATCTAACGAAAAAAAAAAAAAAAAAGCAAACTCTGGCAAACCCAGCCAAAAATGCATGTACCTAGTAACAAGCGTATCTCTAGAGCCAGACACTATAATCGCGGGTATACAATCCCTGCTCTTTCCCATGTCCATATCCCATCACGACCCCCGAAGCCAGGCAGAAACACGCTCGCTCACTGCCCGTTCTGCTGCTGCTGCTTCTTCTTCTCCCCCTCGTAGTAATGCGCCATCTGCAGGCCCGCCCTCCTGAACCCGCACTTGACGTAGAAGCCCTCGTTCGTCTCGCTGCAGTCGAGGATGCTCTTGTAGCACCCCACCTGCTCGGCAATGTAGTCGAGCGCCTGGATGATGCGGAGACCCAGCTTCTTGCCCTGCTGGTCCTTTGCGACGGCGATGTCCTCGATGTGGCCGACCTGTCCGAGGTTGTGGATGCTGCGAGGGTCAGGTTAGCGGTGCCCGTCCCACACTCGAGGTCGCCCCGCCGGGGCCCCCTGAGCACAAAACGCGGAGAAGGAGGCGGGAAGGAAAAGGAAACGGGATAGGACAAGGGGACCACGTACAACTTCCTCTCGACAATCAGCGCCCCTGTCCCGACGATAACGCCCCTCGTCGTATCCTCCACGACAAGCACATAGTACCCCTCCTGCCCCGCCATAGCGTCGTACTGCGCCTCGAACGCCGGCTGCGTCACTTCGCCCACCGTCGTCAGCACGCGCAGGCAGTCGAGGAACCCCGTGTCGAAGTCGGTGCGCCGCAGCGCGCGGATGGCGTAGCCCTCGGGCAGCGCGGCCTGGACGGTCGGGCAGAGGAGGGACGCGGGGAAGAGGCCTTGCTCGGTCATTGTCGCGGTGTTCTCTTTTCGTCGTCTTCTTCGTACTTGGGGTGTTTGTGGATGCCGCGTCGGAATTGGATTGGGCGAAGCGAGCGAGCGAGGATTCGGCCGGACTGAAGAGGTCGAGGTTGAAGGTTGTCGAGATCTGAAAACAGGCGGGCTGGGCAAAAGGAAAGACACTGACGCGCGGAAGGCGCCTGCCCAGAAGCTGAGGGGGACAGCGGTGGGGCAGCGACCCGGTCACCTGCGCCTCAGCCCCGTGGCGCCCGCGCCCCTGCTTTCGTACACCAACAGCAGGCTAGAACCCGACGGCGCCAAGACTCTTTCCCTAATACGAACCCCTGGTCGGGCTAAAAATAGGTGGCGGGGCGCGGGAGGTCGGATAATTCCGAGCGCCTGTTTTTTTCTTCTTTCTTCGTGATACTGATGGGATGAACTCCTACGGATGAGGTGAAATTAGTAGATAGATGGACTTGCATCCTTTTGTCCTTGCTTTTGAATGGTGGTTTCTACTCCCGTATGCCTAGTTATGACGGACAGCGTTGTAGACTCAAGATATTGAAGGGCAGGGCGAAAAGGGACGGTGTGGCCGATTCGCTCCTCGGCCTGGTGTCATGCACAAGATTTTGCCCTTCTCCTCGACAATGATAGGGCCCGAATGTGGACTGGGACTGGCAGCCATCCCCGGATTAAGCCTGTATCACGAGTCTGGTTCAGCGTAATCATTCGCTCCCGTCGGTGTAAGCTGCACCTGGTACGACATGAGCATCCCACGCTTACCCAAGACGGCGCCATCATCACGACCTCCGAGAACAAGGGACCGTAGACATAAACTTGCCAACCACTCCATTTCCCGCAATATCTAGCTGTCTATAGCCATCTCACCGATATCTCCGACTGATGATGACCGGCCGCGCAGCGTCCCACGGCCCGTTAATCTCATTCTTATACTTCTGCAGCCCAATCAACCACCAACTACACCCCCCCATCGCCAGCCCCGCAACAACGGCCCCGACCCCCATCCCCACAACCCCATCCCTGACCGCGCCCCTCCTCCCCGCCACGATCCCCGTCCCGGCCCCGGCCCCCAGCACGAGCAGCGCCGTCAGCACGGCGTGAACCCGCGGCCTCTCCCGCGTATACCGCCGCAGCACGGGGAACAGCCCAAACACCTCGATGCTCAGCACCGTAAGACTGAAGACCTGGCCCGTCGAGGGGAGCCGCGAGGCGAGGACCGTGGAGGCCATCAGCGCAGCGTTGGTGGAGAGCGAGGCGGGGTGGTTGGGCCCCTGGGAGGAGTAGTCGAACGATATGATGTTCGTGAGGAGGAGGCAGAGGCACATGGCCCATATGGAATCCGACGACGTGGACCGCGTGAGAGACTTTAGTATAGGGGAAAGCCCGAGGAGGATCGACGAGATGAGCACCCCCGACTTTAGCGTCGCGAGGCGCTGGTGCAGTCTGTTCGGGGTAACCGGCGCCTCCGGGATCGCAGCCGGCAGCGCCGTCCCCTCCCTCGCCTTCAACCGATCCGACACCGCATCAAGCCTCACCCCTGTCCCCCTATCCCCCTGCATGAGCGTCGCCCTCCTCCTCACGCTCCCCGCCCTCCTCCTACTCCCCGCCCTCACAACCGGCGGGCCCCCCGCCGCAACCTGCTTCTCCTCTCGCGCCTCCGCCTCCGCCTCCCAGCGCTCCCAGAGGAGCCAGCCAAGGAAGGTGAGGGCCGAGGCGCAGGAGACGACGGAGAGGTGGGAGGCGCGTTCTTGGAAGATGCCCACGAAGCAGGCGACGAATATTATCACTGAGCAGACCTGCTGGACTATGACGGTTGTGTCGGCTACTAGGGGCCAGAAGTCGTAGGGTTGGAGGCGGGGGTTACGTTGGAGTTGCTCGAGGAAGGTGGCTTGGTCGGTGTAGTTGTCGGGGTCTAGGCGGTTAGTGTGAGTGGCCGATTAGCAGGAACAAAGGGGGGCGGAGGAAAGGGTGACGTACAGGCTCGATCTACCCATAGGAGCTTCTTCCAGCTCGGCCGCCTCTTGCGCGTCTCATTCCCATTCTCCCGCCGCCGCCGTCTCGACGACTTTTCGGCGTTGGCACTCCGCGGAGAGGCGTCGTCGGGGGATAGGTGAGACCGCGGCGCGAGGTTCGGCGTTGAGCGGGTCTGGAGGCGGTTGTAGCTGGAGTCGAAATCGATGTGGGCTCGGGAGGGGAGGGCCATTGGGTCGGTGGCCGGAGCGGTTCGAGGTCGGGGGTTGAGGTGGGGTTTGGTCGCGGAATGGGGAGCGGTCGCGTGTTCGTTTTGTCAAGGATGACGGCAGGGTCTATGTTATTGAGGTGGTGTCGACATCTTTCGCGTAGAGCTCGGGGAACAATTGCCGCTATGTGTTCGACGACGATTGCTAGATTGCGATTGCGATGGTGTCGTCAGTGTACAGTTATCTCCAACACGCGATAATACGGTGCGCTCTCCGAGTGTAGCTGACGTAAGCACTCCCGCACTGTCGCATTGCTTGGCTCCCCCTGCTACACCAACACCCACCGCCCGCACCAATCGAGGCGGCAGCAGGAACACATGCACCGGCCCCCAACTGCAGAGACCGCCGAGACATCCCCATCCCCGATGAGAAAAGCTTAGTTTTCCTTGGCGATCCTGTGCGCTTCTTGGCTGCGTTAGACGAACGCCCGGTGACTATGTAAGCCCGCTCTTGGCGGTCCATCCGCCAAGTTATGCCGGCTTTTGGTGGATGCTGGTTGCGAGATGCTAACGTGGGCTATTGCTATACTGATCCACGGCGCAATTTCGGTGACTGCTGAACCGAGTCGCTTACTTATTCGCCATGGCCCGTCCTGCAGTGGGTTAAGGGATGCGCAGAGTGATGATTGTCCTCTGGAGGATCAGCTTTCCGCTTGGCGAACCAGCCATCGCGCAAGGGAAACCCCCTCTGGGGTGCCAGACGCAGGGATAGCGGGTTGATATCAACGCCAAGACGCCCTCTGGAATAGCCCTCTTGCTCGGGACCCCGGCAGGCTCGTTGCTCTCCCGTCGACCAAGAGACATTACTGCGCGGTCGGGACGATCAGGTAGGTGCACGGAGGAGGAGGAACCAGCGACACCTCTACGAGTAACGCGTAGCAAGCGACCCGGTAGCACCTACGATGCCTCTACGCCATCACGCGACGACGTCCGTCGAGCTCCGTGCCGGCGTCCGAACGCCCGCAGGAATCCGGCACACCGTCCCCGCAACTCGCGGATCGAGGACCCGCGACGAGGAACCTCTTGGAAGTCGGCGGGCCGGCCTAATGATAGCGAGATCGGTGCCTGTCATCACCGGTGCGGATGATCGCGAGTGATACAGACGGAGTTTTGTCGGCGACTAACTTGGCCGTGGCCTGACGCTTCGAGACTACGGGTGTGCTAGTGGAAAATAGGGCAGATCACCGAGGGGAGATCGATGCGGATGCCAAGTTCTGTCATTCCGGACTGTGGGCGGGATGGCCAATTTGGGTGTCAAGATACGAGACCTATCATGAAGGGAAAGACAGTGATGGTTCCACTCACTCGACTCGGCGAGACGGGTCCGTGGATCCAAACCATCGGGTAGCTTGGCACCTTCTATCACGTCAGACCCGCGCATGACAAAGTTCGCGACGTATACATACACTAAATACCATGGCAAAAGCAGTGCAGATCGGCCAGCGGATAGCTTACAAGACGCCCCGGCTTCGGAGAAGATAAGCCGGCACACGCGTCTGTCCGTCTCTCTACCGCACATGGTGTATAGATCTTCGTATACCGTGATGGACAGTCCAGCTTGAACGTCACAAAAGCCGCCCGACGCCCCACCGACGCCCCCAGCTCTTGGCCGCATCGTGTCTCTATCCACGTCGCCGGACACGGGGTAGACAACTGATTTCGCGCCCGGGATCGTCCCGCGAGAGTACCTATGCATACGAGGTGAAGTCCAGAGGAGGATAAGGAAGGTTGGGGGGGGGGGGGGGGGAGGGGGCCGGGTCCAGCACGCGTCGGCCAGCGCTGTGTTCCAGCCGCGCAACTCTCGATTCCGAATATCCGGGCGTCAGTCGCACAGGAAAAGCCCCGGACGCTTGCCGAAGCCGACGACGGGGCCGTTGATCCCCTCGGGGCTGCAATGGGCACATCGTAGAGTCAGAGTCAGTCACGCCGCCGTTAATGCCTCGTCTCGCCCGTGGCAAACTCACTCTACAACAGGCAGGCACGTCCGAATCCACCAAATCCAACACGTGCCCCAGATCCGACAGGACAACGGCCCAGCCCGGCACCAAGATCCGCGGGAAATATACTGGGCAGATCAACCCATCCCATGTGGGATGGGATGTGCATCCCCCACTCCCCACAAAACAGCCAAGACCTTCCTAACGTGCCCCGTTAACGCGCCCTCACTGGTCGGCGCCCGCACCCCGGCCCCCGGGAACGACGGAGGCTAGCGTCCCCGCTAACTGTTGTCGGGGGTCTCCACACGTCCACCGAGGCGCAGCGCGAACTAGAGAGAATGGGACGGGTGATGGGTACGCAGGAACGGTCCGAGTACAGAGACCAGCAGCAGCCCGTGCTCGCCAAAAGTGCTTTTTGCTCGTTTGGGGGGAAGTGATTAGTGGAGCCGAGGGGCCCCAAAAAAAAGTCACCAGATTCCAGTTGCAGTTGGCTTCTCAGCTCGGTAATACAGCGCTACAGGCCACAGGCCACGGACCACAGGGCCACCACAGCCAAGAACCAGCGAATCAGCGGCCTTTTTAGGCCATGTGCCCACCGCGTCCGGCAACCAGGGGCCCTGGCCCGACTCGTCCCGTCCACGAGTTCGAAGCTTGATCCTTCAGTCCACCCACGCCCTTCGCGCCCCGTAGCACAGCACTAACAGAGCACTATTTGTACCTACCGTAGTTCACGCGAGTCACTCGACCCGAACACGCCCGCGCCGTCTCCACCGACATTGGTCCCCCCTCCCCCTTCTTGGCATTTCCGGACCCGATCCCTGTCCTGGGAAGGCGCCAAGACGGACGAACAAGCATTTTCTTGGCTCAGGTACCCGGCCGGCCTGGGGTGTGGGTACATGTGTGATGCGGGCATTTCAACTCGTGGGAAGGTGCAGGTGATGAGGTGCGGCATTGAGTATATTATCGTCAGGCGGTGCGCCGCTCGGGGCACGTTCTCTTAGCGTCTCTCTTTTGTTCCTGCCGTCCCATAATCGCGGGATATGCACGGGCGGACCCTTACTCGGGCTAGCGACCATAACGCCATCCATTAGACTCGGTACCAGTCTCCTCAGCCTGCATATAACCATCGCACCCTTTCCCATCATCTACCATATCCAGCTTGGGTTATTGCACACCCACCAGACTCTTGTCTGAGACTCTTTTCCGCCTTTTCTCATCACGTCCCGCGCCGTCATTCTTATTGCTACCCCTCTGTCCAGAACAAGTCTTGGCCCCATTTCCCGTCATAATCGCAACACGCCACCACCGCCGACTAGTCGAGAGCATAAACGGCGCAAGTCGGGCTCGGCATCCTCCTCTTGGCTTGATTTCACCGACGTCGCGCTCGACACACCGGTTTCCAGCTTGACCGAGAGCACGAAAGCCTACGACGCGGCATTCGGAAACCGTGTTAGTCGGATTGAGACGAGTGTGCTTCGTTGGAAACGACAAGTTCAACTCGCGACACTGCTCCCGGCCAACTCGCCAGTCTACGCTCTCCAACACCCAGCCAGTCCAACTCCGACAAATCACAAAAATAAAAAGAAAAAAAAATACAACCGCAAGAATGAAGCTCCTACTCCCCCTCCTCGCCCTCTCAACCACAACCCTCTCCGCCCCCACCCGCAACGGCGTGACGGTAAAATACACCGCAAACTACCCCGACCCTCCCACCCCGCACTCCCAGCGGAACGCCCCCAGCGAGCACCCGGAGGACGCCGGCGAAGAGGACGTCCCCTCGCCCACCAACGTCGCGGACCCCTCCCTCCTGGGCGGCGACCTCGACGAGATCCTCTCGCTCGAGAAGCCGCTCCCCACCTCGTTCCTCATGGCGGTCCCGGAGCTGAGGGCAAAGAGGTTGAGGGACGCGGCTGCCGAGGCGGAAGCTGAGAAGGAGACGGCCGAGGCCGAGGGCCAGGAGCAGGGGGAGGCTCCCGCGGCCCAAGAGTCCCGTCGCGCGCCACAGGCGCGCGACGTGGGCCAGCCGAGCATCAACTGGGTTTCGGGCATGGGGCATGCGTGTCCCTTTGCGGCTGCCATGGCCGTCTCGGTGGTGGCGCTCCTGGCTTGTGCCATCCAACGGTATGTCCCATCCATCTATCCCTCTCCCCTCCGTTCGCTCCACTCTCGCTTCCTCGATGTTCCCCTGTCAAGGAACCAAGCTAACGAAGAATAGCTGGAGGAAACCCCGCGGGGAGATCTACCTCCACATCGAGAAGCCCAAGCGCTCCCTCTCGCTCCGCGCAGAGGAGACGGCTCCCACGGAGTAGCGGGCCTTGGGCCCTACCCAGACACCAGGGCACCCGGCCATTCTATGTCCAGTAGTCTGGATGCTTGGATTTCTTTTGTATATTTTGGTTTGGGTTGATTTATGATACCAGCGGTATGACTTTGAGCACGGAGTAACATTGGAGTCGGTATAAGTTTCGGGGATATCAGCCCGCCGGATGTTGCGCGGGAATCAAACATGTAAGAGGACTGGACAGTAGAAAATATACTTGCATCAAAGGCAAAGGTCGTGACATGTAGCCACGCGCACCCCGGGGGCCTCTGTTCGACAAACGCTCCTGTACTGGGACTATGACCCCGAAGCAGCGGCCTCCGCCCGCGGAGGAACGCCGTGAGAGGAAGTTGCCCTGCCAAGCCCGGCTCGACCTCGACCCACGGCTTACTACCGCGTAATACCCAGCCGGAGCTGTCCGAACAACTCACCGATAGGATCCATCTTACCGAGTATCACATTCCACCCGTGCTCAAGACCCGGCGTGACCAATACCACCCTCGCCAAGCCAACACTCTCCCTACCCCCAGTCCGAAACCATCTAAATCCTGGCAAGAACCGCCCAAGAACCCCCGTACCTACACAGGCCAAGCAGCCGCAGATCCAAAACGTCCCACCCCAAGCATCTCCAAGCCAACCCCAGCTCATCAACTCCAACCCAAGCCCCTTCACCATCACCATCACCCCAGCTCTCACAGCCTCACCAGCTCAAAAAGACAAAGTGTGGACGAGAACAGACGTAATGGGGTATAAACCGCTATGCAATTCATACAAATGATCAGAACCCCCCCCCCGGAGAACCCGAGAGGCGGGACCAACGCACCGCCCATCCCCTTCCGCGCACCGCTAACTAGATCAAAACGCTGTTGGATATACTCCCATCCCCGTCCCCGTCCCCTTCCTCTCCCCCTTTCTCTTCCTTTCACTCCCCCTGGCCCTCCCCTTCCATTCTCCTCCCCACGCCCACAATCCTCCTCGCTCCGGGAACATTTATCCCCTCACCGTCGTGCTCACCTTCTCCCACCCTCACCTCCTGCCACAAGCCCGGGCGTGAATGCCGTCCACTTCATCCCTAACAAGAACCCATCCCAAACCCCGAAACCAAAAATTCCATAACATGAAAAGAAAACTCCGCCCAGCGCCCATACCCATGTTTCCCAGATTCCCATTCCCGAAAACAAAAAGGTCCAAGACGCGTAAGGATATCCCGTGATAAAAAAATTTAAAAAACAAGGAAAAAAAAGTTAGGCCCAGATCACCAAGATGTTTCAAAGGACCGAAAAAAAGGAGAAGGCTGGCAGGGACAATAGGCTCCTGCCGCTCCTCACTCGAGGTAGTGTATCCCGGCTCGAGGGTAGATCCCGTCGTGTCGTTCTCGCCCGGGATTCCGGGGCTCGACAGATGGCTAGCCGGGGCGGTCAATCGAAGGGGAATAACCCATCGCACTCATGTCCCAGCGTAATGCCAGCCGGGCCTCCATCCATCGAGCGTGCGGAGACGCCATGACAGGGCCCAACGGCTAGTGCCCCACGGCTGTGTCCGCGTAGCGCGGTCACACAACAACCCAAAACGTAAACCCATAACCCTCACCCGCCTCATCTCACCATCGTATACACAACCGTCTGCGTCACAGTCTCAGACGGCGGATCATCATGCACCCCTCTATACAACTGATTGGTCCCCGGCCGCCTCGTCTCCTCTGGCTCGTCGTCGTCGAGCTTATCCCTGAACCCAATCATGAGCCCGACAAACAGCGCCAGCAAGAACACGCCGATGAGCAGTAGCGTCGTGTAGCACGATTTCTGCCGTAGCTTCTCCATCAGTGTCCTAGGCCGCTCGGGCTTCTGGTAGCCTAACGCCGGCATTGGACCGTAGGAGGGGGCGCCGTTCGAGGAGGTGGAGAAGCTGCCCGAGCCCGGGGGGTGGGCGTTTTGGGCGTGAGGTTGCTGAGGATGTTGAGGGTGTTGCGGATGTTGCGGATGCTGTGGATGCTGTGGATGCTGTGGATGCTGTGGATGCTGTGGATGTTGCGGATACTGTGGGTGTTGCGGATGTTGCGGGTGCTGTGGGTGTGGAGGATGCTGAGGAGGATGAGGCGGCTGAGGATGTTGAGGAGCCTGCGGCGCAGGACCCTGAGCTTGGGACACCGGCGGGACCGCCTGTTGCGAGGGATGGTACGTCGGTATCGGGCGCAGCGGCGTCGAGGTCGGCGACGCGGGTTCCGGCGACGGCGAGGACGGCGGGTTATTACTCGGCGGTACTATCGGTAGGCTATTCGCGGACGGCTGGGACGACGTGTTCGGCCTCGACTGCGTGTGGGACTGCGACTGCTCGTACGAAGGCGGCGGGTCGAGCGCGTTGTCGAGGTGCGTGGAGCCGGCCCCATGCCACGACGACGAGGCCTGTCCGGACGTGAAGGCTAGCGCCGGCGCCGCCAGCTCCGTGTACTTTGCGTTTGACGCATCGCCACCCTGCTGCCCTTGGCCCTGGGCGTGTTCCCCCGCCGGGCCCTGCGCCGGCTCCGGCGGGGCAGGCTGTCCAAGGTTCCGGGGCTGGTAGTCGGAGACGGGGTAGGCGGCGTCGTGAAGTTCGTCGGAGGGGTGCTGCTCGGGGTTGCCGGACTGGTCCATCTCGGCGGAAGGCGGTTCGGGGGTGCGGATGCCGCACCTACTTTACGCCACGAATGACGGTGGGCGGAGCCGGGTCGGCGGCGTTTTTTTTTCGTGTTCGACGTTATGGGAGCGGACGATGTTGACGGTCGCGATGGCTCGGGGTTGCTCCGTTGGTCCCGGTTTGTTGGAGGCCGCCCGACGGTCGGCAATCGCTTCGCCCGACCCCCTGGATTCAGCTGCAAATTTCGGGCAACGGGCGGTCTGTCCAATTTTCGAAAACGAGAGCCCGATGACTCGTCAGCAACGCATGCGGAATTCGAAGTCACTAGTCGGTTAGGCGGGTCCAAAAATCTCCGGCCGTGACGAGAGGGAAAGGTAGGACGTGATTGAGCGTGAAGGGTGCGTTGGTCGGAAACGGGGGGTTGAGAGGAAAGGACCACGGGCGACGCTTGCTGAGTGATGGCTGAGCCCACTTTCCCTTGCCTGGGTGCCACACAGAAAAACAACCTTGGCCGACGGGCGAATGACGGGCCTCGCTCAAGACCTTGGAACGAACCGGGATAGGGGGCCCCCCGTTCTGGGGGGTGTGGAGGGTGCTGGAAGGCCTTGGCCGGGGTTGCGCGCTGCACAGTCCCGCTAGACAGGGCGCTAGTCTCAAAAGTCTACTCGAGGCCGGGGGTCCGAGCCGGTACGGGAGCGTCGTAGTGGAGTGCGGCGAGTTGGATGGTCGAAAGCACGTTCTCGTACAGCCACGATCGCACAAGATAAAGGGGGGGAGAGAGCAGCCACGAGACGAATTCGTAGGAAGACGGGACGGAATCGAGATGGCTCGACTCCTTTCGCTTTCTCCTTTTGTCCTTTCGTGCTTCAGGTCGCAGTGGAGAAACGGCGGATTCGCCGGTGAGAAAGAAGGATTGAAACCCCGTTCTTGGGCCAAGGACGGCATAATCGGGGGATGGATTAGGCGGCGGGGGGAGTCAGCGCATGTTGCCAGGTTTTTGGGGCATTCGAGAAACAGGCGCAGGATAAGCTAGCATCACGCCCTTCTGACTGGCGAGCGGTGGGCGGGTGGGGCAGAAGCAAACCAATGGCACCGCCCCGTTGCAAAAGAAACGAGCGAAAAAAAAAAAGCTAGAGGTACTTGTCCGGAGTGATCTGCCCTTGGTCTGCAATCTTCATGCGCCGGCTTCAGAGATTTGAACTTTTATTTGGAGCGGGTTCTGGGACCAAAACGTCAGTGTTCATTGCAAGTATAGATCGTCTCGAAGGATCATGGCAGACGCGGGCTTTCCCCCCAAGGAGGCACGAGCGGTGTCGGTTCACGCAGTTGGGATGTCTCTGGATGTCGCCGCATTGCCTTGTACTGTACCTCAGGGAGGCAGCCCACGCGCCTGGCCTGTCGTCCCCCGCTGATCACGACAGGCCTTATCCTTACCGCCCGTCCTGGCCCGTCCTCCAAAGTACAAATAGCTAGAACGCATCATTTTCTGGACAATCTCTTAGCTTACAGGTCAACTAAAAGCTTTAGGCGAATCCTGGGACTTGTGCCCGCTTCATGCTTAGTTCACGCAATACGCGGATTCACTCCGCGCTGGACTGACGGAGCGGGTCAATCAGCCGCGAACTGGATCTCTGCCCATGTACGAACAGCTGGGGTGTCCGGGGATCCCGTAAACAGAGCCAAGTCTCAGCGGCATTAGTCACACCTGCATACAATGTACTGTGCGACGGCAATGCACCAGCATATTCTCTGCTTCATAAAACGAACATAACCCTGTCAGTCACGTGATTCGGAGCTTAGCTTTTGGCCGAGGCATCAGGGATTCAAATTAGTGAGGCTGTCTCGTCTCGGACTCTTTCAGCTTCTTTACCAAGATCCAGGGTGGGCGTGTCTCTTTCTTTGCTGTTAGATTGTCGGAGCAGACTGGCCCCAACAATAGAGCGGGCGATACACTGGCCCTGAATCCAGAGAGGCCTACCCTCCTAGTCAAAGTCTTCTCCAGGCAGTCAAGCGAAGCACAGAAGTAGGCTACACAGCATCGAACATTTTTCAGAAACTTATCTCCCGCAGTCGAGTTCAGCTTCCGTAAGTCTGGGTATAATGGGCAGAGGTCTCATAGGTCAGCCCTACAGGTTCCCCACCGACTGGCACCGCCAAGACTGCAAAGACTGAGCTGGACGGGAATCACGGCAAGGGACCCCCGGAGCAAAGCTGCCGTCCTTTGTGCTTGGCGCCCGTCCGTGGCAGCAACGTCGGAGTAGATCCCTGCATTGGGTGGAGGAGGGCATATTCACTTTCTATATTCGGTAATATGGCGTCTACGCGGACTAAATGTCCGCATCTATCCCACCTTACTTGATGTAGCCCTTGAGGACGGCGGCCTCGGCGTTGACGATGGACGACCCCGCCGCGCCAATGACAGCTACTCCCGTTAGCAAGACACCCCCTCAATGCAACCCCGGGACGAGATAACTCACTGTTGTGGCTCATGGCGACAAACTTCAGGTCAAACAGCCCACTGTCGTCCCCCCTCACCCTCCCCACGCTAACCGTGTACCCCCCGCCAACATCCCTATCCAGCCTCGGCTGCGGCCTGTCCGGCTCGTCAAACACCTTGATAGCAGGCTTCGGCGCCGACGGGCACCCAAGCTTCTCGGCCTCGCTCTTAAACGCCCTCATCACCTCGGCGCACTCCTCCGCCGACGGCGGGGGCCTCCTCGCGAACCGAAGCGACACGCACGCCGTGTGCCCATCCAGCACCGGCACGCGCGTGCAGCTCGCCGAGATCTTCAGGTCCTGCTCCTCGAAGCCCGTCGCCTGGGCATTGACGTTGCCCAGGATCTTGCGCGCCTCGTTCTCAAGCTTGTCCTCCTCGCCCTTGATGTACGGCACAATGTTGTCGAGGATATCCATGGAGCTGACGCCCGGGTACCCCGCGCCGGAGACGGCCTGGAGGGTGACGACGGAGGCGCACTCGACGGGGCCGAAGGCCTCCTGGAGGGCGGCGAAGGGGATGGCGACGCCGATGACGGCGCAGTTGGAGTTGCAGACGAGGAAGCCCTTGTCGGTGCCCATGATCTTGCGCTGGTGGGGGATCAGGTCCATGTGCGGGAGGTTGACGGTCGGGACGACGAGGGGGACGATGGGGTCCTGGCGGTGGTTGCTCGAGTTGGAAAAGACGGCGAGGTCGGCCTTTTGGAACTCGGTTTCTGAAGCTGCGTTAGCTGCGTTTGTTCCTTCCCTAACGCTCACAGGCTGAGGCGCGTGGAGGGGGAAGGGCGGGGGAGAAGAAGCTTGTGGACTCACCAATGTCCCCCGCGACACTCGAGTCCAGCCCGCTGAACACGACATCGCAGTCGGCAAACTCGCTCGCCTTGCACTCCTTGATGACCAGCTCGCCCGCGTCGCCGATGGGCGACGCCTGCTTCCACTGCACGGCGTCCTTGTACTTCTTGCCGGCGGACCGCGACGAGGCGCCGACGGCGTGGAGCTTGATGTGCTGGTGATCCTTAAGGAGGAGGATGAAGCGCTGGCCCACGGAGCCCGTGCAGCCGAGGACGCCTGCGTGGGTTAGCTGCTTCTCCGGATCTCTCTGTAATCATCTTCGCACGAGGACGAGGGGCAAATGGCCCGATGCGGGGAGGGTACTTACCGGCCTTTATCGTGGGGAACGCCATGGTCACTGTGGTATCTAAGCCGTTGGTGTGTGTTGCGTCGTGTTAAATCCGAGGAGAGAGCTTGTGTCCGGAGCTGGGAGGTTGCTTGGTGTGACTCAAGTCGGGTAATTGTCTTTGGCGGCGGTTTCGTTGGCGCTCGTAAAGAGGTTCGGGTACGGGAAAAAAAATAGCGGGGGCGGGGTCCAGGTCCGGCGATCGGAGCGAGTCGGCCGACGCTCGCCACAACGCCTCACGCCAAGCCCGCGGAGACTAAGACCAAGCGAAGTTCGAGTCTGTTGCTCTCCAGGGTATGCCCACTGATGGATGGGTTTTCACGGGTGTGCTCGCCTATTAGGGAGATACTTGGTTTTCGTCAGCGTTGTCTCATCTCTATCATGGACTCGTTCTCGCTGAGATCGTAGGCCTTCATCGGGAGATCCCTCCGTCGGGCGCTGGTATGGAGCTGTTACACGCAACACGGCCCCTAGTACAACGGGACGATATCTGGGCTTCACGTGTCCTACGACTCGCCGACGAGGTGTCGTCAGCCTGGAAGCCCAGGCCTTAGGATGCATAGCCCGTGAGGTTCGGCCGGTGTATCCTCACATCGAATTATGTACGGCTACCTGAGATCCCACCGCCAGGCCATTGCGCAAAGAAGGGAACACATATGCGGGAACATGGATCGGTGCTTATCGAAGAAGTTGATGCACCCCTCGTTGATCTTGTGCCCATACAGTCGGCTTCTTGTCCTCGATAGCTACCATACCCGGAGTTGAGAACCCTCGGGCCGGAGAGGAAGGCCGCCATACTCTCTCAAGCCTCCCCGCTTCCTCCCCTGCATCTGAGACAACACACTGATATATAAAGCTAGCCTTGTTTTCAAGCTCGATTCTGTTTGAACCGAGCACTGGTGGCGTACACGCCTCACCCACGGCTTGCCCGGCACGGATATCCCCATCCCCAGACCGCAGTTTCTGTGTAAGTGCCGCGGTGCCACGACAAGGACGCCGTGTTTCTCCATGCATAGCCAATCAGGGTGTGATGTGCTCAATCCGTGCATTACGGCTAGCTGGCTACATATACACGCAGTTTACACCGTTTAAAGCCAATAATACAGCTGGCCTCCATGCGTCGAAATCACAGTTCTCGCCAGGATTGAGGTGAGGATCGACGGCGCGATGCGACTGGACGGGTATAGCGACACCGCGTGTTCGTCGAGAGGTATTCTACTTCACCTGACACTATTAGGGAAAACATTCCCTTGAACTTCGCAAGCATCGAACAGATATCCTCCTACTACTACCGGTCGTGACTGTCCTAGGCCATACAGCACGTCCTGGTGAAATAACGTTAAGTTTGATTCCTCAACATCCTGGGTGGGCCTCTTACTTCGTCAGTGTAAAGGCCTGAAAACGCCCGTGACCATGCGTGCTCCGTATGCCGCTGTGGCGACGCTCTACCTGCCCGTGTGTGCGCACTGGCAGGATCAAAGTGCCAGCCACTGCAGCCGTTCTACATACAGTCTATACCCGACACTGAGACACCTGGATGAACTTGCCATGTTAGATAGGCTAAATGGCAAAAGTTTGTCTCTATCAGGTGAATCAAGAACTGAAACGATCAAGAACACGGTAAACGAAGTAGGACAAACAACGCACTGCTCGATATTGCTCATCGTACCGAAGGTCGTGGCGAAGTTTCCACGACATGACTACGAGCAACATTCTCGTCAGTGCCATCGGCCCTGTGGGGCGTCCGGAATGTCGTGGTTACATGTCGGATGAATGATAAGGCCCCGTGGACAAAAGCCAACTTCACTCAGTTAATACGAAAGATTAATATTGATGTCTCGTTCTATCATATCGGCTCAGTCGGGTAGTTGGTGCAGTTGACTTTCTTCCATGCTGTACACTACATCCGGACGCGACGAGATTCGGCGTCTAGGTAAACATCGTGTGAAGGACTGTTCTAGTGCCATGGTCCACTCCCATACAATTAACTAGTTGAGGTTCATCTTGACGCTATCATAGGTGCTCATTCTGGCCCTTAGATGGGTGACAACAGGCCAAAGACGTTAAACAGATACAAAACCGATTCCCGTGTTGGTACTATATCGTGCTCTCAAGAAGCTCGCATCGGCACTCTAGTGCTCCGCGGAGTCATCCATGAGTCTGTAGTCTGGGAGCTCGGACGTCTGGGGCGTGTTATTGTCACAGGGAACAGATAATACCCTAGTAGCAGCCCCGACTTGATCCCGCCGGAGAGAGACGGGGTCGACACTGATACCTTGAGTCTGGAATGTGTTGTTGTTGAGAACTAGTAGTTCGTTCGTTAGCGAGCTGGTCCAAGGACGACATAAGTCGGTAGTGTCAGTGTCCCTGACATTGTCCATTTCGACTGCATCATCCAGTGAATGCTGGGATGAACTCGTTCCATTGCTGATGAGGTTCCCTGCTCGGGGAAGGCAGAAATTTCGAGTGAGGGCTCGTGCGTATTGTTGGGAGTCAGGAGGTCGCTCGTCAATGATCCGGTCTAATGGTAATTGGAAGCGTGTCATCGTCCCCGACATCGTGCATCTCAACATTATTTGGTGGAGTCTCGCATGGAGCTCCTCCATTTCTGATAGATATGCTCTGCTCAGTAAGGGCGGAATCGCCTGGTAGAGTATGCTAAACAACGTCAATATCAAGTGGAGTCCGGCATGAACTTGCTTCATTTTCTAATACAAAACTTTTCTGCCCAGTGTTGATAGCAAAGTCAAGTAGATCCGGGTCTGGACTTGCACCGTTGCTGATGGAAACCCCTTCCCGAAGACTGAGGTATCGTGTAGTGGAGTCTAGTAGATAGCATCAATGTCTAGCAGGACTTGGCCTTCTTAATCATTCGGGATGCCTTGCCTAAAGACGGCACCGTGGTCTAGATGGTGTTTCTGGACGGCATCAATATCGATTGGAGTTTGGAATCAATCTGCTCCATTGCTGATAGAGGCGCCCTGTCCGAAAATGGCAGCAATTCCGAGTGAAGAAATGTCCACCTTGGGACTGCGAGTAATATCGTTCATGGTGACGACAGGAACGAGTCTAGTAACTGGAACTAATGCGGTAGCAAACACGAACTTGGCAGGAGGAACCATATAAAAATCGACAGCAGCCACTGGCCGTCCCTCAGGTTGGACGGGCTGGCCAGGCTGGTGAGCGGGCTCTTCGTTTTTCCATGTTGTCGGTGACCGGCGGCGGCGGCGAAGAACGATTTTAGCCATTGGATAGCCACTTGTCGAGCTTGTACCTTTCGCGAGCAACTTCTCGGAACTATCTCTTCCTGTCTATCCAGCGGCATTAGATGGGCTCGCTAGACGTTTAAAAAAAGCCTCCAATGACAAGTGGACTCACGGGCGTTCGAAGCCAACAACTTGACGAATACGGATCGTCCATCTCGCGAAAAAGGAGGCCACGATGTTTAAAACGTAAATAACGAGGTGACGATATTGATAATATAGAGAACGATGATGAACTTACAGCAGTCCTAGGAGAACACCAAGGTGTCAAATCACCTTCGATGGTATCATGGGGAGGATAATGATGGGGTGAAAGGTCGAGATGATGTTCTGGGACCGGCGATATGGTGGGCCCAAACTGTACGTGTGTATAAGTGCAAGTGCTACCAGAAAGCTGTGGGGACCTTGACTACGATACGGCGTTGGAGGCAGGTTCGACCTGTGTACACGTATTAGTGAACGTATTAGTGCAAGTGCTACCGGGAGGACTGTCATAGGGGCCCAGACTTCGACTTGCACCGGAGGCAGGTTCGACCGGTGCCCATGCATTAGCGAAACCAGGGGACTCCCATAAGTGCACAGATTTCGAGACGGGAAGTTGCAACGCGAGTCCTATACCCGGGTAGGTAGATAGAGTGTATATACTGATATTCTCTACGAGGCTGCAGGACTTATCGTGACAAGCATCGTTCTGGAGGGCAAGTCCCTAGTAAAGATCCGGGGACCCTGCACTAACTGAAGTCATATGCATCGGCGCCAATTTCCCCCTCAACACGCCTCGGCTAGCGTTATCAAGCTGAGGTGGAGGGTGTTTGGCGTCGGGGATGCAGATCGGATCCGCGAGTGTAAGTGTCGTTGCATCCGACTATTGATTCTTTTCATCTCGGAGTCACGGCGAACCGGAGACGAGAAGATCAACTCTCTCTCCGATGCAGAAGCCAACGCCATGTCTCCGACAATCTTTCCCCTTCACCTCTCCTCGTATAAGCCCCAGTCTTTGTCTCACCCTCCCCTCTCACGCAAACAGCCCAGATCTTCCGGTGCCAGCCATTCTACACGCGGACCCTACGCAAGCCTTCTATATAGCGCCCAACGGCTCCTCGGGACTCATCCCAAGGGACAAGAGGCTTGCATCTCGGAGGTGTCTTTGTGCATCCCCGGGAATGGTAGCTGACTTCAAGCGGACACTGGCAGGGGTAAAGGGAAGGGGTGCCTGCGGTACGTCACATCCACTAGAGGACCCATCTGTTTAGCCCTTCCCCTGTTGTCACCGGCGGTTGGGGACTCGGACTGTCGTGCACTCCAGAGAGCAATGAGCGGGCCATTAATGAGCCACAAGGGCAACAAAGAGAAAAAGTCGACGTCGCCTCCATACAACAGGGCCTATCCGCCCCGGCCTCATTCGCGGTGGGTGCCTTGTCCTCGTTTGGATTTGACCACCGGACGAGGCCAAGAGACCTTCCCCACGGATAGATGATGATGAACAACAACAGGTATCTACGTCATGTCTAACGATCCGGCCCGTAAAGGGAGCTTCATCCTCGCAGAGGGCACCTCAAATCAATTGGGGATTCGACTCGTAATACCATGCACCCGCTGAAAGAAGGAAAGCCCGTCCTTCCGTGTGGGGACGGGGGGGGGGATCGTGTGTCGACGTCGTGTCCAGTCCAGAAGACTCGTCGAAGCAGGCTTATTCTCGCGGCGAGTTCTTTAAGCTTCTTGGGATCTCGGTTGTGAGGTCCGAGCATGCATATTGTGGGGCCCAGAATGGTCGAACAGTCCTCTTGTCGATTTGCGGCGGTCACGGCCAACCGCGAGTTTTTCCGGCCGTGGTGAGGGTGACTGTTCAGACGTTCTGCCACCTGCCATAGCGTGCTCGGGTGCGCCGGGAGCGACCTGGACTGTGTGGGGTTGTATTGTAGATTCATCCGGTGCCGTGGCATACGTATGGATGATATCTTGTTACGTGACGTGGGGATATATGATTTCACCTCTGGGGCCGTCAGCGAAGCGCGTCGCCTTCAGCTCGTCCAATGCCGGGTACGCGATTGTTGAGCGCAAGATATCGTTTGATTCATATCCCCCAAGCTAATTTGTCGACGGTACCATTCTAGGATGGCCTCGGAACAGGCATGGGGTGTACCTTGCAATGCAACATCGGAAGGTTGCAAACTTACGGGGTAGTCCAGCCCGAGACGCGGCCCCGCAACGAGTCCCGGACAAAAAGCTGCCGGTCGAGGTTGGGCGGGGCGGGAGACCCTCGCTGTAGCATTATGCCGAGGGGCTAATAGCTCCCCGGCACCTGGGTGACAGGCAAGCGGCATGGCAGGACTGGATGACTAGTGAGCACAGGTGGAAGTAGCCTTTTGTCCGCTGCTGGCGGGTGACGGAAGATAGAGTGGCAGCGCGCTCGTGCTGCAGAGCTCACTCTCCTTGCGCCGGGTGAAAGAAAGCATGACGCCGAGGAGGGGCTGTGCGAGGAAGTAGCGCGGGCGGGTGGGGATGAGAGGGGGAGCTAGCTAGCACCTTATTGCCCAGGAGACGCCTGCTCCTCCTCCACTATGCCAGCGTCATGTGGCGCTGAAAATCTTTTGCTAGAAAGAGAACGTTCTTGAATCGGATTGTTGGGGTAGAGAGGGACATTCCGGGCTCTCGTGAGGCTAGTAGCCGGTGATCTTTGCGGGTGCCCGAGGATGGGCGAGGTCGTAGCCTATGAGGTCATGAGATACCCGGGTGCGGCCCTTTTGACCAGATCATCAGAGAGATCCCATTCGCTGACGGACGGACGGAGGGCATTACCCCGCGTTTCCTCCCCCAGCCCGCGTCTGCCTCTGCAGCCACATTGGGAAAGATGCAGTCGCAGACGGTGAGACGCGGTATGCTGGACACGACGACGACGAGCGCACGGTCAAACGACGTGACCGACGGTGGCCGCCCTCAGCATCGACCCGCACGCCACGAGCTACTGGGAGGTCCACCCCCCGCTCGCAAGACGTCACCCCGTTCGTTGCCTGCACGAGTAGTCTCGCCGACGTACCCCGTACAAGCCCTCAGACCCGCGGCGCGGGCCCCGCTTTCCGATTTATAACCCACCTTGCTGGCGTCAAGACCCCGCTTTGGGGTCCGTCGGCGCTACGGAGAAGAGCACCGCCGGCCAACACCCAGGGGGAAGGAGGGGCAGGTCCGGGTGTGTGGCAGGGCAGGTGGCAGACGGAGCTACGCTAGGAAACCGGAGGCGGGCGGGTGGAGCGGAGAGAAACCCCCTCCTCGCCTCGAAGCTTCTGTTTTATCTAGCTCGTCCCTCCCCTCACTCCTCCCATCTCTCTCTCCTGTCTCCTCTTGCCAAACCATCGCAACTGAATCTCTGATACCCCCCTCCCTTTTCGCTGCCACTGCTGTGTAGACACCGTCATCATGTCTCTCTACGTTGATCTCTCGACGCCCGTCACGGGCGCCTACAAGCAGCCCATCGGCCTGTGAGTTGCTCTCTCCTCTTGCTTCCCCCCCCAGCTTGCTCTCCTAACACGTCCCGCAGCTTCATCAACAACGAGTTCGTTGAGGGCGCCGACAAGAAGAAGTTTGAGGTTATCAACCCCTCCACCGAGGAGGTCATCTGCTCCGTCTGCGAGGCCACCGAGAAGGATGTCGACGCCGCCGTCGTCGCCGCCCGCAAGGCCTTCCAGGGCGCCTGGAAGACCACCGCTCCCGGCGAGCGTGGCCGCCTGCTCCTGAAGCTCGCCGACCTCGTCGAGGCCAACGCCGAGAAGCTTGCCGCCGTCGAGTCGCTCGACAATGGCAAGGCTATCAACATGGCGAGGGGTGACGTTGGCGCCGTGGCCGGGTGCCTTCGGTACTACGGCGGGTGGGCCGACAAGATTGAGGGCAAGACGCTCGATATCAGCTCTGACAAGTTCAACTACACGCGCTCCGAGCCGGTGAGTACAGAGCCTTACCCCCAGAGCTTAGCCACCCAGGGAAGGTAGAGATCGCGGTGATCCTAACAGCTTGGACCAGATTGGCGTTTGCGGCCAGATCATCCCCTGGAACTTCCCCCTCCTCATGCTCTCGTGGAAGATCGGCCCCGCCCTGGCGACCGGCAACACTATCGTCATGAAGTCAGCCGAGCAGACCCCTCTCTCCGCCCTCGTCTTCGCCGAGCTCATCAAGGAGGCCGGCTTCCCCCCCGGTGTCTTCAACCTCGTCTCCGGCTTCGGCAAGGTCGCCGGTGCCGCCATCTCGGAGCACATGGACATCGACAAGGTGGCCTTCACCGGCTCCACTGGCGTCGGTCGCTCCATCATGAAGGCGGCCGCCGCCTCGAACCTCAAGAAGGTTACCCTCGAGCTGGGCGGCAAGTCGCCCAACGTTGTCTTCGACGATGCGGACATTGAGAGCGCGATTGAGTGGGTCAACTTCGGCATCTACTTCAACCACGGCCAGTGCTGCTGCGCCGGCACTAGGATCTACGTCCAGGAGGGCGTGTACGACAAGTTCCTCGAGGCCTTCAAGAAGAGGGCGGCGTCCAACGCCGTCGGCGACCCCTTCGACGAAAAGACGTTCCAGGGTCCCCAAGTCAGCCAGCTGCAGTACGACCGTATCATGGGGTACATTGAGAGCGGCAAGAAGGCTGGCGCGACGGTCGTGACCGGTGGCGGGAGGCACGGTGACAAGGGTTACTTCATCCAGCCTACAATCTTCAGTGATGTGAAGCCCGACATGCAGATCATGCGCGAGGAGATCTTCGGCCCCGTGTGCGCTA
This sequence comes from Sordariomycetes sp. B11D1, assembly GCA_025503055.1. Classification (NCBI taxonomy): domain Eukaryota; kingdom Fungi; phylum Ascomycota; class Sordariomycetes; species Sordariomycetes sp. B11D1. The sequence continues at coordinate 26,594 of JAMFQS010000148.1, forward strand.
TTGCCAAGTTCAAGGACGAGGAGGAGGTGCTCAAGCTTGCGAACGACTCGACCTATGGTCTTGCGGCGGCGGTGCACACCAAGGATGTTACCAGGGCTATCCGGGTGTCGAACGCCCTCCAGGCCGGTACCGTCTGGGTGAACTGCTAGTAAGTTTCGCCCCTACTGATACATCCCACATTCCAGAATACAGAATGGATGCTAACAATACCAGCAACGTCCTCCACCACCAGCAGCCCTTCGGCGGCTACAAGGAGTCGGGTATCGGCCGCGAGCTCGGCGAGGCGGCGCTGGCCAACTACACCCAGAACAAGTCGGTGTGTATCAACCTTGCCGCCCAGTAAGTTTGTGTTTTGGTAGCTTGGTGAGATTGTACGTGTGGATGAATGAGGCGGATTGAATGATGAATGAAATCAATGTCAAATGATACGTCTTTTTTCTTCTTGACGGTGAATGATTTTGAGTACATGATATCCAATGTGTCCCATGGTACAAGTATGCTGCTCCCCGATAGGAAGGCCGAGTTGGCAGGGGTCGAGTCAATAATTCGACTAGTATTGGGGGGAAGGGGGGAAAGGAGATAGCCATGGCTTGGCAGTGTTGTACCTTTCGAACTTTGTAAATGCTCCAAGGCGCTGGAGACGAGGGGTACTATCACAAGTTATATACAATGGAATTTGCAATGTTGACTCTTTTGGTATATATGATCCATGCGCCCATGTCAACCATGCTCCCAAACGCTCAAACCTCCACTCACCCCCTAACTACTACCTCCTGTAATCTACATGCCACGTACTTGTATACAGCATGCAGATACACGCGCATATTCAGCACGGACAAAATCCAAGCTCACGAATGAGCCCCCTTAACCCTTGTAAGGCTTGGGGCCGACCATGAGCTCGGGGCGGACGAGCTCGTCGAACTCGGCCTCGGTGAGGGCCTCGAGCTCGAGGGCGCTCTCCTTGAGGGTGAGGCCCTTCTTGTGGGCGTTCTTGGCGACCTTGGAGGCCATGTCGTAGCCGATCTTGGGGTTGAGACAGGTGACGAGCATGAGCCTTGAAACGCACGTTAGCATCTTTGTCCCCACGAGAAGATGTGAAAAAGGAGTGGATATGGGGGAGAAGGGACGGAGGGACTTACGACTCCTTCATGATGCTCGAGATCTTGTCCTCGTTGGCCTGGAGACCGGCGACGAGGTTTCTCTCAAACGACCGCATGCCGTCGGACAGCAGCCTCGAGCTGTGCAGCAGGTTCCGGATCATGAGCGGCTTGTAGACGTTGAGCTCGAACTGGCCGTTCATGCCGCCGATGGTGGTCGCGACGTGGTTGCCCATGACCTGCGCGCAGACCATGGTCAGAGCCTCGCACTGGGTCGGGTTGACCTTGCCGGGCATGATGCTGCTGCCGGGCTCGTTCTCGGGCAGGCTCAGCTCGCCGAGGCCGCAGCGGGGGCCGGAGCCGAGGTAGCGGACGTCCTGGGCGATCTTGGTGAGGGCGCCCGCGAGGGTGTTGAGGGAGCCGTGGGCCTCGACGATGGCGTCGTGGGCGGCGAGGACCTCGAACTTGTTGGGGGCCGTCTTGAACTCGGTACCCGTCATCTTGGTCACCTCCTCGGCGATGCCCTCGGCGAAGCCCTCAAAGGTGTTGATGCCGGTGCCGACGGCGGTGCCGCCCTGGGCCAGGAGGCGCAGGTCGGGCAGGCTCTTCTCGACGCGGCGGATGGAGCTGTCGAGCTGGGCGACGTAGCCCGAGAACTCCTGGGCGAGGGTCAGGGGTGTGGCGTCCTGGAGGTGGGTGCGGCCGATCTTGATGATGTTCTTGCGCTCGAACTCGTCCTGCTTGGCCTTGAGGGCGTCGCGGAGGCTGCGGAGGGAGGGGATCAGCTCGCCCTCGAGCTCGAGGACGGCGGCGATGTGCATGACGGTCGGGAAGGTGTCGTTGGACGAGGCGCTGCGGTTGACGTGGTCGTTGGGGTGGACGGGTTTCTTGGAGCCCATCTGGCCGCCCAGGATCTCAATGGCGCGGTTGGAGATGACCTCGTTGGCGTTCATGTTGGACTGGGTGCCGGAGCCAGTCTGCCAGACGACGAGGGGGAAGTGGTCCGTCAGCTTGCCGTCGGCGACCTCGGCGGCGGCCTGCTGGATGGCCTTGCCGATCTCGGGGTCTGCTCCGCGTCAGTCCAACGTACTAGAGGCGGGTTGTGGTTTGAGGGGTATGTATCTCGTCGAGGGGTTAAACACCAGGTGGGACTTACCGAGGCCGTACCGCATGTTGACCGTGGCAGCGGCGCCCTTGAGGATACCGAAAGCCTTCACAATGGGGAAGGGCATCCGGTCCTGGGGCTGGTTGATGCGGAAGTTGGACAGCGACCTCTCGGTCTGCGCGCCCCAGTACTTGTCCGCGGCGACCTGGATCTCGCCAAAGGCGTCCGACTCGGTCCTCGTGGCAGCCATCCTCGCAATAGTAGTGTGTAGAGTCCGGACGGGTTTCGCGGCGGCGTAGGCGGTGTTGAGTCTCGCGGGTAATATCCTGGCTGCGTTTGCCCTGGCGGGAACTGCGCTGCCCCGAAGGGCGAGGAGCCGGACGCTGGGCCGCATAATTATGTCGGAGGGCGTGGTCGCGCGGGGAAGTGCGGGGGGATTATTCCTTAGTCACGAAATCGGGCGATTGTCTGAGTTTCCAGGGGACCTCGGTCATGTCAGTCTGACGGGCAACACCTGGCTTTTTTTTTTGTCCTGTGACAGACGAATGGAGGATCGGGAAAGTTACGGGTTTTGAGGCTCCCTGCCAGACGCAGGGGCGGGTAGGACCGGAACTGGTGTACTTACGTAACCCGTGTGCTCGGAGGCCCGACAAATCCGTTTCGTTGGGGAAATTCGGGGTAAGAGAGAGACAGGCGGGCTTAAAAGTACATGCAAAAAGACGCCGTGGGAAGCGACGATTATCTAGAATCTCGAGAGTCTATCCAGGTAGGAGGAGAATAAGAGGGGACGCTTTTCTTGCCGGATTTATGCCCCGTTTATAGTAGACCGCCTCGTTAAATCCCGCAGCCGCCGACCCGGAGTCCCGAAGCTCAAAGCCGCGCGCCCATCCCGTTCGTCGCTCCCGAGATTTTGGTGGTGGAGTCGATTTGGAGGGCCGAGACAATCCCGTTACCCGCCCGGCCGCACCCGCCCCAGTCTCGCACGCGCTCACCGAAATTTCTTTCTCGGTGAGCGGACCTGGATTTTGCCGCCTCGAGTCGACCAACGTCAACCCGCGACGAGGGCGCCAGAACTACACCTCCTGGAACCCGCGCGGGAGTATTATCGTTTTTCCAATTTTGGCCGCCCCACCGGAAGAAGGATAATCGCACGACTCATTCCCGCTTTTCTTGAGACTCAGTTGCGTTTCGCGCTCACTCACGATGCTCACCTGTAAGTACCCACACCCAACGTCCCGCGGTATCCCCGACTTCATCCCTACCTCGCGCGATGGCCCCCCGCCCACACCCCCACCCACCCCCCCCCCGCCCCCCCCCCACCCCCCCCCCCCCCCCCCCACCCCCCCCCCCCCCCCCCCCCCCCCGGGGGTACAGGCCACGGCTAATATGTACCAGTCTGCCCCTACGACGGCTCTCTCTTGACCGTCGGAGCCCGTAGCGGCTCCAACCGCCTCGAGTGTCGCGCGTGCCCCTACATCTACCCCATCACGCACCCCATGTACTCGCGAACCTACTTCGAGCGCAAGGCCAAGGAGGACGAGATTGGGCCTACCGACTGGTCAAATGCTGCCAAGTCCGAGGTTCAGTGTCCGAAGGAGGGATGTGATGGTACGGAAGCGGCGTTCTTCCAGGTGCAGATTCGGAGCGCTGATGAGCCTATGACGACGTTCTTCAAGGTGAGTCGCTGGTAGTTTCTTCTCGCTGGCGTCGTTCTTTCTCCTGGTATACTGTCTTATCGACCTGGATTGATGCTGACGCATGGCAGTGTATGAGTTGTGGCGGCCGGTGGAGGGACTGAGCTGAGGTTGGCGATCGCTTCGCCATTGGCGTCTGGATTGGAAAAAGAAGTTGGCTGGCTGCGGGGTTTCGGTCAAGCATTAGCACGGCGTTTGGGAAGGTCATGTAGGAACAATTCACGAGTTTATTCGAGTGCGTTCCCAGCCTGGAACTTTGAATATCTTTCAAATGATAGGTGAGTCGCCTGACCTTAGGCGTCGGGCGTCCCTGGCTTGTTTGCCATCCACGAGGGAGAGAGACAGAAGGATGAGGTAGCGTGGGGAAGAATATGCAGGAAGATCATAACCGCCCTGCAAGACTGGACCAAAAACTGGGGATTGTTCTCCTGATCGGTTCCAGCGTGGAGCTTCTCACCGGGCAACTTCCAACCTGGCGCCGCACGGCCACTCAGCCTTGGGGAGGAGACTAAGACGGACCTTGGAGCGTAAAGACTGATCCATTCATTCAATGGCCACTCTAGTTTGGCAGCGGCAGGTCGCGGGGAATGTCAACAAAAGCATACCGGCATCCCCCGGAAGACGAAAGGCGAACAGTAAGGCATGCTGTGGCCAATGTAATCCAACGGAAGCAATATCCAGTGCTGTTTTCAAAGACAGTTCTATATCGTCTATACTTCCTCGACCATCCCAAGGATCATAGGTGTACAATTTGTCGCACTATCATTGGAAGAGTGGAGTATCTCGGTACAATAAGAGTAGTTCATAGCTCGCTACGCCAGCGCCGTGGACCCCCTTACGCCTTCATGCTCTGCAGCATCTTGAGGATCTCGGACTCCTGGTCCCCAATAACGACCTTGCCGTTATTCCAGTCGACAACCTACATCACATTAGCAACACCGCCTTACACCAAGCCCGCCCAAACGGCCCGCGACAACTGGCGCGACAACAGGAACGAAACTCACCAGGGGTCTCTGGAAGTTCCCCGCATCCTGGTGGAACTTCCTCATCGCCTCTGTAGCAGTATCCGCTCCGCTCACCACCTTCCCAATGTCCGACTTGGGCACATACTCCAGTATCGTCTCCACCTGATCCGCCGTCGGCGGGTCCTCGGTGACGTTGAGGTCGAAGGGCTCGCGGGTGACGGGCGCAGCCGAGGAAGTGGGCGCCGAGTTGGGCGCGCCAACGGAGGGCGACTCGTTGGCAGCTTGGCTCGCGTTGGTGGAGGCTTGCTTGAGGAGGTTGACAATGCGGGTGGAGGCGGGGGAGTTGGCCTTGTGGAAGAGCGTGATGATATCGAGGGTCTTGCGCTGTAGTGGGGGCTGGTGTTAGTTCTTGGGATGCGCGAATCCGGGCCGCGGTGATACTTACGAAGCCAAACATTTTGGGCAGATTGCTGGCTCGAGATGGGCGGATTGTAGGGTTTGGTGGTTGAACTGTCGTGACGTTATTCACAGGAACCACACGCTTGGAGCTCGGACGAGGTCTTGAGAAAGGTGGGTCCGGCTATCGATAAGGCTGAGTAAGATGGAATCACTACGGGTGTAGTCGCGACGAAAAGTTCGCTACCAGACGAGAAACACGATGAGCATGAAACCACGAGTCATTCAAAGCACAATGGGCCAAGTAGTATTGAGTAGCTAATTGGTGACGCTAATGAAGCCATTCCCAGGCTGCACCGACACTGCTTCGCACATAGCTACTCCCGGCCGAACGAGGTATTTACTACGGGTTGTCGCTCCTCTCGAGACACCAGGGAATCCTGTTCGTGAACTACACGAATGTCAGGACAATCGTGAGCCGAAGGAGGGGAAGCCAAGCCTGAATCAAGGCATTGCATCTCTGAACCGAGTCCGAAGAGCAAAAGATCACCCAGACCTTCTCTAAGCACAGCACTGGTGAAACAGCATCCCATACTCCGACTTGTCAAGATTTCTCCCAGCAAGCCTGTGCGTCAGGTGGATACAGGCTACGAGATAGTCACCCATCGCGGCGATTCCACTGCCCAGGGGAAGTCATCTCGGTCGGTTCATCCGAGAACAAAGATGTGGGTGGAGAGCACATCTACTGACAAATGGGCAATCATGACAACCTAATTTCCATGTTAGCACAGAGCCACATAGAGTATGTATGCAAGCAAAAGGTAGAGTAAGACCCAAGTCAGAATATGTAAGAAAAGAATATCAGGTATCCGCAAGGTATAGCAGCTCCGGCGAGAGCGCCACCAGACGGAATCAATCGCAAATTACCTCATCATTAAGGCCGGGGAACAAGGGAACGGGGGAGACAAACCTGTTGACCATAAGCATCATTCGCAACGAAGCCAGATGCGCTCCATGGTGCATCTTCCGACATAGTATCGGGTTTGGGAGAGAGAGAGAGATGGTAGAATCACTAGTTTCTTCAGCAACCGCAAATTTATGGTCGGGGTGGCTTACATAAGTCGACTCTCCAAGGCGCTCAAAGCTCACCCGCCATGACAAGTCAGGCTGAGTCACGTGGGGAAATTCCGCCCCTCCAGGCCACCTTAGGGCAAATCCTTTTTTCTGCTCGCACACTGCCAGCCGAGGATCCTCCAGAAGCCGGCGTCCCAACAACCAACCTCACCACAAATAACTTCTCTCGGTGCGTCATCTCCAACCCCGACAACAATCGACTTCTGGCCCTCAGTTTCTAACCCCCCCCGCAGCAGAACCACAGTCAAAATGGGCGAAGCCTCCGTCACTCAGGCCAACTGGCGCCTCGTCGAGGTCGGCCGTGTCGTCCTCATCCAGAACGATGGCCCCTACAACGGCCGCCTCGGCGCCGTCGTCGAGATCATCGACCACAAGCGCGTATGTCCAAGCCGCCCCCCCGAAGCGACACCGACGGAGGAAGGAATGCTGGAATAGGAAAGAGCGTTTGGTTGACACGGAATTATAGGTCCTCATCGAGGGTCCCAGCGAGGAGAACACCATCCCGCGCCAGTCGGTCCGCCTGTCCGACTGCCTCATCTCCAACATGGTCGTCGAGGGCCTGCCCCGGGGCGCCCGCCACGCGACCCTCAAGAAGTTCTGGGAGAAGAACGAGATCGACGCCAAGTGGAAGGAGACCAACTGGTTCAAGCGCCGGCAACAGATTTCGCGCCGCCAGAACCTCACCGACTTCGACCGCTTCAAGGTCATGAGGCTCAAGAAGCAGAGGAGGTTCGAGGAGCGCCGGGTCCTCCACAAGATCAGGACTGCCGCGAAGGCGTAATTCGGTTCCTGACGATAACACGGGAAAGGGATTAAAAACGCTACGTGGGAGGTTCTTGGTTCGGGAAGGGATGGAGTGTATGGACATAGGGGAGCAACCGGGGGGGAAACAACTGGCCTCTTTAGAAGGGGCCGGACTGCATTAAAGCATGGCAGCGGCAGGAGTTGCCTTGCGGGTTCTCGTTACTCCGTTATGGAAGGGCTGTATGTCATATTTCATCACAAGATGACCGGCGTCAAAACGGCAAACAGAGAGTCATGATTTCTGCGGAAACAAAAACGGAAAACAAAAAGGGAAACAAGCGGTTCATTGAAGCCTTGAGTGCCATAGTGTTGAATCCGTATATCAAGGCCGTATAAGAGACGCGACTGCCTCAGCTGCCGTGGCTCCCGAGTGAGGCACAAGACCGTTCTCGCGAATTGATTATATAAGCAAGCTTTTCACTGTTCGCACTGCGGAAACAGGTTGTGGTGCGAGGTGCGCAACTGCCTCCGGCGGCCGGTACGTACCAAGCCCTAGATTTTTTGGCTTCCAGGAAGTTCTTTTTCCAAATCATCTATCACCTCGCCCGACGAACCGAACCGGCTCAGTCTACCCACTCACCACCGCCCGCATCTCCGATCTCACACCCGGTAAGCCGCCTCCTGTCCCTCGAGTTCCAAATTGCGGCCGGGAGGTATTCCAAAATCTGCGTGGCGTGGCCTGGGGTCGTGCCCCTCCCCGGGCTAGCCCCCCCCATGTCTGGAGCTTCCGCGAGGGGAAAAGTCAAGACTGCGGGGGTTGGAAACTCAATTGGAATTATCTCCCCCACAACAACGAACCGACAAGCAAAACAACAAGACTGACCTCGTTTTCTTTTGTTTTCCGGCATAATAGAACACCGCAACCATGTCGAACCCCCGTGTTGAGGAGCTCCCCGACGAGCCCACCCAGAACCCCACCGTGGAGGAGCAGGAGAACGACAGCGAGGAGGAGTCCGACGCCGAGGAGGCCGCCGAGGGCCTCCCCGCCGGTTCGACCGGCCTCGTCCTCTCGCGTAATGAGAAGAAGGCCCGCAAGGCCATTGAGAAGCTCCACCTCACCCGCGTCCAGGGCATCACCCGTGTGACGCTCCGCCGCCCCAAGAACGTGAGTCAGGATGGACTGGGAAGAGCCGGGATATGCTAGTGGACGGTCCGAGGCATGGGAGGTTGAGACGGAAATGCTGACGTGCGGGCAGATCCTCTTCGTCATCAACCAGCCCGAGGTCTACAAGTCGCCCAACAGCAACACCTACATGTACGCCGATCCCCCTACCCCTATCCCTGGACTCCGAAACTAACATGGCACAGCGTCTTCGGTGACGCCAAGATCGAGGACATCAACGCCGCGGCCCAGCAGGCTGCCGCCTCCCAGCTCGCCCAGCAGGCCGCCGCTGAGGACTCCGCTGGCCAGGCTGCCGGCGAGGGCAAGGGCAAGGAGCCCGCCGACGAGAAGAAGGAGGAGGAGGAGGATGACGAGGAGGAGGTCGACGCCACGGGCATCGAGGACAAGGATATCGAGCTCGTCATGACGCAGGCCTCCGTCTCGCGGAACAAGGCCGTCAAGGCGCTCAAGGAGAACGACAACGACATCGTCAATTCCATCATGGCGCTCAGTATCTAGGCTTCGAGGAGACGTCAAGTTTTAGCGGACAAGGGAGGGGGGGAATGGGGAAATCGGGGTTGAGATTCGCTGGGACCCTTTGTTACGGGCTATTTCTCTTATTTAAGAGGTGCATTTGGGAGTGAGGCGGTATAAATACAGCATTGCTACCTCGCGGACCCCTGCTCGTATCGGCCTCTTCTTGTAAGTGACATATGCCGGGCGGAACGGGACACTTGATGTAGTGGGTAGTGGCCTCCCTTGACTTTCTCGATGCTGAGGCCGTTTGTGTCTATCATGATGCCGTTACGTTCCAGGCGAATATAGAAACTCAGTCCCAGTTCGCTATTTGTCCAAGAGACTTCCCAGTATCTATTCATAAGTCCACTGTACAAGACATGTTATGTACTTAGATATGATATGCAATGATATATTCAACTTCGTCTCTACATATGTAGGGGATATCTACTGCCCCAGGCACCCTGTGCAAGCGGCATCTAGATGACAACTCGAGATAAAACGACATGAAAAACAAATGATACATACCAATGCACTCCCCCAAACCCCGCATAACAGGAACGCGCAGAGACCCCCGAAGCATAGTCGCCCAAGCCCAAACATGAACCTGGAAACAAAAGCGAGGGAAAAGCTGCAGAATGAACGGGCATACTCAAAAACGCCACAACCCGCAAAGTCATGGATGCAACGACCGGAAACCAGATGAAACACAAGACGGAATCCCCGTCCTCGCGGACAAAACGCACGCGATAACCCACAGACGTCTACGCCGTGGGACAGATGCAGACACAGCCTACTTCCACCGGCCAAGCTGGCATACACACCCCACCCCCAGAACCCCTCGATTATCAAGACGCGGAATGCTCCCGGGACGCCCCATTATTGGAGTAGATCCTGAACTGCACAAAGATGATGCTGTCTTCGACCATGGTGCCCAGCGAGCCGATGAGCCAGGGGAGGGCGGTGAGGAGATAGTCCCGGTCCTGGGAGTAGGTGAGGAGGCTGAGACCGTAGGCCAGGTTGCCCGTGAGCGAGAGAAGGAAGAAGAGCAGCGCGAGACCTAGGCCCGAGTCAGAACCCAAACACGCTCCTGCGAATAACTCGGGGTTCGGGTGACTTACCCTCGCACGACTTGTCGCGGGAGTTCTTGATAATCTGCGGGATCCTCGCGCTGTAATTCCCAATTAGCAGGGAACAGCTAACCTCACAGGGCCATAACTCACCAGAGATAGAACGCGGCGCTGATGTACCCCAGCACAGTCCCAATCATATGGGTCGGCACCTCTTCCGGTGCAGGCGCCGCACCAGCCGGCGCATCAACGTCCCACGCCCCAAACTTGTACGACACGAACCACCCCAGCGCGCCGACTACCCAAACCGCCAGGAGCGCCAGGGCATTATTCAACCACGCCCTGCCCTCCGATACCTCCCCGCCCGCGGGAGACTTGGGCGCATCGCGGTCGGGTTCGCCCCTGCGGCCGGCCGAGGTGCTACGTTGGCGGCCGAGGAGGGGCGAGTGTTCGGTCTCGGTCGCGGAGGACTCGCCGTGGGATGCGCGGCGGCGACCGCGGCGGCGAAGACGGGCGTTTTTGGTGTTGTAGTAGGTGCACTGGGATATGAGGACCACGTCTACGAGGCAGAAGTAGCTAGCTAGGACGATGGCTGTCGGGGCTAGGTTCGTGAAGAGGGCACCTGGCGGCAGGAGAGGTCAGCGGTTGGGTGCCGGGGCTGGTATGGGGACCTGGTGTGCGGTCGGCGGTGGCGGGGACGAACCAGATAGATTGGAGACGTCGCCGGCGAACCAGATGAATAGGAAGCCCATGGACAGCGCGTCGGCGCTCTGGGTCTTGTAGTTTGTGATCAACTGCGGTACCTACAACGCACAAGAACGGCGGTGATGTCAGCGCTCGTCACACGACACTAGGCGCAGAAAGGGTCCCGCGTCCCGGAGGCGACGGAGAAGGGACGAAAGAGGGTCGTACCAGGAGGCATATCCACGCTGTTAGGCTGATGCTGCCAAAGATGCCGGATAGCGCCGCGTTCGCGGGCGGCGGCGTGAGGAAGGCCGAGAAGCCTAATGAGGATAACATTTCGGCGTTTGGCGGGCCTGCAGCTCTCTTTTCGGCGGGGGCCGCTGGGATTTCGAGGTTTGTAGCGAGGTGCGAAGCTCTAGGCGAGAAGACGGAGCAGAGAGTCGTCGCTGACAAGAAAGAAACATGTGCGTCAGGGGCAGGTTAAGGGGACGGCAAGTGTGCACGGTGGTGGCCTTCTGTCTCGGACGGAGGAGGCGAGGTTCCGAGGGTCACAGGACAGACGGGGCCGAGTGAGGGCGGGCGCGGGAGGTGCGAGTCATCCACGCGCTGTGTGTGTGCGTCCCGACTTCCAGGATTGATGCGGTGTGGAGTATTATTGTGGGGTATGCCCGCTGGCGGGGCCGACCCTTTATCGCGGGGGGGGCTGTGTGAGTCCTTCGGGGCCCGCGGGCGGGCTTATCGGCGGCTGGGCATGTGGTCAGCTGAATGTGCGGGCACTAATAGGCTGAGCTGGGGCCTGGATCAGCCAGCAGGGTTCAGGCGACCAGGGGCGGGGGAGGTTGGTCAGGCGCGTCGGCGGCCGATGTGACGTCGCTGCGAATTCTATTTGCGCGTCATGGAAGGGTCATGGCTCGATGCGTTCCGTGGAGGTGAGGTGTGGGACGAGCTTGTGAGGGTATGGAAGGGACTTTCCAAGGGATTACGTCGACGGATCTCGATTCCAGCGAGCTTGAGAGTTGATGTTTGAGGTCTACGGATACTTCACGAGATGTTGTGGTCTTGAGCCACCGTGCTTATCGCGGGCTACTTGCGTCCGAAAACCGCTTATCGCGGGTTAGACAGAACACCAGGCTCCGCCTTGAATTCGACGCGATATCAGTTCCCGGTATCGACGTCACATCATCCCCCCCCCCCCGCATCAGGCAGGCCGACACCTGCTGCAGAACGCCAATCCCCGAAGGTCGATAACAGCCTCGACAACTCACCCTACACAGCAATATGTCACCCTGCCACAGCAGATCCGACCCCACACGGCAAGAGCTGACCCTGCACGGCAGGACCCCGTGGAACGCACCCCGGAGGCGCGATACCAAGGAACGGGGGCTCGGCGAGTCGCCCCTGGTGACCCCAGCACCTGTTCCACGTGGGGTGTCTCTCGCCCAACCGATTCGCTGACCCCCCGTGCGTCGGTTGATCACGCTGCGTCCCGTGCCGGCAGCTGATGATCCCTGTTCCTCTAGCAACACCGACAGGCCACCGCGCCAGGCTGCATTGGCCTGCCGAGACAATCGTGGCTGGGACACGGGGGGTTTACTTCATCTCGACTACTTGTTCCTGCGCCGTGATACCTAGCTCCCTTTTCTTGTGATCCGAACTCGAGCATCGCCAGCTCGAGCTAGCATCGCGAGCATCATGAAGCTCCCCAGTTTCGTCGCGCTCGGCGCGCTCGCCCTCCCGCAGGCGGTTATGGCCTGGGGCAGTACGTCCGCTCCTCCCATCCTCGACGTCTTTAGCTAACACCCAACAGGCCTCGGGCACATCACGTCAGCCTACCTCGCCTCCCACTTCGTCTCCAACACCACGGAAGCCTACCTCCAGCACATCCTCTACAACCAGACCGATGACTACATGGCCAACATCGCCACCTGGGCCGACTCGGTCCGCTACACCAAGTGGGGGCGCTTCACCAAGACGTTCCACTTCATCGACGCAAAGGACGACCCGCCGCTCAGGTGCGACGTCGACCTCGAGCGCGATTGTAAGGATACGGGGTGCGTGGTGACGTCGCTGGCCAACTACACGCTGCAGTCGCTGGACCCAGAGCTGTCATTCCGGGAGAGGAATATCGCGGCCAAATTTGTGATTCATTTCGTCGGGGATCTGCACCAGCCGCTGCATAATGAGGATGTGGCGAGGGGCGGGAACGGGATCCATGTGAGGTGGAGGGGTTCCGAGGTGAATCTGCATCGCGTGTGGGATAGCTCTATCGCGGAGATGCTTGTTAACGGCGGGAGGAGGGGGAAGCCGTTCGAGGTTGCGAGGAGGTGGGCGGGGGAGTTGGCCAAGGAGATTGAGAGCGGGAAGTGGGCGGGGGAGAAGGAGGCGTGGTTGAAGGACATTGATCTAGGGGACGCGGAGGGGACGGCGATGGCTTGGTCGAGGGAGTGTAACGCATACGTCTGCAGCCACGGTATGTCTCCAGCCCTTTGTAGTCCCTTCACTCGTCCTCTTGGTCTCAATGGACGGGCCGTGATGATCTGGATGTGCTGACATCGGTGCTAGTTCTTCCCGAGGGTCCCGTGGCCATTGTCGGCGAGGAGCTGTCGGGGGAGTACTACGAGCGCGCGGCACCCATCGTGGAGCTCCTCGTCGCGAAGGCGGGATACCGGCTGGGCGCGTGGCTGGATCTCATTGTCGACGAGTATCTGAAGCGTCAGGGTCAGCAAGCCATCTCCGAAGAGTTATAAGACGAGCGTCGGTTCGTAGAAGAAGGGAATGGGCTTTAGAGAGCATTGCCTCGCAAAAGCGCGAGCAAGGGCGATACATACTCATCGATATCCTCGCACTTAGACCCTCGGACTAGAATAGACTCATACAGAACCCGCGGGCGCAAACTCAACAGACGCAAACAAGAAGATCCCCCTGTTTGTTTCCGCCCACGACACTCCGGTGTGTGATGATCCCCAGCCCCAACAGGCTCTTACGCTCGTTTCCTCCCGCGCGACGGATCGCCACGAACCCATCAGCGCCGAGCATCAGAAGCCAAGCATCAAACCCGTGACGATCAAGCGAGATCGCCATGGAATGGAATCTCGTTTTCCGTTACGGGCCAGGAGAAACTCGGCTGGCCTTGCCTCGGGAAGTGAGGGCCTGAGGTTGGTTCCTGCTTTTTTTGGCTTAGGTGTCCAAGGGGTTCTATGACGACATGGGCGTTTGAACGGATGGCACTTTTGGTTTCGGTCGCCGTTACGGATGCCGAGGATCCCGTGGCCTACCATTTACGAAGGTCGGAAACGCGGTCTAGACGTTTCTTGGGGTGGTGGGCAAGGTCGTTTAGCCCCGGATCCCTCGCAATGGAAGCCAAGGCCTCTCCGCGCGGGAGCTTCGTTTCAGAACATCACGCGCCAGGTGCTCATTAGGATGAAAGGCCGAACTTAGAGATTGCGATTACGAAGAGATGGGATAGTGAAGCTGCCGAGAGGTGCCAGCGGTTTCGTCCAGGAACACTGGAATGTGAGGGTCCAACCCCAGGACGGGACACGAGGGTTGTGAGCACAGGCGCTCTTGCATGAACATCTCAAACCTTATCCAGGGGTGTAGAATAGGGGCGGACTCTCTAACCCGTCTGTCAACCCAAGCGAATCCGATCCGATCTAACTTAACTCAACCCGATAACCCAATCAGTCCGCGGGACAAAGAGCCGGGGAGAAATAGGGGACCGTCTGTTTCACCAGAAATCCCACACGACCGAGCGTGTGTCAGAGCCTGAAATACGGGGCCGGGGACGCAACACCGAAGACCGAGAGGCCGGGATTGATTTGAGCTTTCGCCCGTTCCTAGGACTCGAGAGAAACCTTGTTTCCCTGGTTTAGAGTCTGTTTTCGGGCCGTTATCCAGAGTTTGAGAAGATGATGTTGGACGTAGGGAAGGATTGTTCCAAGTCTGGAGAAGAAGTTTGTGCGAGGTTCATTAGGCTTGGCTTCTGGGAATTAGATAGCGTCGTCTGATGAGTCTACTAGACGATCTTGGTGCTGTGGTTTAACGAATACTATGCTGCGAACCCGTGATGCCTTCGTTACCCACTATACCCAAAGACCATTGTTCAAGGTGAGAAGTGAGGGTCTCTGAGACCACAGTAGAGCACACGTGGCTGGGGACGGCACCTTGCCAAGAACAACGTCCAGACTCCCACCTCAAACGGCAGCCGTCGAGCCTGCTCTAAGCGAGGTTGCTGCTGGGGTAGCACGTTTAGGCCCCGTGCGTACCTCGTGGTACGAAGTTAGGACGACCAGGCCAGAGACCGGTGGCGAACGGCGATGTCTGCAAACGTTAATTCCACACTCCTTAACTTTAGACGCAGCCGTGCCATCTTGGCTTAGCGTCTTCGGCCTCGAGGGTGGTGCTATCGGGGATATCCAGGCGATGGCGGGGAGCGTTCCTGGCGCTGATTATTCTAGTACTCGCGCATCTCGCCACGGGCGTCTCAGCCAGCATTGCATCGCTGCCGACATCCGGGGGCCGATTGTAGATGGGCGAAGATAGGCCATCTAACCGGCAATTGACAAACCCGTACTCGAGGATCGGCAAGTACACCGGACAAAGACACGTCCGTGGGGGATCGCGCAGATGGAGCGTTTGATGCCCGCGCATCAGCCAAGCCGCATCAAGGCACGCCGCCAAGGGCCCGCTCGCATCTTCATTCCCCCTTGCCGGGCCTCGAAGGTGGCCCCCGTCCTGCAAGGTACGCAGACCGGGGGTCCAGCTCGCTTCATCAAAACTCGCCGAATACCACTCCCACAGACCTCGACAGTGACATTTCCTGCGCGGGGCCCCCTCGTGAACCCAGTTAAGGTATCATTTCGCTTGCAGACCTGCGACGCGGTACTTCTCATGTGCCATTCGCCAAAAGGCCCGCGAGCTGACAGGCAGGGGTCCCTGCCTGACGTAATCCACACTGGAGACGGTCTGCGCAGGCAGAGCCGCGGGTGCCTACTTGCTCCTTCCCTAAAAAGACGTGGGGGAAAAAAAGGAAGGAAGGACATCATTCATAACAGAGAGAAAGTCGTCCGCAAAATACACTGCACCGTCTCCCATCTTAATTTGACATTTCATCTTCTCGAGTCTCGAGTACCTGCCATCAAGCATGGGGCCCGCACAGGCGCCAACGGCACAGGGGCGAGACCCCGCTTTGTCTCAGCTTAGCCTCATCGGCCTGTCCCGAAACCTGCCAAAACTCCGATCCCCACATTGCAAAGCCCCGTGGATGGCTGGCCGGGCTCTTTGACAGGGGCCGCTGTTACGCCGTCTGCGACACGCTTGACTTCAGAACTCTATCGCCGTAGCGAGAGTTCACGTTTTTGCCCCGCCCGCGGGCCGCCCCCCCACCGTGAAAATTTTCGGCCTTAACGAGCTCAGCCACCTGCATCGGTCCAAGATTCCCTTCTGTCCTCATGCCAGGGT
>JAMFQS010000149.1:0-38819 GCA_025503055.1 Sordariomycetes sp. B11D1
CCCCCCCCCTTCCCTCGTTCTACCCATCTTCCCTCTGCCCTGCGCGAGCCCGTCTCCGCAGTCCCCTTTTTTATCCGCGCGCGCTAACCCACGCTTCCCGCCCGCTAGACCTCAAACGAGAGCTTCTGGCCGAACAGGTCAAGAACGAGATCGCCGAGCTCAACTCCCCGACTGCCCTGCGCAGGTTCGGCGCCCCGTTCAAGTCCGACTTTGGGGAGGTGTCCCCCCTCGACTCTGAGCTTCCCGTCCTGCGATACATCTTCGTCCACCATGTGCGCGACTTTCCGTTCCTTGACAAGGCGAGGGAGAAGGAGTTTTGGCAGGACAAGCTACAGGTGGTACGTCGGCCCCCGCGCTGCCGCGGCGTTCGCGGTTGCTAACACGATTTGTGCGCGCGCAGTTCTTGGAGTCGTTTGCGAGCAAGAGCATCTCCTCGTCCGAGGATCGGCTCGAGGAAACGAAGCGGAGGAAACTCGCCCTGAAGGCCCAGAAACTGGTCGAGCTCATGATGGTGTCTGGGATCGGGACCTCGTCTGGGTTCGAGGAGCGGATCAGATTTTCCGAGATTGAGCTCGTGGACAGCAACGCTATCGACACCGGCGTGATGCACACGCTTCCCGAGGGGAACTACTTTAATGGCTGGGATGTCAACGTCGCCGCGGTGCGCCTGGTCGCCATCAAGAGGAATATTCGATACCACAACCACGCGGTGAGCCATTCTCTGCTTCCCACGACTCCGCCAGAGGCACCACCTAACGTCCAATCTACAGGAATTCATCGTCAGGGTTAAAGGAGTAGGGCAGCCTGAGCACTTCGTGGCGAGGCGGTACGGCGATTTCCACAAGCTACACCAACAGCTGCGCCTGGAGCTTCCCGGCAAGGTCCTGCCGGTCCTGCCCAAGAAGAACAAGGCCGACAGCACGGCGCCGGGCTTTTCCATGCCTCAGTTCAGCGGTGCAGACTCCGAGTCGTCGTCCATCTCTTCCGTCTCTACCCAGCTTCAGTCCACAAACTTGACTGTACCACAGCTAGGCGATTCTCAGGAAACACAGCCGGCCAGCCTTTCCGTCCGAGGTATGAGACACCTGAACGTGCCGCAGACACTATCCCTTTGCTAACCAGTCTCGCAACAGGACATCGCAGGGAAAGCTCAATCAACTCAGGGAAGACGTCACCTCGTCCCTCTACTGATAGGCGTCCTCGAACACCAGTGTCGGGTAGCAGGACGCAAAATGTAAGGAGGACCAGATTGAGTCTGATGAACTACCTTTACTAACTTGTGCCAGGAAACTGTCTCTCTGGTCCGGGAGATGCAGAGGATTTCCCTCAGAGCTTACCTCCGGTCGCTACTGCAGAGTCCCGGGATTGCGCAGACGACGGCGATGCAGGAGTTCCTGACTAGGGATGTCATCACTCCGACGGACCAGGACATGGACGATATTGCCCGCAGGAAGGCAGTAGACGAAGGTCGGGTCGAGGAGCAGAAGCAGTTCTATGAGATTGCTCGCAAGCGGGCGGCCGAGCTGGACGTCTACATGGAGGAGTAAGTTCCATGATTTACCATTGATGATTGAGAAGAGGTTCCCCTGTCACTAGACAAGATGCTAACATTTTGACGTAGATTCCGCCAGGACATCGTCGAGCGCAACGGCCTCACGAAGCTCTTTGAAGAAATCCGGCTCAAGAAGACGATACCCGAACTCAGCATCCAGTACCGCAAGTTCGCCGAGTGGCTGCGGATCGAGGTTGCCGCCACCATCTACCACCTATTCCTCGCCGAAGATAACTCGCCCGAGCTCTTCGCACAGCTCAAGCGCATTCACTCCCTGGTCCCCTACACCGTTCTCAAGAACGTCATCCGCCTGACCAACCCGGCCGCGGTCATGTCGTCGATCCTCGACATCTTCCTCGCCCAGCCTTTTGGCACTCGGTCGCTTCTGCAGCGCATCTTCTCGCTGACGCTGAACGACGGAATCCGCAGCGTTCAGAAGGCAGTCGACTCGCTGGCGGCCAGGATAGATGACAAGGTCTTCGTCGACAAGATTGTCAAGTTTGTCGAGTCGCCGGAGGCCGTCAAGGCGGAAATTAGGGGAGAAGCCAAGCGCCAGGACCTCGACATCATCGTCGCCATCATTCAGTCCGACGTTATTGAGCCCGAGATCCTCCCGGAACAGATGGAGACCATCTTCAACGCCTACGTCGCGTTCAACAGCGCAGTGGAGAACGTTGACGACAAACTGAAGCAGGGGGCACAGCTCTTCTCTTACCTCAAGCAGCTACTGAAGCTCTCGACGCGGCAGCGGGACAAGACGATGATGCTGAACCTCATCGAGGAGACGGTCACGCTGCAGCTGTTCCGCGATCTGTTCACCATCTTCTACGAACCCCTCGTGCGGGTGTACAAGTCTGCCAACGTCTACAACAGCGTCTCGGACTTTGCCGTCTTCATCGACGACATGATCAAGGTGGTGGAGAGGTTCCACCAGCAGGACGCATCGGCGGACCCGAACCAGACGGTGCAGGCCTTCATCGACCTCTGCGCGCGCCACGAGCACAACTTCTACAAGTTTGTGCACGAGGTGCACACGCACGACGACGGGCTCTTCACGCAGCTAATGGGCTGGATCGAGGACATCCTCGAGTTCCTGCGCAAGGGCCCCAAGAACGGGAAGCTTAACATCAACGCGCTCTTCGAGGGCGCCGTCAGCATGGGGGTCGTCGACAAGGAGACGGTGATCGCCGAGGTGGACAAGCTCATCGCGTGGCAGGAGGCGCGGAAGAAGTGGCACCACGACAAGACGAGGCAGAAGATGGCGGCGGAGTCGAGCACGGGCTTCGACGCAATACTGTCTAGTTTCAATTCGTCCGACTTTGGGCTCGACCAGGCGGACCTCGACGAGCTGGACTATGATGAGCAGGACGAGTCGGAGTCCGAGGAGGAGGCGGCGGATGAGGAGGACCCGATTGAGGCGGAGAGGAGGAGGAGGGCCAAGAGGAGGGACCGGTTGAGGAGGAGGGCGGGTGAGCCGGAGAAGCCGCCTGTATCGGAGATTCACAAGATGCAGGAGAACTTTATTGTAATGCTGCGGCAGGTGCTGGCGGAGTGAGGGCGGGGAAGAAGGGGGGTTTCACTTCGGTTACGCGTCCAGGTAGACGGCGCTTTGGAGAGGGGATTCATAGATGGAGAGAGAATATCTAATACCCTGACTGTCCACGAGGCAGCTTATGTTTGTTGAGAAGCATCGAGGGCCCTGGCGTATAGCGCGATGATAGCCGGGAGTTGGGTACCGGGGAGCACACGGAGGCGAGTGAGGGTGTAATTCTTGTGTCTGAGGATGAGAGGCTCCCTGACGGCTTAAGAGCATTAACATCGTTGTATGGGTAGCGAACACATCGGGGATCCGTGATCAGCGTTGTTATGTATAGGTGTCTTACTCAGCTCCGGGTGTGTACAGACCGCGAACGAATCGAGGCCCGCATTCCCCAGCGGCCCACATGACATCTCGCGCCTACTATTGACTAAGCAATCCCGACTGCCTCGCCCGAGAACTGGATCCGCTCCCGAGCCTTTCCACTCGCCCCCAAAGATCCTCGGCAAACCCCCAGCGCGGCCAGCCAATCACGGCAGCTCTAAATCCATTATTTCATCTGGTTCTCGGGTTTCCGCTTGGCTCTCATATGTCACAACCGGTAAAAAGCTCCCCGCCGAAAGGACCGATCTTCCCGTCTTCACCCAAATCCCTTCCTTCCCTCCCTCGTGGTGTACAATACATCCTCCCCCCAAGCCTCGCTTTTTTTTCTTCCTCTTCCCCTCGTCCACTCATCTTGTCACGCGCCAATTCTCTTTGTTGGTGATCGTGATTTCCGCGGGTTTAGGAACGCCACTTGAGAAGTTCGCGATCCTCCGATAGTTCCCGCTCGTGATCCGACATTCGAAAACGGTCGCGAACCCAAAAAAAAGCCCACGACCGTCTCAGCCTCGGCTCGTCCCCGCGAGTGGTAGTAAGGAGAACAACGCCAATTGAACGATAATAGCAACGATGGCTAGCCTAGCGCGCTTCGCGAGGTCGTCGCTTCCTCTCAGGAGGATGGCGAAGACCGCGCCCCTCGGCGCGAGGTCCTTCTCGTATACCCGCACAGCCAGTACGTCAGAATGCATTGGTCAGTACGCGGTTTGCGGCGATGTGCTAACTGCGCCGTAGGCATGGTTCTCGGGACCAACGCGATGAGGGCGAAGGAGGCCTCCTCGCATCTCAGCACCAAGTACTCCGTCATCGTACGTCCCCCCCCCCCCCCCCCCCCCTTCTTCCACCCCCGGTCTTCCTGAGGCCGCGGAGACATCAATTGGCTTACCTTTAAGCTTCTAGGACCACGAGTACGACGCGCTCGTCGTCGGCGGTGGTGGTGCCGGTCTCCGTGCCGCCGTCGGTCTCGCCGAGGAGGGCTTCGAGACGGCCTGCATAACCAAGCTCTTCCCCACGCGAAGCCACACGGCGGCGGCCCAGGGTGGTATCAACGCCGCTCTCGGCAACAGCCACGCGGACGACTGGAGGTGGCACATGTACGACACGGTCAAGGGCTCCGACTGGCTCGGTGACCAGGATGCCATCCACTACATGACGAGGGAGGCGCCGGCCGCCATTATCGAGCTCGAGCACTACGGCTGCCCCTTCTCCCGGACGGAGGACGGCAAGATGTATGTTGACGCCGTTCCCTGATCTCCCGGCCATTGCCGTAGTGATGCGCAGTACTGACCATACCTTCCAATGCAGCTACCAGCGTGCCTTCGGTGGTCAGTCCCAGAAGTACGGCAAGGGCGGCCAAGCGTACCGTACCTGCGCCGCGGCCGACCGCACCGGCAAGGCCCTCCTCGACACCCTCTTCGGCAAGTCTCTCCAGTTCGACAACATGAAGTACTTCATCGAGTACTTCGCCCTCGATCTCCTCATGGAGGACGGCGAGTGCCGCGGTGTGCTCGCCTACTGCCTTGAGGACGGTACCCTCCACAGGTTCCGCTCGAACCACACCGTCCTCGCCACCGGCGGTTACGGCCGTACCTACTTCAGCTGCACCTCCGCCCACTCCTGTACCGGTGACGGTATGGCCATGGTTGCGCGTGCCGGTCTCCCCAACCAGGACATGGAGTTCGTCCAGTTCCACCCCACTGGTATCTACGGCCCCGGTCTCCTCATCACCGAGGGCTCTCGTGGTGAGGGTGGTTACCTCCTGAACTCGGAGGGTGAGCGCTTCATGGAGCGTTACGCGCCCACCGCCAAGGATCTTGCTAGCCGTGACGTCGTCTCGCGCTCCATGACCATGGAGATCCGTGAGGGCCGTGGTGTCGGTCCCGAGAAGGACCACATCTACCTCCAGCTGAGCCACCTGCCCCCCGAGGTCCTTGCCGAGCGCCTCCCCGGTATCTCGGAGACTGCCAGGCACTTCAAGGGTGTCGACGTCCGCAAGGAGCCCATCCCCGTCCTCCCCACCGTCCACTACAACATGGGCGGTATCCCCACCAAGTACACCGGCGAGGTCCTCACTGTCGACGCCAACGGCGAGGACAAGGTCGTCCCTGGCCTGTACGCCTGCGGCGAGGCGGCCTGCGTGTCGGTCCACGGCGCCAACCGTCTCGGTGCCAACTCTCTCCTGGATCTCGTCGTCTTCGGCCGCTCGGTCGCCCACACCATCCGCGACAACGCCCAGCCCGGTGACAAGCTCCGCCCCATGGCCGAGGACACCGGCGCCAAGTCGATCGAGGACCTCGACAAGCTGAGGACGGCCGAGGGCCCCCACTCGACCGCCGAGATCCGCCTGAAGATGCAGAAGGCCATGCAGCGCGACGTCAACGTCTTCAGGACGGAGGAGACGCTGCAGGAGGGTGTCGACAAGCTGAGGGAGATCGACCAGCTGTTCCACAAGGTCGGCGTCAAGGACCGCGGCATGATCTGGAACACCGACCTCACGGAGACGATGGAGCTCCGCAACCTCCTGACCTGCGCGTAAGTCTAATCCCGCCGATGTTCTCGCCTTGGTAATCCAAGTTTCACGACGCTAACCAACTTTCTAGTACCCAAACCGTCGAGTCTGCCCTTGCGAGAAAGGAGTCGCGTGGCGCCCACGCCCGCGAGGACTACCCCGAGCGTGACGACGAGCACTGGATGAAGCACACCCTGAGCTACCAGAAGCAGCCTCAGGGTCCCGTTGAGCTGTCGTACCGCAAGGTCACGCACAACACGCTCGACGAGAAGGAGTGCGAGCCCGTCCCGCCGTTCAAGCGTGTGTACTAATCTAGAGGATGGAATGGGGGAGAAGGATGCAAAGCGTGAGGGAAGGAGGACATGTATGTGGTAAGGGGCTCTTTCGTCCGTTGAGTGTATTGGACGGTGTTTATGTATACATCCCTTTTGTGTTTATACTCGTTTTAGACGGTGGTTCAAAAAGACGTTTTTATCTCCAGCGGATTGTATCTTTCGCTTTTCCTTTTCCTTTTTCCTTATCATGGATGCGAAGGTGCTCAGGCACCGGCACAGACAGTTTCCCCCTATTCTCTACACCGC
The DNA here is from genome assembly GCA_025503055.1 of Sordariomycetes sp. B11D1. NCBI lineage: Eukaryota > Fungi > Ascomycota > Sordariomycetes > Sordariomycetes sp. B11D1. The sequence goes on from JAMFQS010000149.1 coordinate 6,558, forward strand.
GGGTGATGCTTTCGCCGGACACAAAGCCAGAGCCGCCGTGGTGGGAAGAACCCACCATGTGCCGACGGAAGCTCCTCCACGAAGCTGCGGAGATGTTCACCGGCGGGCAGGAACAACGGGGCGATGGACTGCCCATTGAGGGGAAACACCATGGCGCCTCGCGTCCTGCGTCTTCCCGACTAAAACAACACACAAACGCAACCTAAAGAACATCTTGCGCCTCAGAACTTCGTCGGCGGACACGAGCAACCCATCAGCAATACTTGATATACGCTTGCTGCCATCAAGCACAGCCTACCCCAAGCCTTACGCTTGATAGAAACTGCTTTGCTCGGTATCCTTTCTTATCTTAATTCATTCTTTATTTTCATTTTTTTTTTTTTTTTGGATTTGAATTATTCCAAAGTGCCGTTCCCGTTAAGAATTTCCATCGGCAGGAGAAGCAGGCGGAGGGCCAAGGAGCAGACGGACCAGACTACTGCGGGTCTGTTCTTTTCCCACGCCAATGCCGAGCTGCAAGCACCTCCGTCCGCTCTTGAGCTTCCCGACATTGGAACTTGCGGAGATGGGCAGCAGACTGGAGACGGGGCTGCGGGTGGCCAGCCGGGGAACGGCACTGGGAATAACACCCCCGCAAATGGGGGGAACAACCAGCCGGCCATGAGTGGTGACGAAGGAGTCCAAGGCCATCAGGGGACCGGCAGTAACTAACGGGCTGTTGAGCAATGCTGGGAGTCCGGACAACGTCATCAATGGCATCCCCGTGATGCCGCTCGGGCAACCCGCCCCGGCTGCCGTCACCCTCGCCAAAGGGGACTCCATTATGGGACCCATTAGAAACAACTTTTTATTATTCATTAGCCTGCGAATCCTTGTAATCGTTAGAGCCCACGGTCAATGAGAAAGCTGCTGCTCTTGTCCGCAAAGGTCATCTCCAAGTTGGTGAGGGCCTGGTCCAGGCTACTGGGGCGTGAGCAAGCCAGACCCAAGGTTTCCGTTTTCCCGCGAATGAACCCTCATACATGCAGCTAGGCATCGACAGCAAGGACGGCCCCCCGCCCGAAGAGCAAAGCAAACAGGTCAGGACGCGGGACGCGTCGCCCCTCAGGTCTGCTTCTTCTTCTTCGACCCAGACCCACTCCGCTCAAGCATCTGCGCGTCCTCCCTCAGGTCGTGGATCTCCTTGCCCTCCGCATACCACTGTCCAACTTGCAGTACCAGGACACCCACCAGCACCAGCGCAAGGATAGTATTGCTCATGGCCAGCAGCTTCACGTTGTCCTTCCTGCTCACGGGCCCGCCGTCCTCCTCCTCGGCAGGCCACGTCCCCCAGCTCACGAGCCTCAGGCGGCGCACGATGCTGCGCACGTAGATGGCGCATCCGATGAGGTAGAGGATGAGGCTCGCGCCGTCGAAGAGGAAGTTGAGGACGGCGGGGCGGTACAGCTTGATCATGAAGCCGAGGAGGCCGACGGTCGTGATGATGTTGAGGACCCGGCTGATGAGAGGCGGCGACTGGTGCATCCACCGCAGGTGCGTCTCGAGAATGTCGTAGTAGCTGTCCGGGACCGGCGATGCCGTCCACAGGAGGGGGAAGTCGTAGGGGAACGACGCGAAGAGGATGCCGAGGAAGAAGCACGTCGCTTTTGAGCTCCCAGTCAGTTGGAGCCCGGCGACGTCGGGATCTCCGGGGACGACGACTTACCGCCGATAATCATAAAGGTCGCAAAGGACCCCGCGCCGCGGTAGTCGGGCGACAGCGGGGTCTTGGACCAGTTTACCAGCTGGATCATGGCAGCTTGCTTTTCAGTATGTCATGAGGGTCTTGGGAGAGCTGGTGCATCTCGGCGCAGAGCTCGAGCTTTGCAATGGTATCCGCCATGGTGGGAAAACTGCGTGACTAAGCTTGCCGTGGGAATGTGGATACACGTGACTGGGCAGCCGCAGCTCCTTTCCACCAAGTGGCGATCTGGATCCGGCGGGGCGTATGTAGCCGCCAGCCCAGCTCCGCCGTTTCCCACCGTGTGCTGGCCCCAAGGCCGGCTCTGGCTCCCCTCACAACCATGCTCCTCCACCACCCCCCCGCTCTTTCACCCCTCCCCGTCCGTCGCCGCTGCCGAATCCACCATCTCCCCAGGCCCGAATAACTACATCTACAAGGGCTGCTACAACGGAACCGCTAGCCTCCCCGGCGCCCCCTGGCACCCGCGCCCTCTCGCCGGGGACCTGCCAGGTCTCTCCGGCCGAGATGACGCCCGACAAGTGCCTTGCCTTGCCTTTCGTGCATCGGAGAGCCATGCGCATGCGGGGCTGGAGTACTCGCGGCACGCGCCAGCCTTCCGGCCACCGCCTCTGCGAACGTAGGGATGCTATGCGCCTGCGGCTCATTGCTGACGGCGTGGAGAGTGAGTGCCGGCGTTCGCACTTCCTGTCCGATATGAGCGCGGAACTCGACGGCAAAAGAGCGTGACTTGCCGTGTGGCGGCGACCCGAGGCCAATCTGCGGCGGCTCATGGACGCTCTCAGTCCACGAACTCCAGTCTGCCCCCCCCCGGTCGTTGAATCCTACGCCTGCGCCATCTCTGCTAGCCGCCGTGCTAGCCCCTCGCTAACTGAACGGAACTTCGCCCGATATCCCCCACATCTCCACCGCCCCGCCCCCCACCTCGGGGGCGGGAAAAAAAGCCTCAAGCCCAGGAGAGCGAAATATCAACCCTCCCCGCCGCACTCGACGCCAATGACAAACTCCCGATGGTCTAGTTGGTTCATGGCGTTCGACTGTAACTGAAATAGTATATCGAAAAGTCACCTGTTCGATTCAGGTTCGGGAGATTCTCTTTTTGCGCTCTTGAGAGCCTTTTTCTTTTCTAAGTGAGGCTATTCAGACCGGGGCAATGAGGAAGTTCGGCCCGTCAACGGTCGCCACTCAGAGACACCCGCAGGCAGGCGCCGGCGCCCGCTATAGCGCTGCCTCCAGAAATCCCGGCGTCAATATCATCAAAGGGTTGTGTCGCGTTTCCAGTCTACGAAACTATCGCGATGTATGTGCGAGTCGCGGTGGAAGCTGTTGTTGTAGCCGATACGTTATGGGGGGCTTGACAGCTGCTGGCGGGTGTGCGCCTGTGGCAGCTACCAGTCTCGGTAGCCGTCACCATCTGCTGTCGTTGTCTTCGCTGGACCCCTCTTGTCTCTGCACTTTGGTTTACACATCAACTCATGTCAGGAATACATAGCGCGCGAAGCGACCTGTAATCCCACCATGGGCTCGCAAGGTCTAGTCCCGGGACGTCCGAATCTCGGCAAGCCACAAACTCCGTTCCGAGACCATGACCGGCGGACCTGGCGGGAGCACATGCGCATGAACTAGACGTGAACGCGGGACCGAGCTCCTATCTCGCTCTCCCCGTCTTCCTCCCTTGCTTCCCGGAGCCCCGGCCATATTGCACTGAAAGCAGAGACGTTGACCTTGGCGTGCTATATGCGGCCCGTCTCTCGAGGTTCAATACGCCAGACCGGGCCAGAGCAGAGAGGCGCGCTATCGACGTCCATTCCACTCCCTCGCCGATCCGGGAGGGTGCAGGCGGGGGACCATGTGGAGTGTTCATCTCGGCGTCGTCTGGCGAATCGCCGGGTTGCTTGCGGCCTGCCGAAGCTCGGGTGTCTTCACAAGCGACAGCGTCCGTAGCGAAACCATGATGCTATTCCCTTGCCTTGTTCGTGCGCCGCTAGATCCACCGCGAATGAATCAGCGCTTAGAAAGGGTATCATTTACGCATATACCTCGTGGAACCTGTTCTATCCAGCAAGCCCGCACCGAGCCATCAGATATCCACTTCTCCAAAGCCCCTCTCCCTCGCAGCACCCTGCACAGCCCCCTTGATCCCCGCCAGTGCCCTCCCCCACGCCTTCGCTCCCTTCCCCCCCTCCTGCCCGTCCGCCGTAACCAACCATTCCAACCACTTGACCAAAGACGTTGCCTTCTCCAAGTTCCGTTCCTCCAGCACTACGCCCCGCAGATACCCCTCTAGCATCCGCACGTCGTCCTCATGCGGTCCCGAGCCCCGCGTCTTGGTGTGCCACGTATCGAGCGTCCCCATTATCTCCTGCGGGTCCGTCACCCCCGCGCTACCAAACGCCATCTTCGGCGGCAGAGCGGGGAACGTGAGCCTCGCCTGCCTGCCCGACGTTTCCGCCCCCTCGTCTTGCTCCGCCATGGGCCGCCGGCTCGGCCCGCTAATGCTGAGGTTCGACTTCCGCGCAAGCCTTTGGCGGCGATGGTCTTCGAGGACTTCTCTTCGGAGGTCCTCCGGCAGCGCGGCAAGAATCTCAGGGTCCAGTTCTTCTGCTTCACTCTCCTGGTTCTCTTGATGCTCTGCACCCCTCGCGCCGAGAAAGTTCGTCTGGTGGAGACCCGCCTGTGCGTCTCGCTGTCGCTCTCGCGCTTTGCCCCACATACTCCGGATGCCCCTTTTCGACGGCGAGTTGGCCATTCTGGCCTGGAGTCCTACCCTATCCGCTCGAGGTGACCGTGCCGCTGGGGCTGGGGCTGGAGGTGTGTCCTGCCTGCCGTATGTCTGTAGCACCTCCGCCTTCATATCCTCTGGCAGCGCGTTGAAGACCTCGGGGTCAATCTGCGAAGGCAGCGGCTCTTCCACCGGCGGGGACCGCTGTCCCTGCGGCGCACCGGGAGACGCCTGTCTAGACGGACTCGAGCTCGCCTTGCCCTGCCCCATAAGTCGGCTCCTGATGTCCAGCGGCAGCTCCGCCACGACCGCAGGGTCGGGGTTCGGCGGCAATATGAACTGCGTGCCAGAGACGTTCAGCGGCGTTCTCGCCTTTGGGTCCGACTCGTAATATCTAGCGCGAGCCACAGCGGGGTGCATCGATCCCTTTGGCTTCCTCGGCGTTACGGGGTCGTCGTCGATGGGGTCCCTCTCCGCCTTGCGTCCAGGGGTATTGCCCGCTGCCTTTGGTGGGCTGACGGCCTCTTCGATCGGGTCTGGGTTCGACCGCTTGGGAGGCGGGGGCCCGGAGAAGTGCTGGAATTGTAGCCGTTTCTGACTACCGTCCACCGTGCCGCTCTGCTTGACGGGGTCTAGTCTGGTCATCTGAACACCTAGCCCTCGTAGATCTCCCGGGCTAAACTTGTACGACCGCAAGACAGAGATGGCCTCGCGCCCTATGGTCTCGGCGCTGTGTGTGGCGACCCCGAAGACCGTGCTTTTGCTAAAGGTATCACACTTCCCATGGCCCAGATGCTTCGTCGTTTCAAAGGGCGCATCCAGAGCCCGCCGCATGATCTTGACAGTCAAGTGCTTTCCCCTGACCTGCTCGTTCAGCAACCGACGCTCCAGCTCACCGCAGAGGTTCAAGACGAACTCCTCCGCCTCAGCCTGGCTGACAAACCGGATCCCCCAGTTCACCTCCGCCGAGACGGACTTCCTCGGCGGCACGTCTCCGACCTCGGCTCTGTCAATTCCCCTTGCGTACTCCCACAGCTTCTCCCCCGTCTTGGGGCCCAGCACGTTTGTGAGGCGTTCCTTTGACGTAGCCCTAATATCCGAGACGAACTTGATCCCCAGCTCTTCCAGTTTCCCGCCTATGCTATAAGCAACTCCCGGAAGACTCGTCACCTCCAATCCACCGACGATATCGAGAACCTCCTCGGGTTTTATCTGATACTGTCCATTGGGTTTCGCCTTTTTCAAGGCAATCTTTGCGAGCAGGATGTTCCCTCCAATGCCGACCGAAACCGCGCACCCGGTCTTTCCCCTGACATTGGCCCGAAGTTCCGATGCTAGTTTGTCGACCGCTTCCTGCTCCCGCCATACGCTCCCTTCGTCAACCCCGAACCCAGATGATCCTGATTCCTGGAGGACGATGGAGGAGGCATCGACGAGCGCCTCGTCTATGCTCACGCTCTGCACAACTCCGCCCATGTCCAAGATGGCTTCGTAGAACTGTTGACTCGCATCCTCGTAAGCGGGAAAGTCGTACGGCAGAACCTTGAGTTCCGGGCACAGCTCAAGGCCCCTCTTCATCCACATGCCGTTCTTGACGCCAAACTTTCTCGCGATGTAGTTACAGCTGGCAATCTCAGAGCCGGCGCCGGACCCATGGGCGACAGCGGCGGGTTTATCGACATAGTCGGGGTGCTTTTTCAGGGAGACAGCGCAGAAAAAGCTGTCAAAGTCCACATGCATGATATACCGTCTTGAGCCGGGAGGCCTCTTAACTGTCTTCGGCGCAGCCCCTCGTTCTGAAGCCAGCCGCTGCATTCTTGACTTCAGATCGGCTTTCCACGTTGATAGATGATGAAGCCGGCTCTCGGAGTAAAACTGTTTCAGGAAGTCCGGGTTCGCACACGACGCTTTCCGAATGTGAGGGTCTGTAAGCAGCCACGCATTATATTCCTCAGACGTCATGTCTTTGGAAGGCTTAACGCCCTCCTTGGCCGGTGTCGGGGGAGTCTTACTTGAAGCCTTGGTCGGGGTTACTGGGCTCGGTGGGCGGTGACTGGGAGAGGTAATGTCCGGGTCCAAGACGGGATCGGTAGCATCCTCGCTGAGTGTGTTGGCCATCGTGACATCAGGATCCTCGATAGTATCTCCCAGGGGGGCTATAACAGACGACTCCACCGGCTTATGCGAGGTGAAGCGAGGGGGAGTGGTTGTCACCCTTGAGCCGGGGCTAGCAACAGCCTGGGGACTGTTCCTAAACTGCGCATTGTAGAAACTGTTTTGGGTCTGGTCCTTGTATCCAGAACGGGCCGGCGAGTTTGGCTGGCTTAATACTCTTCCGCCACCGAAATTCAGAGTCTTTTGCCGGGGACCTTCATCGAGGACACGGTAGTCCGTCCATGGGAGGAGCTTCCCCGCCTGTATGGAGTCCGTAACCCACGCCGGCTTGACGATCCGATACCGCGCAAACTCGGTAGCCTTTTTCGGCGTCAAAGACGACGCGATGATGTGGGTGGCCATCGTTTTGGAGTCAAGGTACTGGAGGAACCCCGCGCCATGCTTGACGAGCTCCTGGTGGAGCCTAGTGCAGTAGTCAGAGACAAAGACATGCGCGACGCGAAGATTCTGGGATACCTACACATGCAGAGGGGGTTGGGTATATCCAGATACATGCGCGACTATCCCCTTGAAGATCTGCGGCGCATCCGACGACGCGGCGCGAAGCTCGGCGTCGAGGTTTTGGAGCTTGATCTTCTTGCGCCGGAAGTAGTCGCCAAAACCTCCGAACTCGCTTTCATTGTACTCTTCGCCCTGCTCGTCGGAGAAGCTGTGGTTCTCGATGCGCTTCCTCACCTGCGAGGAGTTCTTGTCCAGCAGGCTACCCATGGTGGCGACAGATGCGACCCGGCGCGTCGGGAGACTGGGTGGTTGTAAGGTAGGAAATGGCGCCAAGGCACTGTCGCGCAAAGCTATATCGCGGAGTCCATCGCAAAGCACGGCCGTCCCCTGAATTTGCAGAAACGGACGGCAGATGGTGAGCTGCGACAAGAAAGGCGGTATATGTTTATGTGAAGCCTGGAGATGTAGTGGGGGTGGCGTTAACTCGTAAAGAGCGCGCGATGACACGAAATCACGTGGTAGAGCTGATGACATCAAAGGCTCCGTCGCAGAACATCGCGGATTCGACACCCCACATCCTGCATCTCTGATAACCCGCGGAACATACCTTTGGGCAGCAAGCCTTGCCGACGTCTAGTCTCTAGACCACGTTTGATTTCTGGCCATTGCCAGGCCAGGCAGAAGGTCGACACCTCCCGCCCTCGACGGAACAGAGACTGAGCATCTGGCTCTCAACTTAGTACGATCTAGAGTTAGGTGAGACAGAAGTAGGGCTTCTATTATTCGCCGCAGCGAATCAAAGTCTTTTTACATCTAGGTCATTTACACCTCGATACTCTCGCGGCACGTCACATCTTTGGGCATAGTCCCAGACGCTACCGGGGCAGGAAATAGCTTCCTCGGCAGGGCTCACTGTCTGTTTGTCCGAGACTGGCGATCTACAGGAAGCTACTGTTGCAAGCACTGTCGCCGCTAGATTTGCTATATAACAAGTTGACTTGCCGAGGAGAAGTGTAGTATACGAGAGGGAGATGTAAAATACAGAAGAACTCATGTCAAGGGCCTAAGAAGTCTATGCAAAGCTTTTAAATTCCTAGCCTTAAACTACATCGAAGCACTTATCCAAGTCCAGTCAACAATCGAAGCACTAGTGACAATATCGACAATAGAGACGTCGCTGTGGAACCTACGTCGCTAGTGTTTGCCAAAGTTCTCTCCCATATTTCCCTAGTCGTCTCTATCTAAGTAGTACCTTCGAAAAAAACACGCGACCGTCCTTGCCACCATGTAGGATGCTTTCGCACAACTACACATGGTTGGAACGAAGTTATTCCCCAGGGAACCCTGGACGACGGGGCGAGCACACTCGAGCCCCTTAGCCCTTGAAATTGGCTTTTCTTGGCATGGCCTGTGCCATACCATACTAAACCAACATTCACGTTCCTTCTTGGCGGTGGTTCGGAGTGCAGTTCGAGCGGAGCACTTGAGCCTCAGGCATTAGTATATAGTGCTGCCATTAGGTGGCATGTCGGTTGATTTCAACGCCTCTTGCACCTATTTCGCCGATATGATTAACACCGGATACATTCAAAACTACGTCCTTAATACCCGGAACGTGGGAGGGTCAAGAGGAACCACTTGTCATCCAAGAGAAATGGAGAAACATTTTCCGATTATAGACGCGTATATGTCGGTAATAGTTTACGGATTGGAGTAGAGTTCGCGGCCTCAACCAGCGCCGTTGGTCTCTATAAAAATGCGGCAACTACCATAGGAAGCGTCAATAAACCGCACGACAATACACCGAAGGAAGGCCCTGCAGCCCGAGCCTCCTCGGGAAGACTACTGCCTACATAAAGGCCTTTCCTCCCACGAACACAGCTAAGAGTGACGGGAGGAGCGTCTAGTTCCTCCGATTCCAGGCTCGTGTCGTTGATATTATAGCCCCAGATCCCAGTAACGAGGGCCGTTCTCAGGCCCGAGGTGCGATACGCCTGCTCATCGCCTTCCTCGTTAGAGCCTGTTCCAATGCCAAATCCACCCTCGGGTCCAATCCCAAAAACTCATTCGCTTGGCAGATCCGACGATGGGCCTACGTCTACTCGAGGTCCGCCTATTAGTGGCTTTAATCTCGCGAAGTTACTAGGGCAAACGTTTGTGAAGATACTTACCGAGGATCGTGACCAGTTTGCTGTCAGTTACCTTCTCGCAGCTATTAGGCAGCTTAACGGAAGCTTGGTCGTCCTGGAACGGACAGGCGTCATTGGTCTGGAATTCTTTGACAAGCCATTCCTTGATATCGTTGACGCACTCTTCGCTGTCCGAAAGGTAGCCCGAGCAAGGCTCATCGCGGTCGCCCAAGTCGTCCGCGGGGTCGAGGTCGTGGTCGAAGTAGAGATACCCAAAGCAGGGGTTCCATGACGGGCCAATTCTCCGCGGGATACTTTTGCGGTCGTTCATCTCAAGCTTGCGCGGAACTGAAAGCCAGATGTCACTGTCGTAAAGCGAGGTACATCGCCCTCTGTGGCGTCGAGCGGCAGGGGGTAGTCGGCAACGATGTTCAGACGCATAGAGTAGTCCCACATTGATTACGTTGAAGATACGGTCTCGTAATGTCGAATCCCCGTAAGTTGTCGAAGTCAGTCACATTCGGAGTCTCCAGCGCTAGCTCCCATGCGTCGAAGTCCGTTTCAAAGGTGGTACCATTCCGGGCCGCTTCGACGCTGCTGTATAGATAAGCGACATCATCACGCTGCCCGGAACCGATCCGAGATATGGCGGAGTCTGCTAGTACAGCAGAAGCCATAAAAAGTGTTGGGAAAGTCGTCAAGATCACCGGTGAGGTGACCAACAGCCGGGCCTGCATGACCACGGACCCTAACGAGTACTTCGACTTCGAGGTGATCGCCCCTTACATGGAAAACGCAGACGTGCCGGACAACCTGAGCGTTTTCGGCTCGATTCAGCGCCTACTATATGGATTGTGGAGGCGCCGTCGGCTGCCACAAGATCATCCACTGCCGCAGTGCCCATCGCCAGAGGCATCCGGGCCCGCCTATTTCGGGAGAACGCCGGGAACCATCAGCCCGGAAGAGGCTAAGGAGAACAGGTCGAAGATCCTGGCGGAGCAGCAGGGGCAGGCATGATTGATACGGCGGGTTGGGGCGAAGATGAGGGCGAGGTTTAGTGCTTGGAGTGGGTTCTGGCCTACACGTTCGAGGGCATCTCGCTACTAGGTCGGCTTAGCAAAGTCAACCCTAGCTGCTGTGCTATCCTGAGGGCGTATAGCTGGGTGCATTACGAGCAGCTCGACTCTCAGACCCCGCGGCACGCGGTCTGTCCAGCATCGCACCGCCAGAAATTTCCGCGTTGCTAAGGTTTTCCCGTACCTATATTACCTGCATGCATTTATGTAAGCGCGTTACTGACACTAAACGCAAATGAGCTGTTAGCTCTGTACTTGACTTACTATGAATAATGTGTGTACTTGTAAGTCTTGTCTAAACAATCAGCTCATCAATCAGGTCACCCCATAACTAAATTTGATAGAACCGATCTATCGTGTAAACCGGCAAGATGCCTCAATACTGATACGATTCGGGCTGGGAACGCTTGAGTATCAATTGATGAAGAGATTCACGGCTTTAGCGGTCGCTTGCAGCTAAAGGCGGCCCCCGGCAAATGGCGCTGCTGACCAATTGTGGGTCACTCCAGTCCAAATACCCGTCGCCTCGGATGTGTCCTGGTGGCGTTCCTTCTCAGGGGGCGACGCGACATAACACGAAACCACGTGACGACGTTGATGACATCAAAGAGTCCGTCGCAGAACATCGCGGATTCGACACCCCGAATTATATCTTCCCAAAGGGCCAAGATTGCCTCATCCACGGGTCGCATAAGCCGTCCCTCATACTTGCGACCTCGATTCACGCGAAACCATGAACAACGAGCAATTTCGGAAGCTGTTGCTCCAAAACTCGGCCAAGTCCCCGAATGGCGCCGACAAGCCCTCGCCGGAGTCGTCGTCCGGCGGCGGCTCTGGTGCGCTAGGAAGCCGCCAGAGGGCGAACATACCGATGACGCCGTAAGCTGTCTTCCTCCACAGGCTCTGTCTAGTCGCTTTGAGTACTAAAGCCACTCGCAGCCGCCACGGAGGTGCATTCCAAAACGCCGACTTTGCGCGGCAAGTCGCCGATCGGAACCGCGCAGTGAACTCGGAGAAGAAGTTTCGGACGTCTGCGCCAAAAGGCGCAAAATTAGCCGCCGGCTACACCGATCGGACACAGACGCGACAGGAAGTGGAGGATGAGAAGGAGACAAGGATAAAAGCTTTGGAGGAGCTTCTTGAGAAGAAAGAGATTGATAAGCCTACGTTTGAAAGGATGCGAAGCGAGATTGTGGGGGGAGATCTCTCGACGACGCACATGGTCAAGGGACTTGACTTTAAGCTGCTGGAGAGGATACGACGGGGAGAAGATGTTTACGGCGACTCCAAGACGACGCCGGAAGGGAGTGAAGAAGCAGCGGGAGACGTGGATGACGAGCTAGACAAGGTTCTCAACAAAGAAGTCGCGGCTGTCGAGAAGGAGAAGCGGGAGAAGAAGGGACAGCTATCTACGGTTGCGCCAGCACAGGGAAAGAAGCGGACGCGAGACCAGATCCTTGCCGAGCTAAAGGCTGCGAGGATGGCCGCGGCGGAGAAGAAGAAGGAGGGACTCGGTGGCAGGTTCAAGAAGATTGGAGCAGCGGAAAAACCTGGGACCCGTATCGAGAGGGACGGTAAGGGGAGGGAGGTGCTCATAATAGTGGACGAGGACGGGCATGTGAAGAGGAAGATCCGCAAGACCCAACCCCAAGACGAGGACGCAGCCAAGGGCGAGCTACCGATGCCAGACAAGGACGCGAAACCCCTGGGGATGGAGGTACCGGAGCAATACCGGCAGAAGGAGGAGCCCGAGGAAGACGAGGATATTGACATCTTTGACGGAGTGGGCGACGACTACGATCCGCTAGCTGGGATAGACGAGGGTGACGATGAGGATGAGGATTCAGACGAGGCGGAGACGAAGAAGGGCGCGGAGACGAAGGACACTAAGGAAGATAAGCCTGCGCCGGGCACAGAAAAGCCCTCTGGCCCGCGGAATTACTTCAAGGACTCCAGGACAGGCCTCGCGTCACAGGCAGAGGTCAAGGCGCCATCGCTGTCCGACCCGGCCATCCAGGCTGCGCTGAAGAGGGCGTCGGCTCTCAACCCGATAGGAAAGGACGAAGACGAGGATATGGACGAAGAGGAGAGGGCCCGTCGGGAGAGGAGGAAGAAGATGTTGGAGTCTGTAGACAGGGATGCGGAGGATCTGGACATGGGCTTTGGGATGAGCAGGTATGAGGACGATGAGGATGGGGATGAGGGGAGGGTGAAGCTGTCGAAGTGGGGAGAGGAAGACGCTGAGGGAGGCGGCAGGTCGAGGGGAGGGAATAAGCGGAAGAGGGGGCCAAAGAAGAGGAAGGGAGATGGGAACAGCGCGGCGGATGTGTTGAGGGTGATGGAGCAGCGGAGAGCTGCAGGGTAGGGGCAGATCCTTCAACCGCAATAAAGAGCGCAAGCAAGCGTTATCATTACACGAGCCATCTGCTGAGACGAGACGCCATGCGCTGTCTCCGGCCTAGCGATCTTGTAAAGTCCCAAACACGGCAAACAGTGTGTCCCTTCCAGACAAGATCTCCAGGCCTCGACATGACCAACATGAGTAAGGGAAAGAGAGGTCGCCCCCGCGGAAGTGGCCGGATCCCCCGTCCGCGGCGCCAGACTCCGACGTTGAGATGGCCTCGCACTAAAATCCAACCCCAGCTTTTTACCCCGCCAACCTCCGCCATCCCGCGACTGGGCCGACTCAACCCACTTACGTCGACTCTCTCCTTAAACTCACTTGTTCACCCCAATTCTTGGCAGCCGGGCACATACATACACACAGACTCATTTTTTGCTAGTCCCCAAGCCTCAGCATATCCTACCATGGCCTCCCCGCAGATCCCCGTGTGGCTCGATTGCGACCCGGGCCACGATGTGAGTTGGAACGTCGAGTACTAACACAGGCCGGCAGTGCCGTGCCATGCGGCAGACCTGCTAACAACGGGCAGGACGCCTTTGCGATACTCCTGGCGGCCTACCACCCGGCCATGAGGCTCCTCGGGATCTCGACCGTCTTCGGCAACGCCTCCCTCGAGTAAGCCCTCACTCACCCCTACCCACCTCTCGCCCTCACGCTTCTCCCCCGAACCGGACCTGACCTCCCTCCCAGGAAAACTACCAACAACGCCTCCTCCCTCCTCACATCCATGGCCAAGCACAACGACATAACCGTCTACCCGGGCGCCCACAAGTCCCTCGCCCGCCCCGCCATCCACGTCGCCGCCGACATCCACGGCGAGTCCGGCCTCGACGGCACGGACCTCCTCCCGCCCGGCAAGGCGCACATCGACCGCACCACCCCCGCCACGCACGCCATGGCCGCCGCCCTCCTCAACGAGCCCCCCGGGACGGCGTGGCTCGTCGCGACGGGCTCCTGCACGAACGTCGCGGCGCTGCTGGGGGAGCACCCGGAGATTGCGGAGCACCTCGCGGGGCTGAGCATCATGGGCGGCGCCGTGGGCGGCGGCTTCTCCAATGCGCCCATGGGGACTGTGGACGGGGTGCCGCGGATAGGGAACTGGTCGCAGTATGCCGAGTTCAACGTGTTCATCGACCCCGAGGCTGCGGCGACGGTGTTTGAGAATGAGGTGCTGGCGGGTAAGACGACGCTCATCCCGCTGGACCTGTCGCATCAGGCGCTCGCGACGCTCGAGGTGCAGAAGACGCTACTCAATGGGAGGGGCAACGACGGGGGTGTCGACGGGGAGGGGAAGTCGCGGCTGAGGAAGATGCTCGTCGAGCTGCTCACGTTCTTTGCAAAGACCTACGAGTAAGTTGCCCAAGTGCCTACCCACCCTTTTAGCGTCATGATGCCCAAGAAACCAACAGCCTGCGCCACCCCCACAGGGACGTCTTCGGCATCAAGGAGGGACCCCCCCTCCACGACCCCCTCGCCGTAGCCGCCATCCTCACCGGCACCCCGCACGAGATCCCCTTCTACGACTTCCCCGAGGGCGCCGACCCCTCCACGAGGGAGCGCTTCGCCATCAAGGTCGTGACCGAGGGCCACCTCGACGACGCCAAGAAGGGGAGCCAGATCGGCAGGACCATCGCCACGCTCCAGCCGCCGGGCGTCCCCGGCGTCAGGATCGCGCGCGGGCTCGACGTCGCCAAGTTCTGGGATGTTGTCGAGGACTGCATCCAGGCGGCTGACGAGGCGAATCTGAAGGCCGGGCAGTAAGTCTCTAGACTTTTCAACAAAGAATCTCCGGATAGAGCGGGCATAAAGCTGGCATAGAACCTCGCGGCATCATAGACACCGGCTGTATTTGGATGGAGTAAGCCGGGGCGGGGCGGAGCTCCCGGCCCTCTCTCTAGATAGCTTGGGCTAGATGTTTTGGTACATATGGTTCTAATTGTGGTAGAATACAACTGGATTATGGCTAGACATTAGAGTGCCGCCAGCAGCAAGAACTCACGCCGGTTTCTTCATCGCATGTATAGCGCAAATCATGGGGCCCCAACTCCTGGTATTAACTGACGACACTCACCCCACCTCAGAGGTCGCCTTCCACCACCTCGTCCAGCTTGATGAGCGCCCTCAAGGTACTCTCGTAGACCCACAACGTCACGCCGCTGCTGGGCGCGTGCTTAACAAGTGTGACGAGCAGGCCGCGGTACATCCCCCTGATGCCCTCTGTGGCAAGAATGCTCCGGATGGCCGTGACGGTGCCCGTGTACTCGGGGATGTTCTTGTGAATATATCTCCCCCGCGTCGGGCCCTGCACCTGCATCCGTTTCCGGACGAGGTCAAAGGGGAACACGACCGTCTTAGCTATGAAGCTCGAGGCGGCGCCCACCAAGAACTTATCAAAGCCCCAGGGCATCTGCGGGATGACGCGGCGGCTCTCGTCCTCCCCCTTCTTGATGTCGGGTGGCCGGATCGCCTCGTACGTGAGGAAATAGATACCCATGCCCGGGCCGGCGTTGAGGAGCGTCGGCGCGATGCCGCGGAAGAAGCCGCGGAACCCCTCGTCGCGGTGGATATCGCCAAAGGCGCGGAAGAAGGACTTGTACACCCGGTCGTTGCCCTGCGCGGCGAAACGGGTCCGGAGGAGGTCGAGCGGGTACGAGACGGTGGTGGCGGCCATGCCGGCGGCAGTACCGGAGATCCATGAGACCTTGGCGGCAGTGCGCGAGTCATCCCCGCCGTTCGCGCCGTCCTGGAAGTAGGGGCGGATGAACTGCGCCGTGCTGCGGTAGGTGGTGAACTGCACGCCCGAATAGACCATGTACATGAGCTCGGCGGGTATGTTGCCCTTCCACAGGGCCGTCACGCCCTCGCCACTAACAATGTCTCGCGCGGTACGGATGAGGCCCTTGTAGACTGGCGTGCCGGGCGGGAGTTTCGTGAGGGATAGCGGGTTTGAAAGCGAGTGGGACTGGAGTTGGAGGCGAATCTTGACGACGTCGAGCGGCGCAATGACGAATCTATTCGTTGGAATATATTAGCGTGCAAGCATGGCATGGGCGCTGCGCGGAGCTGTAGATACCTTGATACGAGTCCTGAAGTGGCGCCGGCTACGCCGGACTGCCATTTCGACCCCTGCACCAGCAAGGTCAGCCATTGCGTCAGAAGCACGGGAAGAGAAGCTAGATGCGCCATACCTTGTCTTTTAAGTAGTCGGCCATGGTGGCCCGGGCGCGTTCCTAGGCCTTGGGTACCCAAAGTCTGCGGAAGGGCGATATCAAGGCGCGGTGACAGGCTTCGATGGCAAAGCGACTGGGCTTGCCATCGTTAGATTAAGTGAGATGTGGCGGGACCCCAGAGACCAAAGACGGTTCACGACGGCTGATCGGTTGCGCTGGGAGCAGGCGATGTCATGGGGCGTTTGAGCACGACGTTCTTCCAACAGTGGGTCATTGTCATCATGGTGACTGGAAGGAGTTGAGTAAGGAAAAAAAAGTTATGCCGTGCTTTTCCGCATTCGTCATCCGGAGCTTTGCCGGCGCATTGGGAGATGGTTGGGAAGGAAGATGTCTGATGCCTTGGAGTAAACATTCGCGACAATGAGAATGGCATGAACAAGCCAGAGTTCAAGGGATTGTATTAGAGACTATCCCGTGACATGACAATGGGCTCTGGGCCGACTAGGGAAGGTGCATCCATGTTAACTTTCCATGTCCCAAACCCTGTATGCTCACCATGTCGTTGGGCTGAGATCCAGAACATGGAGTAGATTGTTGGGAGGGAGACCATCGAAAGAAGAGTTTTAAAGATCTGGACATTCCAGATCAAGGCTAGACCCCGTTTTAAGTACGGAACCTAGCCTTGCAGGATGGGTACCATCATCACGCTGGCCCGGCGCAAAACCGAGGCACATGGAAGCCCCGGCTACAAAGACAGCCCTGCCGCCAACACCTGGGGTCAGCTGCTGCTCTCCCTGCGACCGTCATGGTCTCTCCGCCAAGCCGTAACGTCACGAGCCTTTTAGTGGGTCCCTTGGCTTCCCTTCCCCCGAGCCTCCGTCTCGACATGCAGTTCAACTGGGCACCTATGATTGGCCGCAGACTGTCTTAGCAGGGGTCTTGTGGGGAGCAAGGCAACATTGTCGCTCCCCTCCCCACCAACTCCAACCTATCGCGTGCTCCTGCGTCATGGAGGCGGCTCCTCTTATGCACCCGCAGTATTGAAACGCAACCCCGATCCCCGCATCCTTTGGACGCCGCTCTGCTGGTCGCTTCGGCGGAGGGGAAGCTTCCCGATTGGGACGTGTTCGACTTTCGCATGACCTTCACCCCGACTCCTCGCTCCTCTCCTTTCCCTGGCTTTGCCCTGCTGGCAACCATTTCTGTCTGCTCAGCCAGCGCTGGATCAAGCACTGCACCCGCAAGCTGTCCCCTCCTCTCCAGACATCCTCCAGCACTACTACGGCGCTCTTACTGCGACCACGCCCCTGCTTCTGACATCATCAAGCCGCGACCCCTGTTAGTTGCTTCTGCCCAATTCGTTTTTTTTTCCTTTCCGGCGACACCTCCCAACCTTCCACCTATCTGCTTTCTCCTCAGTGGTGGCGCGTTCTTCTCGCGGGATCTCCAGTCTTCGCCTAGCGAGCACGAATTTTTCCCTCCCGCTCGAACTCTCCTTCGTGCCTGAGCGCTGGTTGTTGACCCGTTGCTTGTATCTGCGAGTGTGGCATGTGACGCCTTGCGACTCATGTGCCCGAGACCTACAGAGTAACGCACATTGCCGTCAAAACTTGCGACACATCACTTGAACTTCCGCCACGTTCTCGATATCGTGCATATAAAGCAACCAGGGGCTGCTCCTCCCACTCTACCACAACTCTCGACCATCAGCCCTCACCATGACGGCCTCCGTCCCCGCCCCCGCCGCCGCGACGCTCCTGTCGCCCCTCCTGCCGACTCTCCCCACGGCAGCCGTCTCGACCCAGCCCGCCCCTCCCATCCTCCCACTCCTCGCACCCATCCTCCGCCAGCGCGTCCAGGTCTTCTCGGCGGGCAGCAAGGAGCCGTGGCTCCGCCTCCTCTGCTACGACCCCGCCAACGTCGCCAAGCTCACGGATATCGTGCAGGGCGGCTCGCTCGAGCCGCACCCGATCTCAGGCGAGGTCGAGGTCGACTGGGACTACGACTCGCAGATCCGGTACCGGCGCCTCGACAAGGAGACGCTGCAGGCGCTGATTGTCGTCCCGAGCTTCCAGCTGGGCTTCCAGCTCGTGTACTGCGTCGGCGACCAGGAGGGCGACGGGTGGAAGGTGGGCGAGGTGCTGCCCGTCGACGAGGCGTCGCCTTTTGCGACATTCGAGGGCCAGGACAGCGTTGCGGCGGCGGACCAACATTTCAAGGATGCGAATGCCCAGAAGACTGCGCCCGCGGTAAACGGCGCCCCCAAGACGAACGGGACGACGTACTTGGGAGACCCGGTGGAGGGGGAGGATGATGACGATGACGACTACTGGGCCCGGTACGACGCCACCCCTGCGCAGACGCCGTCCGCCCAGACCCCCGCCGCCAAGCGCTCTCCCGCGCCCCAGTCCCTCCAGGCCACAAACCCGTCAGCCGAGGACGCCTACTTTGCGCAATACGACGGCGTTCAGCCCGCCATGGACAACCACGACCCAGACGAGGAGCGCAATCTCGAGGGAATGGCCCCTCCCGGCCTCACTTACCCCGCCGACGCGAAGCCTAGCTCCCTCGAGTCCCCCAGCCAGGCGGAGTTGAACGAGTCGACCGGCGCCTGGACCCTAGCCGACGCGCACGCGTCCGAGGGCCTCATCCACCCGCGCCCTGCTTCGAGCGCTAGCTCCTCCAAGGGCAGCGAGGCGGTCGCGAAGCTGGAGGAGTCGGCCGAGCGGCAGGGCCAGAGCGAGTTTGGCGTGAAGCAGCACGTGTCGCGGAGTATCCGGAGCCTGTTCCTCCTTTCGCGCTCGGCGGGGATCGATAGGGCTGAGTTTGAGAGTATGGTCCGCTCGGAGCTGGATCTGCTTGGTATGATCGAGGGGGAGGATTGATGTTTTTTTTCCTCTTGTACCAACATGTTGGAGGGGACTGTGATTCGGAGCTGGAGGCTGGAGGCTGAAGGCTGGAGGTAGTTTGTGGGGATCTCCGGGACTTGTTCTGCATCCTTTGGGAGTTACTTGTCACATTACTCTTGTTCGGCGCGGGGTGTTTCTTGCTTCGTCTGGGGCATTCGATATCGCGAGAGATTGTTCTGTTAGCATCATGTGGGTGTCCGATAGCAGCATTGCCTTGGTGAAAATAAAAAGGATAGCCATCAATTCTTACGCCTTGTCGAACGCGAACTGATGTGACTGGGGAAATATCCATTAAAGAAAAATCCGAGTGGGAGAGTAGTATACGTTACATCTGTGTAGCTTCATCTCAATCAAAGTAAATCCAATCCCGCTAATCCCATCCTTTCAACGCCTAAATTTCAGATTGCCCTCGACATCCTCACGCAATAACCAACTTATCCAGCGCCAGCCGCGCGCATTCTATGATCCGCAAACACTGCGGCTTCTCCCCGTCCTTCATCGCATTCATCGGCTTATGGGGGCTCATAGACGGCGCCTCGAGCCCCTGCTCATACAGCTTGTCGAGCTTCTCGTGCCGCGTAACGGACCGGTCCTCTAGCCTCTCCACCGCCCTCGCAAGCCCCTTGTGGTCCGCCTGCGCGGAGCCGGCCCCGACGCACATGGGGTCGTCTGGCGTGGGGCAGAAGCCGTAGATCTCGTAGCGGAGCACGGCGCGCATGGCGAGGCGCCAGAGCTGCGGCGGGAGGTCCGTCTCGTTGATGCCGCGCGACAGCATGCAATTGCCCGCGTCGCTGCAGGCGATCTGGCTCCAGACTCCTCCTAGCCCGCGAAAGGAGAAGTGTATGTTCCGGGACTCCGAGGTGGCTTCGGCGACGGTCGTGTCGATGACTTCGAGGAGGTGGGCGTAGGCGTTGCTGAGAGAGGAGAGAAGGGCGGAGAGGAGGAACATGTTCTGGGTGGACTGGATGGGCGGGATGGCGAGGGGGTCCTCGGTGAGCGGGAGGCTGCACACGGGGCACGAGATGACGTCGTGGGCCGTCTTGGAGGCCTTGCGCGTGATGTTGATGGAGACGAGGAGGTTGTCGGTGACACTAGTCAGGGAGTCGAGGGCGAGGTAGATGCTGGAGAGGCAGGGGCAGGCCGAGTTCGGGAAGACTTTCGTGTTGCGGTCGGCTGCGGGTATTATCGCTGAGGCTGCAGGTGAGGTTTTGGGTTTCGTACTGTTTTCCACGTCCGACAGGCCGCGAGAGAAGATGAAGTTCCCGATCACCTCGAATATGCGGTGGACTGTTCCCCTCGTCAATTGCTTTTCTGGCTCGCTCTCGTCGCTCGTGCTGCCGAGATTGAAGTCCCGGACGTCGGGGGAGTCAAAGAGACTCAGATCCATGTCGAGGAACGGGTCTACGAGGGTATGCGACTGGGGGAACATGTTAAGTGAGACGTCGAGCGCCGGCATGACTTCGAGCGGTTCGTAGTACGGGGAGGGCCTCCCAATGCTCGACGTGACCGACGAGAGCTGTTGGCGTTGGGCGAGACTAGGCGCCGCTAGCCGGTTCGCGGGCCATGGCTGCGCTGGTTCTTCGGATTGCTCCTGCTCGATGTGGCGCCTCTTCTTCGGCCGGCCCATTTGCTTTTGCGGGGAGTAGACGCAGCGGATGCCCTCCCGTACGCACCGGGAGCAGCCGTCCTGGTCCTTCGAGCATGCGAGTTTACGGGCGCCTGGTGAGGGTCATTAGCATTGGCGGCTTTACTAGTCTACGCGGCATGAGCGTCCTCTGGAAAGAAAGACTGGGACTCACGACATTCGTCACATGCCCGATGCATGGCGACCTTGCGGGGGGCCGCCGTCGCCGTCGGGGGAGACGTCGCGAGCGACGCGGATGGAGCCATGACTCGGTCGTATCCCCCCAGATGGCTAATCCTGTTACTTGTACTTGCAGTGGTTCGGGCAGCCAAAACACCGGCCTTGACCGGTGTAAATCGGTGTAGGGAGAATGAATGGAGACGTTGGGATCGCTTTAAACGTAACCCACTCGATCGGGAGAGAGTCCGTGGGGCATAGGCAGACTGTGACCTGGGGAAGTCGACCGGCAATGACCGCCACCTTGATGGGCAACGGATAGATACAGCGTGAGAGGGGTCAGATTACTAACGCCTTGGGGAATGGGTGGGTGGCGGCACCTTCCTCATATACTTTTGTCCGCGTGCATGAATCGACTAGATACTGGGAGGCCGTGCCTGCGTTTCCAGGCAAGCACGGTCTCGACTCAAGAAGGGGCTAGGTATCGGTTCAATATACGTACTGTATACGAGCCCAGCAGCAAAAACGCTATTCCTAGCGAGGAACATTGCCCCGCAGTTAGTCGCAGGCGGTGAGCCTGGACTCGGCAGAAAAACCGTCGAGGAAGAAAAAAAGTTTTGGATCCTGGGCGCTCTAGCCAACGAGATCGAGGGGTGTCGTGAACATTCTAGTCCTCCCACCTCAACTTGTCCTCGACATCAGCGCATATTCGCGCACCTACCTTCCCGTACCACCAGTTGGTCTCTCCGGCCTGCCACACCCCTTGTTCCACATGGCGGCAAGCGATACCCGGCGCAAGCGGAAGGCTTCGCCTCCGAATCCGAAGCCGGACGATAGCTTCGGCGACGGTAACTTCGAGGGTGTCCTTTCCCAGGACGACGAATCCGACTTCGAGGGTGTCAACTCCGACGGTGGGAGCGATGTGGAAGGTCTTGGGTCTGACGATGAGGGGCACTTCTCGGACGCTTCTGCGGACAGGAGCGACATCCTCCCGAACGGGACAGACGGCGATGAGCCCAACTACAGGGTAGTCACGGATGCGAATGGCGGGTCGCGCTACGAATACCCCGAGGTGGACCCTGTCTACGACTCTGACGACTCGGATGCCGCCGAGGAGGCCAACACGATCGGGAACATCCCCTTGTCCTTCTATGACAGCTACCCCCACATCGGCTACACCCTGGATGGGAAGAAGATCATGCGCCCTGCTGCCGGCAAGGCGCTCGACGCGTTGCTCGACTCTGTCGAAGTTCCTAAGGACTGGACGGGTCTCACCGACCCGGCCACCGGCCTGCCTCTCAAGATTAGCCAGGATGAGCTGGAGATTATCCGCAAGATCCAAATGAACGAGATCACCGAAGACGGATATGATCCCTATCCGGTAGGTAACTCCCTGCCCCGTGTGCTAACGTCGTTCGGCTAATGCATCTTAGGATACGGTGCCCTACTTCACCAGCATCGAGGAGAAGATGCCGCTGAGCGCCGCGCCGGAGCCCAAGCGGAGATTCGTACCATCCAAGCACGAGGCGAAGCGGGTAGCGAAGATGGTTCGCCTAATACGGGAAGGGAAGCTGCTACCATACAAGCCTGCGGAGGAGACGGAGAGGGAAGAGGCGGAGAAGGAGGAGGCGTGGTACGATGTGTGGGCGAACGAGGAGGCCCAGGAGCCGCACGTCATGCATATGCCGGCGCCGAAGCTACCGCCCCCCGAGCACGAGCTCAGCATCAACCCCCCCGAGGAATACATTCCCACGAAGGAGGAGAGGGAGGAATGGGAGAAGCAGGATCCCGAGGACCGGACCAAGGCGCTCCTGCCGACCAAGTACAATTCGCTCCGGAAGGTGCCCGCGTACACGAACTTTACCAAGGAGCGGTTCGAGCGATGCCTCGACCTCTACCTCGCGCCGCGGATGCGCAAGAGCAAGCTCAACATCGACCCCATGTCGCTCCTACCGAAGCTGCCGCGGCCCGAGGAGCTCAAGCCCTTCCCGACTGTGTGCCAGACGACGTTCAAGAGCCACGAGGGCCGGGTGCGCAGCATATCCGTCAGCCCCAGCGGCGACTGGATTGCGTCTGGCGGTGACGACGGCACTGTGTGCGTGTGGGACTTTAACGGACATTTGGAGTACAAGGTCAAGCTCAGCAGCGATGACCCTGTCGACGTCGTGCGGTGGAGGCCTACGAAGGACACTCTCATCATCGCTGCTGCGGCTGGCGAGGACATCTTCTTCGTGGTGCCTGATATCGGTGTGGACAGCGTGCTTGAGGCGAGCAAGAACATCCTCGACGCGGGCTTCGGCTACGCCACGAACGGTAAGCAGCAGACCGGAGGCATGACGGCCGACGGCCAGAGGAAGGACCCGCCGGCGAAGTGGGCGCGGCCCGGGTCGCGGCTGGAGAAACAGGGCGTCATCCTCAAGGCGACGCTGAGGTCAACAGTCAAGGAGCTCAGCTGGCACAGGCGCGGCGACTTCTTCTCGACGGTGTCGCCCAACGGGCAGCGGGGCGCCGTGGCGATCCACACGCTCTCGAAGCACCTTACTCAGATCCCCTTCCGGCGCCTGAAGGGCCTGCCGCAGACGGCGCACTTCCACCCGTCGAAGCCGCTCTTCTTCGTGGCGACGAGGCAAGCGATCAGGTGCTACGACCTTCAGCGCCAGCAGCTCGTCAAGATCCTGCAGCCCGGCGCGCGGCACATCTCGTCGTTCGACATCCACTCGGGCGGCGACAACGTGGTGGTTGGCTCGTACGACAGGCGGCTGCTGTGGCACGACATGGACCTGTCGGCGCGGCCGTACAAGACCATGAGGTTCCACCCGCGGGCGATCCGCGCGGTCAAGTTCCACAAGGGCGGGTACCCGCTGTTCGTGGACGCCAGCGACGACGGCACGCTGCAGGTGTTCCACGGCAAGGTGGTCAGCGATCTGATGGAGAACGCCACCATTGTGCCGGTGAAGATGCTGAGGGGCCACGACGTGGTCTCGAGTCTGGGTGTCTTGGACGTCGATTGGCACCCGAGCCACCCCTGGTGTGTTAGTGCGGGCGCCGACGGGACGTGTAAGGTGTGGTGTTAAAGGAGAGGGGAGGCTCAGAGAGGTGTGGCGTGGGGTGTTTATAGGATCCTGTTCTGAAGTATCGTTGTTTTTTGTTTTTTACGAAGGGGGCTGCGTTTGCGCGCGGTCCGTCGAGGTATCTAGTCCAGGGCGGAAATATAATACCCGGATAAAGTAAAAAAAAAAAAAAAAAAAAAAAAAAAAAGGTCCCTTTCCCCCTATCATGGTGTTGGTGTGGCATTGCTGCACTGAATGACCGGTCTAAGCCATACGAGTCGGTGAGTTCCGACGATGGTCAGTGGCCGAGGACTTACACCGGCTTATGTGCCCTATTGGCCGCACACACTTGCGTCACCCCGACGATTCTCTGATTCGAGGGGCCGTATTACGACGTGTAACTTATACTCTCGGTATTAATACGGGATAGGAGTCTTGCTGCCGTGTCTCTGGCGGCCTTGGCTCTCCCAGCTTCTTCCACTTGGGCGACTAGCACATGGTAACCTCACTTCAACCACCTCCATCGCTCGCAACAGTCCCCCCCCCTCTGGCCCCTGTCATGCCAATCTACTTGAGAAGCGCCAGGTCAACCGCCTCGGCCATGGCCTTATACCCCCTAGGATTCATGTGCAGATGATCCCCCTCGTTGTACTCCTCCCTCAACCTCGACGAATCCTCCGGGTCCCTCACCGCCGCGTCAAAGTCCACCACAGCGTCGAACTTTCCGCTCTCTCGAATCCACCCGTTAACCCTCTGCCTCGTCTCCTCAAACGCCGGGTCATCATACGGCGACCCGGCCCCCAGAAGCGGCGTGATAGTCCCGCCGAAGACGGAAACGCCGAAGCGGTGCAGCCGGTCTACGATCTGGCTGTAGGCCGCAATGAGGCGGTCCCCGACTTCCTCCTGCGACGCGGCGTCGGTGGCGGCCGTGCCAATGTCGTTTATCCCGTCGCAGACGATGGCGAACCGCGTCCCCGGCATCGCAATGACGTCGCGGTCAATCCGGCCTAGGGCGTTGGGGCCCAGGCCGTCCGCCAGCACGCGGTTTCCACCGGCCGCCTGGTTAACGACGGCTACGTGACCCGCGTCGGCGTCTCCTTCTATGCGGGCGCGGAGCTGGTCTGGCCACCGGTCGTTCCCGTCCGTCGTGGATCCACGGCCATCGGCGAGGGAGTCGCCAACCACCACGAGAGCCTTGGCGTCGCGGGGAGCCAAGCCCTCGATGCTGCTGATGAAGTACCAGTGCGCCTCTCCCGCGCCGCCCTCGGCCTCTAGGTCTTCGGAAGCCACATGGTCGCCGTGGACGAACCATGACGTCGTGCGGCTCCCGGGGTGCGAAGTAATCTCATTGCCAGCCTGCCCGTCAGCGAGGTAAATGCTCACGGACACGATGGTGCCGGACCCGACGGGGAAGTCGACGGGGTCCGAGAGGATCGAGGCGCCGGCGGGCACGAGGAAGCTTTCCGCTCCGGAGAACGTGAGGGGCGCGTGGGTGGAGGCCTGGATGGCGGCGCTCCCGGCTGAATCGTTGGCGGGGAGCGCGAGGGCCGCGGCCGTGACGGGGAGGTCGGACCCGCCGAAGACGTTGCTGATTTGCAGGCGGAGGGTGTCGCTTGCGAGTGTCACCGTTACGGTCTGCCGGAGCGTGGAATCGGCGAAGACGCGGCCGGTTTCGTTCTTCGGGCCTCGTGTTAGTCGGCGGCTGGGATCGGGTCCCTCTGGGGCGACAAAGGACAGCTTACAAAGGGGGCCGCAGGGAGATTATGCGGCTCGCAAAGCTGCGGCATGGAGCCCCATATCGTCACCCATTGCTTGTCGTCGCCGGGGGCGTGTGGGGTGCAGGAGCCGGTCGTCGCGAGGGCGACGGTGAGCACGACGGCCGCCTTGGCCGAGAGGCCACTCAGGAGACCGAACATCCTCCAAGCGAGACGAGGGAAAGTCGGCGGGGGCCCAGGTGAACGAAGCGGTCGGATGGACGGCGGCGGTACAAGTGACGAGCAGCGGAGGAGGCCCGTTGTCCTGGGCACATCCACCGGCCGGGGAGGAGCAACTAATTATACCACAGCATGATTGCAAGGGACCCGAGACCCCAATTTTGCCGCCAGGGACGAACCCGAAGATCCCCTCGTCTTGGGAAGCCGGAAACGCGCCAATGCAACCAAGACCCGCAGAATCGCCCAATCTCCCGGGCCCCGTGGGGAACTCGCGAGTCATTAGGCTAAATGCCGAAGAAACCACGCTTCTCCCCGGGGCCCGGCATCCAGAGGACGGAAAATCTCACCCGTTGCTTCCAATCTGCCCATGCTAGTCCGGATGTGGAGTCCGTTTCCGGTACGGGACGCGGGTCTCGGGGCGGGTGCTACGCTATCCTGCGACTTACACGCGTGGGCGGGTACAAGTTTGGTTGACGTCCATATCATGCCGAATCACCCGCCCGGCCGGGACGCCGAGGCGAGATGGGCCTACCTATGGGCACCGATGAGACGGGACGACAGGTCGATTCATAGCGGAAAAGACGCGCTAGGCGCAGAAAACAGGTCCAAAGGAGACGAGAGTCACCCACTTTCCGCTCTCGAGGTATTTATATATAAACGATCGACTACATGGCTCGTCCCATCTTCAGATACCCATGAAGCATAGCAAAGCGGAAAAAAAAAAAAAAAGAAGAAGAAGAAGGAAGATGCATGAGACGAGGAAGGAAAGAAGGAGAAAGACGAAGAGAATCGGGGTGCTTGAAGGGAAAAAAAAAAAAAAAAAAAAAAAAAAAAAAAAACCAACATAGCCGCCGAACAAAAACCGCGGCTGGGACCTTCCACCCTCGCCCCGGATGAAGTTCGGTTGCCCGCCTCGTCTTGTGTTTGAATATCGCGTCACGCCAATGAACTTGGGGCACCAGAAGGCAGGTGCATACTCTTCCCTTCTAGGGAGATGGATGCTTCCGTGTCTCGTCATGGACTGCCTCCTCCCACAGTGGCCATGTAAACCAAGAAGGGTTCTGGGAGAAGAAGTCGAGCTCGCGCCCCTTGGGGCAACTGACCTCCACCCAGAGAGGCATGCATGTCAATGAAAGAAATGATCTCTCCCCGGGGGGGAAAAGGTCTCATCCCTCATCGCGGATAACCTTCACCCACCCCGACATCCCCTCGACCGTCAACACGTCCTCGGCCCGCAGCACAGCAGGGTACCCCCTCGCCTCGTCGGCGCACCAACCCCCCACGGCCACCAGTTCTCCCGCATCAACGCGGGCCAGCTCCTCATGGCCCCAGGTATCAGAAGCCTCGGCTCCACTAAGGTCATCCAGCTCCAACGACTCGATCCAGCCGTGGATATCGAAAGCATGTGTGTCGAGCAGCGCCGCAAGCGCGGCACCCGTGAGCGGCGTGTGGCCGGATGTTTCACCGGCTGGGCCTTCGGGACCGGGATCGTCGAGGTTGGCGTCATACGCCTCGTTGCCGGGTGCGACGGACACGGAAGCGGCGCACATATCGAGGCACGGGAAAAAGTCGTCCGAGCCTAGCTGCTCGTCCTCGCTGAGGCCGCACAGCAGCCGCGACGGCTCCTCGCCAGAATCCTCTGGTGGGGACTCGGCAGGGCTCCGGTGCTGGTGTCGGGAGTGGGACGTTTGCTCGGGGTCTCGGGGCCCCGCGGAGGGGCAATCTGCTGCGGTGGCCGTGTTGTGGGGAGTCGTCGAGGGGTGGGGACCACGGTTGGGGGCCGGCGTGCCGTTACCGGAGGGGCCCATGATGTCTCGGCGAGTCAAGCGAGAACCGCAGAGGGACTGGTGTCTGTGGAGTGTAGACCAAGAGTAGGGTGTGAGCCGCGGGTGTGAAGGGGCGAGCGGGCGTGTGAGTGGCGTGTCGACGAGTGACCAGAGTATCGTTCCCCGGGATGGGTGCCAGAAAGCTTCTTATACCATTCAGTCTCGACCTGCTTTCTTACCGCTCGTTTAGGATACAGCCGCGTCGGGGAGGAGGGTGGTGCGGTTGCACGCAACTGTGACGAACAGGCTCGCACTGGGTGTGTTTTGTGCTTCGGCAGCGGTTACACGAGACGCCCCCTCCGCACCGCGGCTTGATCCCCTTCTGCACCAATCATTCACTAATCTATAAGTCGGGAATATTCTGGCCGGGATACGCACCGCATTGAAGCAAACGGGCCAGCGCGATGTGCTCGGGCAACGGGATGCCTATCCGCGACCTATTCCGCGGCAGCGGTCTGCTTCACTCTCCCTCGAGTTCTTGGCTTCCCAGATGACCCGACCTCCTCGCTCGCCGCCCGCCTCGCCTTCCTAATCCACGCCGGTCAAAGCCCAAGGCGACGCTCTCCAGCTCCGGGCGATCACCGGTGCGGCTTGGGAGCGCGCTTCCGTCCGCTTGGACCCGAGGCATCGGAGCGCTCCCTTGTTCTCGGGCTGTGCCTCTCCACAAAAGGGAGGAGAGCTTTGCGTCCCGTGGCTGTGTCTTTCCGTTTCCTCAGCTTTTGGGGCCTTGCGAATTTGGGGGGTACGTTGCGCCTCGTCACGGGTGTTGTTCCTTGACGCGGACAGCCGCTCGCAGCAACAGGCGCGACACTTCTCGACGAGTGTCGGCCCGCCCCACGCATCTCTTGTCCCGGGTCGGGCAGGGAGTGTGGCGCGACTCAGTGGATGCGATGCGGCTGTGATATGCCGACAGCTCCGCCCTCGGTTTGGGAGGAGTGAGGAGCGGGAAGGGTGGCGTCGCCGCGTTGGTGATTAGGCCCGCATCGAACCCCTCGGCCACTCGGCGCCGTGGCCCGCCCGGGAGGGTTCGGCCGAGCATGGATGCTGAACTGCGTCTCGCCGAACTAGGCTCCGGGGCCCAGGGCGCGCATTCAATGGCGGGCTTGCGTTTCAGCTGTGAATTCTCGCCGAGTCGGCGACTGCCCCACGGCTAGTGTGTAATCACGTCGCCTAGTGCTCTCCGAGGAAGGAGCGCTGGCGAGGTACGTGGAGGAGGTCGCGCAGGGTGCCTGGAGAATGACGTAATTCAATAGGATTGGATCTAATTCGCAATGTGGATGGAATCGCTGAGACCTGGAGGGGACTTTGCGTCTCTCCTCGCGCATCCCGGGCCCCCGCAGCACCGCTGCAACCGGTGAGAGCGCGTGCGGCGTCGACCTGCGCATTGCACAAAGCACGGATATCAGACGAACTTGTCATCCCAACTTCTTCGCAACTTCCGCAGCCTCCCCGCGACACCGTGGTCGCCCGTCGTTGGAAGAAACGTGGCTGCCAACCCGGCGATCATGGGCTCTGTAAGGCGGCCCGGCCAAGACTGCACCCGGTCCTGCGATTGGGAGGCGAATCTGGCGGTGAAGCCAGAAAATTTCTTCTGCTCCGGAGTCTCCTTGGAGTCATGGTCCAAAACACCCAAGCCTTGGGCGCATTCTTCGTCCCCGACCCGACAGAACGCGGCGTGAATGGACGCGCCACACACGCCCTCTTCGCACACGCCCCCTTCACGCACCGCCCCCCTTGGCTTCGACAGGCGTGGGTGCCGAAGCCTCTTCTTGGTTAACAAGCGGTTGGGAGACCCTGTTGACCGGCTTCGACAAGCTCATCCCGTCGTAGGGCAGCCGCTGTGCGACGCGGAACCAGGCCGCGTGTGTGTGTGTGTGTGTGTGTGCCATGCCGGCTGTTGCATGTGGCGCCAAGAGGGCGCAGCAGATGGACACAGCAGCGAAGCTACCCCCTCGGAATGTTCCCCGATAGCGCTAGGCTTGGCACCTCTCATGATGCCTTCACAGGGACGAGGAGGTGGGTATGATATCCGCGGTCAAGAAGCGCTTGTGGGGCGATGGCGGGCAACTGGGGCGTCGAGAGATCTGGGGTAGACGGGCGCTATCTCCACCTAGATTCGGCTAGTGGCCCAGGGCTGTGGGTTAGCGGGGCGCCTCTACATCACCGCACCCCATAGCGCCCCGTCGTCGATCTCCGGCACGGACGATGCCCCTCCCGCTGGGCTCCTGCCAGCGCATCGGACCGGGCCGGTCCTGCGTCGCAAAGAATGGCAAGGCGTGAAGCCCGTCTCGCTTGCCAGCGGACTTCGCCTGGGCTCTTGACGACCACTATTCCAGCCCCGCATTCCGCCAGTTACGCTTGGTGTGATGCGACGGGCCAAGCCCAGGGGCTATATCCGCCATCCGACGGCCAGCCCCTGCTCCCTTAGTCCTGCGCCCGTCCATATCTCAGTCAGTTGTGAACAAGCTTCGCCTCGGGGTTCTTGAAGGTCCACATTCTTGCAAAACGACGGCACCGCCACGGATGTTCCTGCCGTGACCTGTCGGCACGAGATAGAACATGGGGTTCAGATGGTAAGAGCTGCATGGCTTCTTCTACCCACCATACTTGGCTCACTCCACAAAACGTGGCCTTAATTTCATGTTTGACGGTATGTTGGGCGACGACGGGCCGCGAGGCGTCTGCGCGCCTGATGCCACTTCCATAGCCCTGCGAGCTGTCTCGCGCCAACTTCGTATGCACTGCTGCGGCTCGCGCTAGAGGCCTCGACTTGCACCATAGACGGCTTCGACGCAATCGCACGCGGCTCTTTAGGGCGGTGCGGAACTGAAGACAAGGTGACAGGGCGGTATAAGACTGGGATAACTCCCCTGGTCAAGGCTCATCTTTTGGATTAATCTATCATTCAAGCCACAGCAACCTTACATATACTCCCCAACCGGTGAGCTAGCGTCTCAAAGTGGGCGAGGCCCCTCCGGACCCGAAGCGTTCAAGTCGGAGACTTGCACCTTGGCCTGGTACGGCCCCCGTGTGCTCCCCGCGTCGACACCCACACTCCGCCTACCGCCCCTCGGGAGACCGCCGCTCCCACTTGATCTCCCACGGCTGCGTCGGCCGCGAGAACAGTGAGGTATAGTCCGTCGTCGGCACGCTCGAGCCCCCGTCTACCGTCGAAAACCTAAACTCCCTCACCAGCGTCAAGACAATGGTGCACAGGTTCACGTACGCAAACTTCTCCCCGATACACCTGTGCCTCCCCGCCCCAAACGGCAGGTACGGGCTCCGCGTCCCCTTGGACACAGCCCCGTACCCATAGTCCACGACGTCAGTCTCGTCTTCGTCTTCAGCGCGGTCATCCCACCTGTGCGGGTCCCAGACGTGGGCGTTGGGGAAATACGCCTCGCTCATGTGGGTGGCAATAGGCGAAGCAACAAGGACCTTGTCGGGCGTGACGACGTAGTCCGTCCCGGGGATGGGCATGGGGTTCATGACCTTTCGCATGAGGGAGTGAATGGACGAATGCACCCTCAGCGTCTCCTTGACCACGTTCCGCAGGAGAGGGAGCCGCTCGATGTCGGCGTACTCGAACGGCCTAGAGCCCAGAACCAGCGCCTGCTCGCGGTAGAGCTCCTCTTGGATCTCGGGGTGCGCGGCCATCCTCAACATTATCCACGAGCTGGACGACGAGGACGAGTGTTGCCCGCCCATCAGGAGCGTGATCATCATGTGCGCAATCTCCCTATCCGGAACGGGCTGTCCGTTCTTGTAACTGCACCCCATGAGGTGCCAGATCATATCCGTCTCCTCCCCTTCCGCCTTCTTGCCAACCGCTCGCCGCCTGTTGATGATGTCGAGGTACACGGCGCTCATCTTGGCGTGCGCAGCATCCCGCTTCCTGTTCTGCGGAAGCGGCGCCCACGGCACGAGGAAGTTGACGGGCCGGAACCCGCCGTCGAGGTCATGGTAGAGCCTCGCGAACTCGGCCGTCAGCTTCTTCCGCACCTCGTCGCCCTGCAGCGCCCTACCCGCCGTATAGATTGTGATCTCTGCCATTGCCCCAGGGATATCGACCTTTCCCTCGCTACCCCTGAACGCCGGCGTCGTCCTGGTATAGTCGAGCACCTCCCCCTCTATGAGCCGCACGTAGGAGACCAGCGCATCATGTGTGAGCCCGAACTTGACAAACTTCTTCTGCTCCATGAGCTTCGCGTTGGGGCAGTCGTAGATGATGCCGGCGCCGAAGACGGGGGTCGTGAGGGGTCCGTAGATTTCCTCGGCGTTGACGTCTTTGAGTTTGCCGTTTAGGATGAACTCGTTACCTTGGGTGCCGAGGTAGACGGTCATGCGCTTTCCGAAGAGCGTAAAGGTGAAGATGTCGCCGTGCTGGAGAGAGGGGAGAGATTAGGACGGTTGGTTGGAGGGAAGGTGGATGATGGAAGGTGTCAGGGGGCATACCTTTTTCTGGCATTTCTGGTAGAAAGAGAGCGGATCCATGCCGTACGATGCTGCGTTGCCTATGAAGGGTATCCAGTGGAACACGAGCGGTGGCTCGGACTTTTTCCGTGGGAGGAGCTGGCGGAGGACATTGAGGAGGATGGCGAGGAAGAAGCCCCCGACGGCGTAAGCGCCGAGGCGCACGACGGGACTGGCGTCCATCAGGTGTAAGGGCCGAGCAAGGTAAGGCGAAGGCATTGTGATGATGGTGTGTCCCTGGCTGTAGTAGCTCTCCGAAAGAGAAGATTCGGACTCCGGATTGGTATCAAGGCTGCAAGTCAGGGGCGGGAAGGAAGATGTAGGCGCGCCTCCCATGTAATACATTCTTTTGCTGTACCTTCTTTAGGTGTTAAAATTGATGCATACCCTGGTAGATTAAATGAAATATCT
>JAMFQS010000015.1:0-49900 GCA_025503055.1 Sordariomycetes sp. B11D1
CCCGTCGCAACCTCCAACGAGTACGCCGAAACGGACTTCCCCCCGGGTCAGCACCCCGTGGCCCCCGCGCCGACGGTGCCGAGGAGCCCCACGAACGCGGCGTTCTCGGAGCGGGCGCCGCTCGCGGGCGAGTTTGACGACTTCCATAGGGGAGTCAGCGAAGCGGTGGGGGGTATACGCGAGGAGGCGCCGGCCAGGGGTGCGGTCCGTGTTGACAGGCCTCTGTGGCAGCAGAATCGGAGGCAGAGCAGGAATATGATGTGGATGTAGGGGTGGGATGCGGACATGCTGGGCGGCGGCGGGAGTTGGTGCGGGAAAGGTATCCTGCCGGGCTGGAGAGAGGGCGTAAAGGGGCTTGGATCGCGCGAGCCGCATGTCCTTGGTATACCGGGCGTTTTGGGACACGAATATGGGCTTTTCTGGGTATATAGAGGGTGCTGGAGTCATAGTCTACGGCCATGAATGTACGAATCTGCAATGTTTACTCACAATCTTGGAAATGGGACTAACATGTTCAGAAGCTGCGTTTTGGGAGAAAGGCCCGGGGGGAGGGGGGGGGGCGCGCGGCTGCTGACCCTGGTCTCGGTCGCAGGTTCACGGTTGGTCTATCATCCGAGTATGGAGGGCAGGCTCCCCTTTACCACAGTAAGCGGGGAGCTCCAAGCATGCACATAAGCCGAGAATGCGGGCTTGCCCCATGCGGAAAAATACACCTTGTCATGACGCGCGGGTATAAGGCCCATGTGGAATCGTATAGGAGGAGACCAGGGCGAAGAATGCGGGGACGGTCATTCCGGCGCAGCGCCTTTCCGTGCTTGGGGCAGGCTTACATGCTAACATGTCACACAGACCGGAGCTTTTAGTGCTGTCTACCCCGTTACGCTGCAACAAGCTCACATGGCCGGGCCCACAGCTCTCGGGCTTCGCAGGCACGTCGTCTCGGCAGCTGGCCCGACTCAGACGGCACTAGACTCTCGACAAGTCAGTCGTGATGCGTAAGTATGGCCGATTATCCAGTAAGAGAATCAGAAGAACATCACCAACGGCCGACGAGACATTCCAAGACGAGGCGGATGTGGCTGGTGCCTGGTCGGGACAGGTTTCGGACCAAGACGGGGGTGGGTGTCTCGGATAGATGAGGGAAGCCGCTCGGCCGAAGGATACCTCAGCTGGGCCTTATCGAGGAAGAGGCTCAGTGGACTCTTTGTGGCGGGCTTGTCATCGAAGCGGGCGCACCGGCGTATCCAAGGGCGCCGACTTACACGCCGGGAGGTCCAGGGTTGGGGATGAGTGAGCAGGGCCGGCGGATCAGACCGGCAGCGCCCAGTGTAAGTGGCGGAGTAGTGGTCACAAGACCGGGAGAGGGCGGAAAGGAGCGCTCCTGTGGCGGTACCCGGTCCGGTCTCGCCGGCGCTGGGTGCGGAACAAAAGCCCGCCACGGCACATGGAGCCCGAGCATCGGCGCTCTCAACACTAAAGAAATAGTAAGCAGCGACGACGGCGACTCGTCCCGCGGCGCGCACAGCAGCCCCATCCGCGTGCCCCATCCCGTGCGGCCGACCCGACAGCTGGTCCTCGCACCTCGCGCTCCCCTGGAAGCCGGGAGCGCGATATCCCCGTGGGGACCCGCCGGCGGCCGCCGCCTATCATCGGCATTCGCCTCCCGCGAGAAGCCTGCTCCGGCCGCGGAACCCCACACTCCCCCCCATCCACAACGGCGGCTTCCGCGGCCCACCCCTCGCCGGGAGACCCGAGGCAGCCTGTCGCGCTTGCTCCCGCCCACCCCAGAGATAAAAGAGGGGAGACCAAGGTAAATCCCGCGAGGTTTGGGCGTCAAAGGCACTGTAGGGTTAACGGTGCGCACGGGACCGCCCCAGACCCCGCCAAGGGTTTAGCTCCTACGCCCCTTTCAAGTAAACAAGAGTAAAGTGTACAAGGGGGGCCAAGGAGTGGGAAAAGGTGCAGTGCGGTTGGGAAGGTGTTCCCGAAACCTTGCGCCGGGGCGTGGAACGGTGGAACTCCATGACGTAAGGTGGTTATCTCTCGCGCGTCTTCCCCCGGGTCATGCCGACGCCTTCGAGGTTCGTGGTTTGCTTCGGGAAAAGCGTCCCCGGCCCCAGGGGGCAACAGGGAAAGTGCGATGCAAGGGTCGTCTGGGATTTGCGGGCGACATAAGCACAGAGGCCCAGGGCTCGTCCTTAAAATCTCACTCCTCATATTCCTCTCTAGATTTCCTGGATCTTGGGCCCACCTTTTGCCATCATCCACCTCTTAACCTCCGCCTTGATCCATCGTGCATCGTTAGTTCCTCGCTTACACCAGGACCTGCGAGTACGCTCCAACACGCGCCGAGGCAGTCGTACGGCGGTGCATCTCATCCACCCTCGCCAGCTCGTCCACAACTCATCACTCCGTCGACACTTGCACGCAAGACCGCTCCCCCAGTGAACGCCACCATGGGAGCCCCAGAGGAAATGTCCCTCCCCCCGGCCTCCTCCCCGTCCCTCGTCCTCGCGCACCCAACCCCCGCCGAGCGCCGCCGCACCTGGACCCTCACCCATGCCAAATGGGGCACCGCCCTCTCCCTGGACGACTACCTCCACAGGGAGGAGTTCCTCATGACGGTGCCCCTCGCCAAGGCGGGCGGCATCACCCACTGGGTCCTCACCATCCGCTCCATGGCCCCCGACGAGAGACCCATCCTCTCGTCGTGCGAGTCCCTCCGGAAGAGGGCCTTCTTCACAAAGGGGGACGGGGACGTCGAGGAGGGGGTCGCCCACGGGGTCGGGAGCGTGTTCACGGACGAGGCGTACAGGGGCAGGGGATACGCTTCGCGGATGCTGACCATGGTGAGGGATGAGCTGAAGGTGCACCAGGGGCCGAGGATGGAGGGGGGGGTGGACCCGGGGAGGCTGCCGCCCGTGGCCTTCTCCTTCCTCTTCTCCGACATCGGGAAGAAGTTCTACGGCGACCGAGGCTGGGCGCCGCACCGGAGCTCGCACCTCCTCTTCACCCCTCTCCCCTCCAGCGCCCCCAGCCGCTCATCCGGTCGCGGTCCCAGCCGCCAGGCGCTGGGAGTGGGCTACCACGAGCTAGCCGAGCTCTGCGCCGCCGACGAGGCCCTCCTCAAGCACCGCATGTCCAACCCCCGACCCCACCACACAGCCCAGACCCTCCCCACGGCCCCGGACCCCTCCGCGCCACTCACCCGCGTCGCACTCCCTCCCGACCTCGACACCATGATGTGGCACCTCATGCGTGAGGACTTCCTCACCACCCGCCTCTTCGGGTCCATCCCGTCCGCCCGCGGCGCCGTCTTCGGCGAGGTGGGACGGCGGGTCTGGGCCGTCTGGACGAGGACGTACCAGGTTGCGCCGCCGGACACTGCTGACAATACGCTTTACATCCTGAGGCTGGCGGTGGAGGACGAGGACGCGAGTGAGGACCACCTTGCCGAGGGCTTAAAGGCCCTGGTGGACTTTGCGAGGAAGGAGGCGGGGGAGTGGGGGACCTCGGCCGTAAAGATGTGGAATCCCGAGGGGAGGGTAGAGGCGCTGATGAGGAGGTCCGGCATGGAGTTTGAGGTCGTGGAGAGGGAGAACGATAGCATCCCAAGCCTGATGTGGTACGGCCATGGGCCGGCGGAGAACGTGGTTTGGGTCGCTGGGGAGAAGTATACTTGGTGCTGATGAGCGTTGGGAGCTTTTGATTTAGACGCTGTCCTGCATTGGAAGGTTTGGAAGGAGCATGTACTTTGTCATTCGCGTCAGACTTCTACTTAGGCCCATGTCTCTAGGCGATATCATACTTCATCCCACAACTTTTTTGACTGCAACTGAATGACCCTGCTCCGCGACATTACACCCCTCCACTTCCCTCCCCCGTCACACTCTAGTGGCCGTGGCCGTCGTCCTCCGCCGCCGGCTCGGGATCCAGCTTGATCAGGGTATCGATCCTCATGATACTAATGCACGCCTCGACCGCACTCTTGAGCTGCCTAATCTTGCTCAGGCTCGGCTCCAGCACCCCCGCCTTGACCTCGTCCACCACCCGGCCCTTAACCAGATCGAGACCGTAGTTCTTGTACGCCTTCTTTCTCGCCACCGTCTTCTCGTCCTCGTTCGCGTCCCCCTCCTGAATCCGCTGCGACAGCGCGTGCCGCGCA
Organism: Sordariomycetes sp. B11D1; assembly: GCA_025503055.1. Taxonomy (NCBI): domain Eukaryota; kingdom Fungi; phylum Ascomycota; class Sordariomycetes; species Sordariomycetes sp. B11D1. Next base: position 4,166 of record JAMFQS010000015.1, read on the forward strand.
CGCAGCTGCGCAACCAGCTCTGACGCGTCCTTGGCAGCGTTGACAGCGAGAGTCTTGGGAACCACGAGGAGCGACTGCGCAAACTCGGCGATGGCGAGCTGCTCGCGCGAGCCAACCGTGCCGGCGAACTCCTCGAGGTAGATGTGCAGCGCCGTCTCGACGGCCGCACCGCCGGGCACGATGCTGCCGCTCTCCAGCGTCCGCTTCACGGCGCAGAGCGAGTCGTGAACAGACCTCTCCATCTCGTCAAGCTGGTAGTCGTTGGCCCCGCGGAGGATGATGGACGCCGACGAATACGACTTGGTGCCCTTGATCAGGATGCACTCGTCGTCCGAGATGCGCTCTTGCACGACCTCCTCCGCGTAGCCGAGGTACGACGGGTCGAACTTCTCGTCGCCGTTCAGGTCAGAGAGGGTGCTCAGCATCGTGGCGCCCGTCGCCCTGGCGATCCGCCTCAGGTCCTCCTTCTTGCACCTCCGCACGCCCATCGCACCGCGCTCGACGAACGCCTTGAGCACGAGGTCGTCGATGCCCTTAGTGGTGAGGATGACGTTCGCGCCGGCCTTGAGGATCATGTCCACGCGCTCCAGGACCATGCCCGACTCGCGAGCCCGGATCTGTTCAAGTTGCTGCGGGTCGTCGACGGTGATTTGAACGCCCATCTTCATGCGCTCCTTCTGGAAGTTCATGTCCAGCACCGCAATCTTGGCGTCCGTTATTCTCGTGTTCATGGCCTGTGAGGCGACGGTACAGTTGAGGGCGTAGCCCTTGACGAGGACGGACTCGAGGGCGCCCTTGCCGTGGGCCTTGAGAATGTTGACGGCCTTGACGGGGTACTTGGTCTCGTTGCGGTTGTTTGTCGTCTTGACGGCCTGCATGGCGTCGACGACCATGTTGGAGAAGAACTCCGAGTCGGCGCCGATGACCTTACTCGACATCGACGTCTTGGCAATATTAATGAGGGACTCACGGCCCAGGTTCTCGACCTTGATGCTGACGTTCTCGTTCATGTACTTAATGGCTTCCCGGAGCGCGAGGCGGTAACCCGTGATGATGGTGGTGGGGTGTATGCGGTTCTTCATGAGCTCGTTGCCGCGGCGGAGCAGCTCGGCAGCGATGAGGACGACCGACGTCGTGCCGTCACCAACCTCCTTGTCCTGCTGCTGGGCGAGGTCGACGAGGATCTTGCCGGCGGGGTGCTCGACTTCTAATAGGCTTAGGATGGTAGCGCCATCGTTCGTAACTGTCACATCCTGGGGTGCAGGTCAGTCAGGGGGCTTCCTAGCGGTGGTGAGGGGCGGTACGGAGGGGCGGGCAGGGCGAGAAGCGTACACCAATGTCGTCGACCATCATCTTGTCGAGGCCGCTGGGGCCGAACGAGCTCTTGATGATGTTCGCAATAGCCTGCGTCGCGTGGACTGTACGTAACGATCAGATATTAGCGAACTTGAAGCTCCCTAGGCGTCGGGGGGCAACGAACCATTCTGATCGCGAATATCGCTGCCGGAAATCTTCTGGCCCCCGAGGAACAGGGTGCCGTCCCGGGGCTGGTCAAAGAGGGTCGCCATTTTCAGATTGTGGGAGGGAGGGGTTAGCCAGGCTCCGTCGGGGTCGTGATGGCCGGGTCGGAGGGGTGTGTTGTGATGGCAGCCTGGGTGGGTATAAGGTTCTGGAGCTTTCTGCTTGCGGCGATGAACTTTTTCGCTGACAGACCACAACTGCACTGTGACCGCCAGCCAGGGCACGAGCCACAGACGGAGCCCCCTCCGCCACAGCATACCCCGCCCTGGTCGTGGCTGCTAGTTTTTTTTTACCCCTCCCCCTCAATGCTCCACGCGGGCACTTGCGGCGGAAGGTGGTACCAAGCACTCAATAGTCCGCCCGCCCTGGACAAGGGTTACTCATCCTTCCATCGTGACCAATTGATATTTCCGCCCAACCTTAATCCTGCCCCGACGATCTTGAGAGGAAATTTTCTCGAAATTTCAACCCAAGAATTTCTACACTTGCACCACGTGGCGCGGCCCCTCGATCCCCGCCGTCTTCAGCTCCTCCCGACCCTGTCCCTCCGCCCCGAGCCTTACGCACGACCCCCGAAAACACCATGGCCGACGCCGGCGAGCAGCCCGTGGCCCCGTCCAAGGCCGCCCTGAAGAAGGCCGAGAAGCAGGCGAAGATGGCGGCTGAGAAGGCCGCCAAGGCCGCTAAGCAGGTGTCGCTGCCCGTGCAGACCAAGAAGGCCGACAGCATCATCGGCATCACCGTGTCCAAGAGCGAGGACTTCCCTCAATGGTACCAGGAGGTCGTGCTCAAGGCCCAGATGATCGAGTACTACAACGAGATCTCGGGCTTCTACATCCTGCGCCCCGCCGCCATGTATATATGGAGCTCCATCCGGAAGTGGTTCCAGGAGCGGATTGAGGCCATGGGCGTGGAGGAGACCAGCTTCCCCATGTTCCTGTCTCAGACGTCGTTCGAGAGGGAGAAGGACCACGTCGAGGGCTTTGCCCCTGAGCTCGCGTGGGTCACCAAGGCGTGAGTCAATATTCCCCACCACCCCGGATCCTCGCACCCTCCCTTGCTTCCTCGCTAACGCGAATCTGCCGCGACTCAGTGGTGACAAGCCGCTCGATGTCCCCGTCGCAGTGCGCCCGACGTCCGAGGCGGTCATGTACCCCTACTACTCGAAGTGGATCCGGACGCACAGAGACCTTCCCTTCCGCCTGAACCAGTGGAACTCGGTCGTACGCTGGGAGGCCAAGCAGACCACTCCCTTCCTCCGCGCCAGGGAGTTCCTGTGGCAGGAGGGCCACACCGCCCACCTCACCCAGGAGCTGGCGCACAAGGAGGTCATCGAGATCCTCGAGCTCTACGCCGGCATTTACGAGCAGCTTCTCGCGGTTCCCGTCGTCCGGGGCACTAAGACTGAGAATGAGAAGTTCGCTGGCGGCCTTTACACCACCACGGTCGAGGGCTACATCCCCACCAACGGGCGAGGCATTCAGGGCGCGACGTCCCACTGCCTCGGCCAGAACTTTAGCAAGATGTTCGACATCAAGGTCGAGGACCCCAACACCAAGGGCCAGCACGTCAACGTATGGCAGAACTCGTGGGGCCTTTCTACCCGTGTTATCGGCGTCATGATCATGATTCACGGTGACGACAAGGGTCTCGTGCTCCCGCCGCGCATCTCGAAGGTGCAGGTCGCCCTTATCCCCGTCGGCATCACCAAGAACACCACCCCCGAGGACCGCGCCAACCTCGAGAACAAGGTTCATGAGATCAAGCAGACGCTCACTGCCGCCGGCGTCCGCGTCGAGGCCGACTGGCGCGAGGGCTACACTCCCGCGTGGAAGTTCAACGACTGGGAGCTCAAGGGCACGCCGCTCCGCATCGAGTTCGGCCCTAAGGACGCTGCCAAGGACGTGATTTCGTGGGCGCGTCGCGACACGGGCGAGAAGGGCACGACGGCCATTTCGGACGTTGCGAGCGCCGTTCCTCAGCTCCTCGAGACGATTCAGGCCGACTTGTACGCCCGTGCCGACAAGTCGTTCCGCGAGCACCGCATCCAGATCACCAACTGGGACGAGGTTGTCCCCGCACTGGATGCCAAGAACGTTGTTCTTATCCCCCACTGCCTCAACGGGGAGTGTGAGGATAGGATAAAGGAGATCACGACGGGTAAGCCCGAGCTGTCCGAGGACGGCCAGCCCAAGGCGCCTACCATGGGCATGAAGAGTTTGTGCATTCCCTTCGAACAGCCCGAGGGCGTCGTGGCGGGCGAGACGGAGTGCCTGAGTCCCGAGTGCTCCCGCAAGGCGGAGAAGTGGTGCATGTTTGGGCGGAGCTACTAATGTGTTTTACGAGCTGCCATGTTCTCTTTCTTTTCTTCTGTCATTCTTCCCTTTATTCCTTTCATGCGCGGGGTTTAAGGCGAATAGAAGAAAAAAGCGAAGCAATAAAAGGGAGGGACCGGGCAAGGGGGATACCGAAGCAGGTTTATCGGGGCAGGGGTTCACGAGGGGGGGCGCGGGGGTTGTAGGAGACATTGGAGCCCGGGGGCATATGGGAGTTGTGGGATTCTGTTTTTGTGCTTCTTCTCTCGCAAGCCAGATGTTCTTTATGAAAATAGCAAACTTGATTTAAGTATAATGCGCCATGTTGGCTCCCTTGGCTCGTCTGTCAGAGTCTGTGTTTAGCATCTGGAATATCCAGAGGGAAAGCATCATGTGCATCGGTTATGGATCGGTTTGATACCACAACCCTCTCAGATTCACAGCGCAAGCAGGGATCTTCTCGGTTCATCGGTCTCATTGATCTCGTACATATCCAAGGCTACACGTAGAACGACCGGGCACGCGAACTCAGCAGCTCTGCCTCGTAACCCGGTCTTGTCGCCTGACCCTCGCTCTCAAAGGAAAGAACACTGCGCAGCAACGAAGCAACCAAACACGCAAAAGGTATAAAACAAAACAGCCCATCAAGCCCCGCTCATCCAATTCGAGGAACCTTAGACCCCGAGGGCAGAGTTGAAGCCCTGGACAGCAGCATCCCCCTCAAGACCATCCGCCGCCGCCTGCCCGTCCTGGCACGCCTGCACCGCCGCCTCGTCGGCGCCGCACGCGCTCTCTAGCTGTCCGCAGATGAAGCTTGTGATGATGTTGACGTTATTCGCGGACCCCTGGCTGAAGTCGCCCGGGTTGGAGGGCGCGAAGGAAGCCTCGCTGCGGCCGTCGAGGCCCTCGGCGAAAACGATGCCGGGGTCAGAGCAGGACCCAAAGTCCAGCGCGCCGTTCCGCCGAGCGGCGTTGATGCACCGCTTCGCCTTGGCCTTGGCCTTGGACTTGACGCCCCTCCTGCGGCGGGCCTTGGCAGCCCGCGACGCCTGCGCCTTACACTCCGCCTCCTGCTCCCCGCACTGCCCCGTGCCCCCGTCAAGCTCCCCCGAGTTCGCAGCGTTAGAGCACATGTTGTTCTGTACGGAGCAGGAGCGCTCGAGGGCGGAGGCCAGGTCCTGGAAGGTCGCGCCGTTGACCTCGAAGGGACGGTCTGCGTTCCCGCTGTCGGTTACCTGCGGGGCCGCGCCGCCGAGGGCGCCGGAGAACGATTGGAGGTTTCCTCCGGCGTTGTTCTGGCGGGCGACGAGGGCAGAGGCTTCGCCTGGTTTGAGTTAGTATGCTTGGAGAAAGGGGTGGGTAGGAAGGGTGTGTGCTCTTACCGGCAACAGCGGAGATGTCACCGCCAGCAAACGAAGCGGCAAGGTCACCAATCTGGCTCACCTCCTCGTCGGCCCCGGCTCCAGCGCCCGCCTCCTCGACGGCGGCATTGATCTCCTCGATGGAGGCCTCTGGGACGATCAGGTTCTCGGTGAAGATACAGCCCACCTCGTCAAGCTCGTCGTTGCAGGTGTTGCCCGCGGCGGTCGGGTCGCCGATCTACGTCACAGTTAGTCTCTCCATGTTAAGGGACGGCACGAGTATCAAGTTAGCTTACCTCGCCAGGGGCGAACGTTCCGGCAAGGAGAGCCAAGGTGGGATCAGCCCCGACGCTGGCGAGCTGCACAGCCAGCTCGAGCGTGATCTTCTTGTTGAGCTCCTGAGCGCCCTCGGCAGCGGGATCCTGGTGCTGGGTCAAAGCGGCAATCTCGGGGTTCTCGGCGACCTCGTCACAAAGGACGCTGGCCAGGCCAACCTCCCCAGTGTTCCTCTCAATGGCACGGAAGAGCAGCGCAGTGGCCAGACCGTTGATTCGCTCCGTCTCATCCGTGAGTGTTAGGGCGTTGGTGAAGGCCTGGTCGGCAGTGATCTGGTGGAGACAGTCCAGATTCGTGACGAGACCAGCGCCCTCTTCGGCGGCGGCGTTGCCGAGGAGGCCGAAGACGGGGTCGACGATCTCGAGGGGGTTGTCAATGGCAAGGAGCTCCTGGGTGGCGGTGAGGAGGAACTTGTGGGACTGCTCCTGGGGGACCTCGGCCGCGGTATAGGCCACGAGGGCGGCCGTGATGATGGCGGATTGCTTCATAGCGACGAGTATGAAGATTGAGGTGAAGTAGAATATAGCCTGAATAAGTTATTTATTGGCGTTCAAAAAAGAGAGGCCAGCCCTGCTGTTTTGAACGAAAATGCAATATAAGCAAAGAGTTCACAGAACTGCGAAAGAAGCAAACAGAGAGAGGAAGGGCCAAAACGAAACACTGGAAAGAGTGACTGGATGAGAAGATGAAGGATCGGATGGATGAAGATACTGGCACTGGGACCGGTTATATACATATAGTAAGTTTCCGCGGCATACGGGACAGAAAATAAAGAAGCCCCGGGAGACGGGTATCATAGGGTCGAAACGAGGCAGGGTGCTGTTGTCTCATAGCTCCCTTGGCATGGGTCACCAAGCGCCCTCGGATCGCAGATCTTAAGGTGGCGGGCGGGCAGAGAGATAGTTGACACACTTGGCATTTCATGATATGTGAGTGCCGCATCGGCTACTCGAGCTCCGGAATTGGAGGTCTTGCTGATTCCGTGGCTCATTGGAGACGGGCGGCGAGCGGCGAGCAAGTGTTTGGACCCACGGTGACCATGTGTAGACCACTTGACCCGCCCCCACATATGGTGCTAGTATCAGACAGCAAGGATTAATATCCCGGTGATAGCTCAGGCTTGCGCCGTTTCTAAGCCCATCATATAAAGCATAGTTGACAAGGCTATGATGTACATCGAAATGTCAAGATCGCCGGTTGCGTTGCCGCGACCTGCTGGCATCGGCTGTCGGAAGACAGTCTTCATCGCACATTGTATACACGTCGTCCTTGAAAGGCATCGGGTTTGGGAGCCAGCATAGCGGCCCGAGGAATCATCAATGGATGGAGGATGAAGTCTAGTCGATGTCGTCGGAGATCTTGTTTGATCGGACGTCTTGCGTCGCACAAGCCGCTAGACGGGTGTTGTATGATTGGTTGGTGCTGTGGGTCAAACCCCAGATCGTACCTGCCCCAGTACGTGCTGTGACGGCTCGGCGGGACCTTCCATCCTTAGCCGACTCCAGTCGGTCTTTCCTCCCAAGGAAGGGGATGACAGGAGCGATCGGATGTAGCCTGCCTATCACCAGGCTTGACACTTCAATCTCTTGACGTTGGTCGCCAGCGATTTTCTTAACCTGCCTGTCGCACGCTTTCCGTGCCCACCCAAGCCATCGTGCAGACTTCGCTGTGAAACGACGCCCGGGCCTCGGACAACTCTCGAGACCTTCGATGTCGAGGACATCGTACAATGGCTCATTCGCCTCGCCCGTGGCCATAAGCAGGTGCCTTGTACGTGCTTGTCGCGCACAAGAGGTTCTGGCTTTTGATTGCAGGTCGTGGCCGATTTGCTACTTTCCAGCCCTATTCGGAGAGTTCCGGACATCTCATCGTCGCCGAGATAGCTGTGCAAGTACTTTCTATTGGCGCATCGTGTATCTGAGGAAACCGTCGTTGATGCCAGGGTATAGGGATTGCCCGAGTGCTCTCTGACACACCCCAACCCATATGCGCAGGCTCCATGCCTTCTTCTACCGTACACCGTCTGTGGTCCCGCTGAGGCATTCAAACTCGTGTCGATAAAGACCGGGCGGCTTTCGAGGGGCCGTTTCAACCCCCGTTCGAAATGTACCATGCGTTCTGCGTGCCAAAAGGACGGAACTGTCATCCCACGCAATATGCCCCTTGGCCAGCATGATGTCTCCAACCCATCGCATTCCACGTCTCCACCTCGGAAAGTTCAGGCGATGGGGTATCCTGAGGCGATTAGATCGGCCCAGAGCCGAGTTCGTCTCGACACCGCCACTCGGCTCGTGTCGAGTCTCCCTCCATGCTTCAAGTTTCATCCCATCCCGTCAGCCGGTATCGGCGGCCAGGGAAACGCCTATCAATGGTTGGGAGAGGATTTCATGCTTATGCTGCGGATGTTCAGCCCTTCCCAGACGCCCTCCCTTGTACCCGTGTTGTGCCGTAGCTCTGCCGCAAGTTTGGATTGTGTTGGCAAAGCAGACTGCCCATGAAGCCTGATCCTGATCGGCATATAGCCTCTGCCTCTACTGCCTTTCAGACCCCACGAGACTATTTTTGCCTGGATACTTACGAGGTCCCTCCCGCCACCCATCAGACAAACGGGCACTGCCACCGTCCCCAGCTCCGCTGAATTTTGGGACCGATCTCCAGCTTGGCTACGTATCAGGCTCGTCTTCACCATGGTTGGAAATTCATCGACCCTCGCCGCACATCCTTTACGTGGTGCTTAGAAATGGCAGAGTGCATATTAAGCGTGCATCTTCAAGCCCTTCGAGGAGGCTCACCCGTGGCCACGCAGCACCGGACCCAGCGGATTTTGGAATCTTTATTGGGAAGAAAATATGTAAGATACGACGGTGTCATGGCGTCAAGGCGTTCAGCGTCTCTAGTGCGGTAGGGAGAGCAAGCGTTGTCTCCCGACCCACGCTGACGGGCCGTGACCGGTGCATGGCGGGCGGCAATACAAGCCTAGACAGATCCAACGCACTCTCAGCTCTCGATAGAGTTGTATTACAACGCGGTTTTGTACATTCCCGCAGTTTCCGGACCCTCCCCAGACGCAATATCCCCAGTCACATGAAACAGCAGCTCTGAGCCAACCCTCCCGCTATCCTCTGACGACAAGACGATAAAAGAAATGCTCTATTCGCAGTTGTTCTAGAAAAGGGTTGGGTTCCAGATTCACACCTCTGCTCTTTCAACCTGTATCGGTGTGGGGTGGTTGGTGTGGTATGGGTGTGAAACGGGGTTTGTAATTGTACAAGCTACAGTCCTTTTTCCTTCTTCTCGCTCCTCCCAGACGAAAAGGATCCCCTTATCCGACGACCATCTTGCCGTCCTCGCTGAAGCTGTACTCGGGAACCTCAAGGTTGAGGGGGGCGGGTCCCTTTCTTATGCGGCCCGAGATATCGTAGTGAGAGCCGTGGCAGGGGCAGAACCAGCCGCCGTAGTCGCCGGCCTCGCCAATGGGGACACAGCCGAGATGCGTGCAGACGCCTGTTCGCGGGTTGGTTAGCGATGTTTTATTTCGAGGTCCGGCGGGTCCGGACCGGCAGGGGGAATATGTGTTGATGGGGGACACCGAAGCCCGGATCCGATCGGTGTTCAGTATCGGTGGTGCGCGGGTTCCGTTTCGGCGGGTTGTCACGTACCCAACATCACAAGCCACTTGGGGTCCTTGACGCGCTCGCTGTCGGTCTCGGGGTCACGGAGGGTGGTGGCGTCGATCTTGTTGGCCTCGTCGATCTCGGCCTGGGTGCGGTGACGGATGAAGACGGGCTTGCCACGCCACTTGATGATGACCTGCAGAGAGAAGAATATGATCAGCACCGCCGTGTTCCGGTATTTCATCCGGTTATCGATGGACGTCGGGGCCGCCTTACGTTCTTGCCCTCGGGGATGGCGTTGAGGTCGACCTCGACCTTGGCCATGGCCAGGACGTCAGCAGAGGCCGACATGTTCTTGAGGAACTCTGTCCGGAGAACCCATGTTAGCCATCTAATCGCGTACACCAATATACCCCGGCATCAATTGGCCGGACCCCGTCGACAGGGCCCGCCAATTGGGGATCGCATCACGCCACGTACCCTCGACAGTGGACTTCGCGCCGGCGGCGGATATGGCGCCCAGGCTCCCCACCATGAAGTACCCGAAGAGCTGGTTCGTGGAAGTGGCCTTGTCGGATTTGTAGTGGCCCCAGTCGGGGATGCGGTTGGCCCTGTCGCTGCCCTGGAAGGTGCTGGCGTACGACGAGGCCGACGAGGCGTCCTGGAGAGCAGCCGAGGTCGAGAGGGCGCGGACGGGGAGCGTCGCGACGGCCGACTTCCGGGTCATGCCGCGCAGGCAGACGCGGGAAGCGTTCGCGAGAGTCGCCATGGCGTCGGGATTTGGTAGATCGGGGTGGAGAGGGGGGAGTGGCTGGCAACCGGGCGTGTGGTTCACGTTTTGGTGGTTGAGGTCTTTTTCCCTTGGCCTTTCGGGAGAACGGTTTCGATGATGATTTTTGGTGTGGGTGCCTCAGGCAGAGCGCGAAGCTCACGAATTGGCGAGTCATGATTGGTCAGTGAGATCATCGTTCGATGGCAATTCCCAGTGACCCGGGTGTTTCCGGCAATGCTGAGGTAAGGGCCGGTGAGCACCCGAGCTTTTACCGGTCACCAGGTGCAGCTGTTTTGCCAGCGTGAGTGAGCTTGGACGTTTCATCATTGGAATCACATGAAGCTGAGGGCCGAGCCTATGCCCAAGCACCCTATGTGTCTGGCCAGGCGCGAATGGCATGACAACAGTTTTCCAGCGACAAAATAATCAAACTTGTCAACGGATATGCGCGACTTCCGTCTGAATTTAGCTATCAAACTCCATCCGACATCAGCAGTCTCACGGCTTCGCAGATGGGGCGTGACAACTGCCTCCACCATCAACCCACCTTCATCTTTATTTAGTATGGAGAAATCCATCATCGTTATCCGCCCGATAGTAATAATCGCCACCGCTGTCGGCTCGACGTGTGCGATGTAAGATTTCTACGCAAGATTCATGCCGACGCCTTCTCGGGACTCAATGCCCCAAACGCACGAGCAATCCAATGAGAAGGTAAATGAGGTTTATCAACACCGTCGGCAAAGATGCCACGCGCAAGCTTGCGTCTGGAAGGAGCAGGTCTGTTTAGATGTAGCGGCGCCTGAGATATGAGAGGCTTATCGGTGAGTGCCCTGTTTCTCGGAGGACAAGTGAAGTGAGGCAAGATGAAAGGAGAATCCATAGTTTGTCTTTATATACGCCCCGAGCCTCCGTCACTCTCAAGGCGTGGTGGCGTCAAGCCTTGAAAGTCTCCTAGCAGTGCATCGCCCGCAACATCTTCTAGTCTGTAGTTCTCCAGTTCACCAGCGCAGAAGCCTCGCGCTCATAGTCACCTCCTCCCACCGCCCTCCCTGCTAGTTCCTGGCCTGCATGTGTAATGACCGATCGTTATTACGCATTGCTCACCCAAACGCATAACTCTTACGAATCCCCCTCACTTATATCCGCACCACTTCGCTCCCATAAGTGGCCAAGAAGGCACGGCTGTCTTGCCCGTCGACCTGCCGATCCGTGATAACCCTGAAGCCACTCTCGAGGAGGGCCCGGATGCTCCACGGGGGATGAACGTCCAAGTCGGTGTAGACCCCATGAGGCTGCGCACGGCTCCTACACGGATGAGCTCAAACGTGTGTTCTGGCCTACGGATAGCGACGCCGTTGTGCTCGAAGCTACGCACAGCGTGACTAGATACATGAACAAGTATGCATTCACTTGTATATAAACATCACCCATCTAAACAGGAAACGCTCAAAGGCCCCAGCATGTACCGCCTCTACAAATGAAACTATGGAAACCAAGCCCATGCGGAGACTCCACGCCTAACGCATGAACAGCCACGAGCGCGAAACAGCGCGGCCGGAGACGTAGGCCGACGGTGCGAGCTCCTATCTCTCTCGGGGTGCAACGGCCCATTCAAACTGCGCAAGATAGGTATTAGAATTTGTACAAGACGGGAAGAGCAAGAAGCGAGGACTAAAGAGAAGAAAGGGGAAAACTCACCACCCTGCCGTCCTCGTCCCCGGTAAACACCCCCGAAGCCCTCGTCTCGACACACGTAATCCCGCTCCCCTCGCCCTCCAGCCTCCTCACGAGCTCCAACACCCACTTCCCACCCCTGTCCGTTCTCCGCCACACATTCGCCACCCCCTTCCTATGCCCCGTCAACACGAGGAACTCCTCGGTCCACTCATTCCCGCACCCCTCGTAGAATGCGCAAGAGTGCACGTAGTCTTCCGCCTCAGCACAGACCTTCTGGTCGAGAATCAACGACCCGTTGAGCGAGTACAGCACCACATTCGGTCCCGAGCAGAGCATGATTTCGCCCGTCACGTCGTGGATCCGCGCACATTCCACAGGCCGATAGAATGGGAGCTTCCTTAACAGCGTAAGCCGGTTCAGATCCCATACGAACGTTTGTTCCTCCGAGACGGAGACGAGAGTGCTCAGCGACTTTGACGCCGCGAGCGTCGTTACGGCCGTCTTATGCCCGTGGAGCGGTGAACGCGCGTGCAGCTCCACGTGCCGCCCCGGCGCCGTCACGACTGTGTACACCGTGATAACGCAGTCATCCCCAGCGAGGATCAGCGTCTTCGAGTCCGCGAACATGGCCGTCGAGATCTGCCCGCGATGAAGGTTCTCAAAAAGCCCCGCTGGCCTCCGGTTCTCCGTGAAGAAGAAGCGCACGCTGTTGTCGGCATATCCCCATTCTAGGTACTTGTCATACGGCGCGAAGTTGAGGCGGAAGGGCGCCGCGCAGAGGAGCCGGTCTAGCTTGGGGGAGTAGATGAGGGAAGAGACCCTCTCGTGGCATTCAACTATCGGGTATGTGGCTCGCGTAAGCTTCTCAACGTCTCGGTCGAGCCGCTTGTCGGGGCTCCGTGCGTATTCCCGCGGGGGATGCGGCCTGGTAAATAGCTGGTGAGGCGTCTGGCCAAAGTTATGAATCGTCTCAACGGCGATGGCGCGCTCTTGCGGATCCTCAATATTGTCCAGGTCCTTTGTACCACGGTACGACAGCGGGTGGAACACGTTCATACTGTCTACCGCCAACTCGCCTTGTTGCTTATACCCGAAGATGAGGTCGATCCAGCGGTGCAGGTTCTGGCTGACATACGGGCATTCCAGGGCTTCGCGGTTTTTGGCGATGAAGATCTTGGGATCGCCCTTGGCCCACGGCGGGAGCGTGACGTTGTCGACTCGTTCACCGGTACTTTCCTTGACACCAAAGTTGTAGCCATTGATGTTAGTGAGGAACTCCGGGAGGCAGAAGAACTCCGGCGTGAGCTCGCGCACGTCCGTCTTGTTGTTGCGCGACGCCGACTTCCAGGCACCTGGTATGGAGTGGAAGAGCCGGTCGGCGTGATCGAAGCTACCGCCCTGTAACAGTATGTAGGACTGGACGAATGGCGGAAGCCTGATGAGATAGGACGCGACGATCATGGCTGAGCTGTAATGAGTCCCGTAGTGATACGGCGTGTCTTCCATTTCAAGGAGCGCTCGGTAGTTCTCGTGGAAATCGTTGATCCGGTTGGTAGTCTGTGATCCCATGGGCTTGGACAGATCCCGGAAGCTGGCTGGATTATTGAGGTCCAACTCGTCACTGGTATAGTCTGCCAACACCCAAGGGAAAACAGGGTACTGCGTGAGGTCGTTGAAAGTACGGCCCGCCATGGTGTTTATCAGCATGAGATAGTGGAAGTTGGATATCTCTCCCCTCTGCCATTTCTTCATGATCGGGGTGAGAGGCGACGAGTTGAAGAGACTGCCGAATTTCGAGCCTAGACCTTGGGGCTGCTCGTCGACGACTCTCAGCGAGTCGAGTCTCCACGCATCTTCGAGATTCGGGAGCATATTGGGCCTACCCGAGTGCGGAGCCTTGATAAGAAGCCTCGAGCATAGCTCGTCTCTTGTCCCGGGATTGAGTGCCGTGAGTAGGTAACTACGGCCGTCTGTGAAGAACACCTCGATAGCGACGTCCCTGAAAAGGAACCGTCGCTTCGAAACGCTGATAACGTCTTGCCACCTCCAACTGCGGGACTCTTGTTCCTTGCGAGTGTTGCTCTGTTTCGTCTCCGACCAAGACTTGCCGCCCAGGATGATCTGTGCGAAGGGATCTCGCTCGTCGTGCGGCGCCTGCCACGCATTGACAATCTCACCCGTTGCACACTGGAAGACATTGTCCATGATGTAGAGCGCATCTTTGCCGACTATGAGGATCCCGTTGGAGGGCTCCAGACCGACAATGCGCGAAATGTTATACACCGCCTGAACCTTGTCACCCTGCTGCAGCCGCCTCATGACTTTGCGATTTCGATCCTCAAAGCCATCCTCGCCATCGTTGGGGTCATTAGGATCCTCGACCAGCTCGAAGTCGTCCTCTGGCGCGACCCTGGATTCATCGCCATTATCATCACCCTCAGGCTCCGCAGCCATCAGGGATGACATCGTATTGGCGGTATTGCGGGTGTTGACGAACTGGCCCGCGACTGGCGGCTTCGTGCTCTTGGAACTGCTTGTCGAATCCCGCCGAAGAGCAGAGCTAGACAACTGATCGGTCCCGCGCCTCTTGGGTTGGTACTCATCGTGCTTCCCCGAGAAGTCCGGCAGCAACCGTAGGCGCATGCGATTACGCCCCTCCGTAGGATCAAGACGCCACTTGATGCCCGACACACCCTCGCTAAAGACACCTCCAGGTCTCGTCAGATCCCGCTCCATCTTGACGTACGTTGACGCGGTGTAGGCCATGTCGTCTTGTTGGTCCTGCATGAGTCGCTGGTGCTTAATGTGTTCCGTGTTATAAATGCTCTTCATCCACGAACCGTTGCCCATGTCGTGCCGAAAGATAGTGCTCTCGTTGTGCAGGTCTTGGTTGTGCCAGGCCTTGAGCTGCTCCTTCCGCCTCGCCAATCGCGCCGCAACGGAGTCGGTACTTTTTTGATTCTCGATTAAAACCCAGTCCTCCCAAATCTTTGACATGCCGCCGAAGAATAGGGAATCAAGGGACGAACGATGCTCATCGACCCACGCCACGAACGCCTCATTGTCCACCTCTATCAGCTTCTCGAAATCCTTAGTGAGGGACTCATGTTCCGGCGTCACGAGTTGTGACAGCAGGTCGGACGACTCCTCGGGCTTCTGCACCATCATGATACGGAGGATGCTAGCTGCCGCTAGTCGAACCGACTCTCTTTCATCGACTAACTTGGCGTAGAGCTGGTACCAAATGAGTCGAATCTGGTCGTCATCGCCGGTTACACAGCCAAGAAGCGCAGGCTGCCAGATCAAGACCTTGTGCATATAGTCGTCCGCCTCTGCGTCCGTAGTCTGAGGATCATCGATAGCGGACAGCTTCAAAAGGATAACCTTTAGGAAGCACCGACGGATTGTGGCGATAGCCGGGTTACAGAGCCGGACGCTCTTCAGCGCAGCCACTTCGTCACGCTGTAGATATTCTAGGAGCATCCCAGAAATTTCCATCAACGAGTCTTCGCCGCCCATGAACCAGCCCTCGAAAACTGCTTCTGTAATGTGGGTTGTGAACCTTGCTAGATTCGTCAGAATCTTCGGCTCGCAAACAACCCTCATCTGCAACTGGATTGCATTTGTCAAGTGAGTGATTGTGTTGCGCAGAATGTACGATTCGAAGTATGCTTGATGCTCCTGGAACCCAGGTGGTATCTTGAGGAAGAGGTTGAAGGACACAAAGTCCCGACGCTGAAGGACCTGGTCAAGTAGAACGTTTATAGCCAATTCCAGCACACTCTCGATGATAGCGTTCTGGGTCTGCGACGAAGATGGGAGCTTCGGCTTCTTGGGCGAAAGTACCGGAGCCAGTCGCGTTGGGCTAAGCTGGGCCTGGGCTCGCTGTTGTTGCTCAGAACTGAGGAGTATAAAAGAAGATGCCTTTCTCAGCGGGGTGCCTCTTCTGGCAGTGACGGCTGGAGGCACACCTGCGCTGACAGTACCCGTTGTTCGCACGATCGGAGCCGGGGCGGACGTCCCCACCGGACGTATAATTACGTCCCCACCGTCAAAGTTGAGGACAGAGCCCTGCGACTCCAGCTCCGTCTCGGGGGTCACGGCATCCGTACTAACGATGGCGGGATACAGCCCAGATAGAAGTAATCGCAGGTAGTCAGAAGACAACGCAAAGTCCCTGAAACTTTGCGACGTCGCATGTAGGTCCGTGAGGAATCGGACTATCGTCTGGAGAACTATAACCCTCGTGGCCTGGCGCTGACCTTCGCTTTGAGGCGTCGCCATCTCCTCTAGGGCCTCGCGGAGCTCCATCGACCTAGCTCGTGGCCGGCGCTCCTTGACCGCCGGTTTCGCGCACGCTTCCGCCGCTGCTTGAGTACTGATGTGGGGTGAATCGGGATGTGCCTGTTGGTGAAGCACATCCTTAATAGCCCGCTGGATCATAGCGCCTATAACGGGAACGACATCGGGACACGCAATTTTTGAATTCCCAAAGATGTCAATAAGGCTGAAAAAATTGAAGTTGCGGTCGAAGTTGATCTCCGCCACGTCATACCCGAACAAGATACTGAAGCATATCGGCCAGAGTGTCGGGATGTCCCACCAGCGCTTTAGCCGGTCCGCCATGATGACGAAGCCTCCCGTCTTAACAGCGAACTTGGACGAGTATCCGGGGCCATGGCTGACGAGGAGACGCGCAAGTACTTTTGATGCATGGATGACGATCTCTGCGTCGTCTTCAGATAAAAGGTATAGGAGCCACTGAGCTTAAGGTTAGCGGCAATCCCGCCATAACGCGAACAACTGATTTCATAAATCAACTCACCTTGTTCGTTACGGTGCGGGCAAAGCGCTTGATGTTGACCACGCTACCCTTCTCACAAAGAAGCTTAGAGAACATGCCTAGGATATGCTTCCCAAGCTGTCTTCTTGTCAGGTACGTCGGCGGAGTACCGATTTCTGGAACCGCAACCTCCAGATTTGGTCTTCGAAGCGTGTTCAAGCCAGGCGTGCTCGACCGACTGATAGCGGGCAGTGGCTTTGGTGTTCGTGGACGAGACGCAGTTGGTATGTGGAAGGCATACGTCAGGAAGAGAGCCAGCGACCGGTGGACTTCGCTATTGAAGTTGCACTTTATCAGGTTCTCGAAAGCCTCCATAAAAGATGGCAGGACATCCTCCGATATTGTCTCTGCCTTCATAGCATCGAGAAGCCTCTTAATGATTCCTAGTGGGCGTTAGTATAGCTCGACTACTTTTCTCACTCTCGGACAACTCACTCATCCGCAGCAATCGACGGCTGTTGAACTCGTGGTACTTGCTCATGACGGCAAATGTCACAAACTGCTGGTAGTAGAGCCTCTGGGTCATCGGGGCGGATTTCCTCCATGTATCAAAGTCGATCAGGAGTATGCGATACGCGAGAGGGTTGATGATGAAGGACTCGATGGGGTTGGCATGTTTGTAACCAACAAACCCAAGTATGAGACTTAGGAGCTGGAACGTGAGCTTGTCTCTCTCAACACTGTTAAGCTGAAGACGCATTACTCGGTGCTCGCCAGCTCCGCCATTACCATAGCCGAGTTTGATTCGAAGGAGCATGCCTAGCACGGCATAGCCGCTATCACGTTCCATTGCCTCACTATTTCGCCAGTTGTTTTGGACACACTGCAGGATTACCTCGACCGAGCGAAGCGTCTCATCAAATGACGTGGCTTGCTGAAGCAGCTTCAGCGCAAGGGAAGTGAACCCGGCGAGCTCCCAAAGATTGTCGTCAAGATGAGAGGGGACCGACACTACAGGGTGTCCAGATAGCGTCGCGACGCCTTGGGGGGATAGTAATGCATCCATGAGCGACACTGTCGCCGCGTTGATGGCTATCGTGGAGCCATGGCGCCTCATGTGGTGAACGAGACTGCTTGCGGCGGCTCGAGGGAGCGCACGGAAGAGCTGCGAGTCCTTTGATATGGCGTCATCGCGCATAACCGCAGTCGGCAGGATGCTGAGGGCAACCTTGGACTCTGGGAGCAGACACGATGCCTTTTCCCGAATAGCCTTGATGATGTCGGACGTTTCATCCTTGCCTGGGTGGAACAGCTCATTACGCAACCCAAGCGCTGCAGAAGCTCCGTAGGTCTGGAACCCCCCGAGACTGTCTTGAAAGTTGCCATGATAACGCGGGCCTAACTGATAGTGTACGGCAAGGAAATCGTCGCTCAAGACGTCCTCAAAAAGGTGAGCCGAAGCCAGTGACCATTTCGATACGACCAGGCCTCGACCGACTTGAGTAGAGAGGTCGCGGGGGGTCCCGACGAAAGCCTGGACAGGATTCGGCTTGTTGGCGGTATTGGTGGAAGTAAATGAGGCAAAGCTCTCGGTGCTGTCGTTTGAAATGGGAGGTGATGACGGATAGCCGCAACGCAGCTGCTCCACAAATTCGCCGTTGACGTAAAGTGACGCTTTGCTTGCCGCGATGGCTCTAGGTCGTCGGTGAACAATAGCAATATGGTACCAATGCTTTTCCTTGAACGCCACCGTTCCAAATCTTATACTGGGTTTATGACTGGTGACAGACGTCTGTAGTATGAGATTCCGAGTGTCTCGTTCGAGGTATACCAGGAGGAAGCACGTCCGCGATTTGTCGAAGACGCCAAACAGCGTAGTGTGGGCGGAAGCATCGAAGCGGTCCACTCGTATCCAAGCCGTGAAGGTATAGCCTTGCGTGGACTGAGGGGGAAAGGTGCGGCCAAGGGTTGGCAGTTCGATAGACGAATGTCCAAATAGAGAAAGATCGAAGTGGAAAAACGCAGGTCCATGATACCGTGTAACCATCTCGCGACAGAATTCCGAGGCCTCCGGAGTCTGGCAGCGGAGAAGGAACTGGGCGTCGTCTAACCTGTCAACGCCAAGGTACATGAGCATCTTGCACAGTCTGAGAAGGAGGTTCTTCTCGCTGGCATGCAAGCAGAGCGTCGAGCCGAAGGTGGCGCGGAGGAACGTCGAGAAAACCCGAGCCGAATGTACTCCAGCCAGGTTGAACAGAGAGGCCGAAACGCTGGCCGACAGGATCTCTAACAGGACCATTGAACAGGGATGCGGTGGAAGTCCCTCTGATCTAGGAATGGACTGCCAGAAGCCCACCACAGCACGTAGAATATCGGGATTATGCAGCATGGTCGTAGGGCCGATTAATTTTCGGACCCGAGCAGAGATTGACGACAAGTTATCGTTTCGTTCAGCGGTGGCGGCGCTTTCGAGAGGAGAACCGCCGGAATCCCCGAGACTAGCAGCTGGCGTCTCGGGGTCCTGGTTTTGCGTAGGGTGATCAAACGCTAGACACAGCTCTTCGATCCTGGGATCCCTAAACGCAAAGGCCAGAAGCTTTCCAAAGAGGCGGCAGCTGGTCCAAAGGCTGGCATCGCTCTCACCGAGACCAATGCTAGCTAACGCCTGCTCAAGAGTCTCCCAGCCGCCTTCTCCCACCCTATATCGAAAGTATCTCCGACTCCCAGGGTGGCCGCTGACGGCGAGGTCGAGGCATTCCAGGGTGATATCGAGAAGTCCGAACAGGTCTTGCATATCCTCCTGGCTTCTCTTGATGGGGTTGTAATAGCCAGAAAAGGCTCTTAAGACCGCTATTAACGTATCAAAACCACATAATTGCCTGAAATCGTCTTGTAGCGGGCTCGGGGGCGCTATTGCGCCAAGATGTCGAGAAATTTGGCGGAGGGACTCCGCCAACTGGTTGACGTCGGGATACCCATCACCCGAGCGCGTTTCGAGGCACCCGCGGAGTACATCTAGAAGGCCATTGAGGAGTTGCCGTGCCTTGGTGTTTACCGGTGGTGTTGATGCCGATGTAGACGATCGGTGACGTAGGGCGACGGCCGACATATTGGCCGCCGAACGGGACGCCCGCGACTACCCCCGACACCTCACAAAAGCCTGGAACCCAGCCGGGGGTTCATGCGACTACGGGTCTCGGTCCTCATGGACAAGATTGAGGGTCGGTCAATGGTTCGTATTGTGGCGGAAAGGCGAGTCGGTGGGACGTGTTCGACGGGACGCGAGGTAGTAGCGCGAGGCCTGGTGGAGAAGCTGTGGCGCTTCGAGGCTGACCCCGTGTGTTGTGTGTTGATTTGTCGTGTCAATATACAGGCCTGAGAGCTCCAAGATTGCTCTCCAGAGACTGCGGCATTCTCTGCATTTCGCGTCAGCCTCGTGGGCACTGCCTTCGCCGTTTCACCGTAGGCGGTCGGTTTTGGCCGGGACCCACTCTAAACCCAGATCCAGGGAGCTCCGCCTGCGCCCCGCGCCGGTGCCCCTCATCCAGATGCAGCCAAGCCTCGATGCACGTGACACGAGCCATCCTCACCAGACGTGCTCTCGACGTGGACGCGCGGATGCAATAGGCAGCAACCAAGGGATTCAGGAGTGGCCATCGTCGTCCAAGTTGAAGAATTCCTCATTCAGGGGTTCTATGCTTTTGCAGTATAAGGTACTCTCAGGGCTCAGCTTCCCTACATACTTTGTATGGAATACACATGCGATTCTCATATGGAGCAGCAATCAGCATGATAGTGCACGTACATGAACGGCGCTAGAAGCTTGATTGCGGGCGCTAGCTGGGTGGGTTCGGCGGGAAGCACCCGACCGACCATCTCGTCCGGGAGTGATGGCGCTCACCAACCAAGGAAACCTCGAACTCGGCAGGCATCAACAAGGCATGGAGTAAACAGCGTTATCGCGAGCACTGTACGAGTCACCGAGTCCGGCGTTAGTCACACAACAGTGGCTCAAAGGTTGATCTCCGGCCCCCGGAATATGACGTGGACACGACGGTGGGCCGAGATGCCTGGGGGCACAGTGTTATCCTCATGGAACACGGTCACCCGCCGATATCGCCACGGACTGTCCCAAGGTACCTAAAACGTGCTCGTGACGGACTGTTTCGGCGGCGCCATCGTTTGTTGGAGGTATCCCGTCCTTCCAGGTACTCAGCGTCGCAAGCGCAGATCATGCTCCCCGCAGATGTCCCGGCCTTCTCCATATACGAGGGCCATCAACCCACCGTGGATATTATGAATGGAGAGCGACCTCAGGTTAGAGCGGTCAGCAACATCGAAGAGAGCTGCGTTGCCTCGTGGACGGAAGCTCAACGCCGCCTGCAGGGTCAGTTCAGTCCCGGGCCAGCTGACCGCGCCCCAACCACAGGAGCAGCAAAAGCACCCTGTGGGGAAAACGCCGGGGCGGAGAACCTATCGAAACGGGGCGGGGCGGATTGTGCCATGAACAGAGCAGCTCAACCAACGGAACGTCGGAAACCGGGGCAATAACCGAAACACAGGAACAGGAACAGGGAAGTGGTTGGGCAGTTCCCGGCGCCATATTGAGGCTTTGCGGCACTGAATATCCACCTGCAGCTGCTGACTAGCAGGGTCAGGGAACTCAACTGTGTTTACTTGCCCTGCACTCAAGCTCCGTGCCGTTCACCGTTATCATGTGGTGGATGACGTCGTATCTGACGGAGGTGCGCTAATATGGAGCTTCTCCGCTTTATGACCTCACGTGCATACCGATAAGCCGATAACGCCTTATGGCGCGTTCTAAGCCCTTATGTATTCTGCCACGGCACGCGTATTCCAGGGCGATGGGTGGCCTCTCTTAGCGTCAGTAGAACATAATTCGGCTTCTCATCGATCTCTACCCAAATTGAAAGTGGATTTAGAGCGGCAATAGCCGTTTCGGGGTGATTCCCCGGAAAGACAATAAGGCGTCTTATCGCATTGCTCAGGAGGTCGACCTTACGCATGATCCGCCCAGATGTACGCTAACTTATTTTGGAAAAGACCAGCCACCCAAACAGATGGCCTGGCTGCCTGGGGATGCCCCAGAATAGGCTCAAGGGAGGCAAAGCCGGGGCTTACGGAGTACTCCGTGCGGACACTGTAGGGAGCTCCTTATCAACTCCAGGTTCCCACCCCAACTCCGCTTGCTTCAACACATCCTCCGTCCTCCATCCTCCTCCCCCTCAAGCGCCCCCTCTTATTATCACATTCAGCATCTTGCCGTCAATTCTCGGCAATCCCTCCTTTTCATTTCGTTCGTCTTTTCTTTCTAGTTAACTTTCCCCATCGCTGCGGCCCATCTGTCGCTGGTAGACGATCGCGTCATTCGCAGCCGTCGTTAACCGACACATCCCATCATGAAGGGCGCTTCCGTCCTTTTCCTGGCCGCTCTGGCCGTGGCCTCGCCTTCTGTGAGCGTCGATACTGTACACGATGGCGCTGCCCCTATTCTTGAGTCGACGGGCGCGGACACGATCCCCGGCCACTACATCATCAAGTTTAAGAAGGACGTCTCCTCGTCCGCCATCAGCGATCATCATACGTGGGTTCAGCAGATCCATGTTGAGGGGGAGCAGCGTCGGATAGAACTCCGAAAGCGCGGCCTCGACATCAGCGACGATGTCTTTAGCGGTATCAAGCATACCTACAACATTGGCGATGGCTTCCTAGGCTACTCCGGCCAGTTCGATGAGGAGGTCATCGAGCAGGTCCGCCGGCACCCCGACGTGAGTACCACGACCCTACATTGCACATGAAGGTATTCAGCACGATAGCTAACTTGTTCGTCAATAGATCGAGTTCATCGAGAAAGACTCGATGGTCCACACCATGGTTCCCGTTCCCGCAAGCGAGGAATGCGACAGCGAGCTGGAGAAGAACGCGCCCTGGGGTCTCGCCCGTATCTCCCACCGCAACACTCTGTCGTTCGGTACCTTCAACAAGTACCTCTATGCCTCTGAGGGTGGTGAGGGTGTCGATGCCTATGTCATCGACACTGGCTGCAACATCGAGCACGTCGACTTCGAGGGCCGTGCCAAGTGGGGTAAGACGATCCCCGTCGGGGATGACGACGTTGATGGCAACGGTCACGGCACCCACTGCTCCGGAACCGTGGCCGGTAAGAAGTACGGTGTAGCGAAGAAGGCCAACGTCTACGCCGTCAAGGTCCTCCGCTCCAACGGCTCCGGCACCATGTCGGACGTTGTTAAGGGTGTCGAGTATGCGGCCAACAGCCACATCGAGCAGGTTGAGGAAGCCAAGAAGGGCAACCGCAAGGGCTTCAAGGGATCTGTGGCGAACATGTCTCTTGGCGGTGGCAAGACTCAGGCCCTCGACCGAGTGGTCGACGCCGCTGTTGCTGCCGGTATCCACTTCGCCGTCGCCGCAGGCAACGACAACGCGGATGCCTGCAACTACTCCCCCGCTGCTGCCGCAGATGCCGTCACCGTTGGTGCGTCGGCTCTCGATGACAGCCGTGCCTACTTCTCCAACTGGGGCAAGTGCACCGACATCTTCGCGCCCGGCCTGAGCATCCAGTCGACTTGGATCGGCTCCAAGTACGCCGTCAACACCATTTCGGGTACCTCGATGGCGTCGCCCCACATTGCCGGCCTCCTTGCCTACTACCTCTCTCTCCAGCCCGCGATCGACTCTGAGTTCTACTCTCCCCTCACCCCCGCGGAGATGAAGGCCAACCTCCTCAAGATCGCGACTGAGGGAACGCTCACCGACCTCCCCAAGGACACCCCCAACCTCCTTGCGTGGAACGGTGGTGGCTGCAGCAACTACTCTTCAATCATTGACCAGGGTGGCTACCGGGTTGCGAATGCCGAGGAGGGTGTTTCGTCGTCCTTCGAGAAGGCGGTCGAGGAGGGCATTGACATGGTGTCTGGGCACGCCAAGGACCTTGCTGGCATTGCTGATAAGCTCGCTGGCAAGATCACGCACATTGTTGAGGAGGAGCTCGCGAACCTCCTAGAGCAAGAGGCTTAAGCGCACACAGCGCCATGCTTAGCGAGGCATTCATCGCCACGTTCCTTACTTGTTTAACAGTTCTGGATTAGTGTTCTGATTTTTTTATCTTTGGTCTGTCTTCAGTGCTTTCAACTGCCTCAGATATACGCGCAATACGCAGGGTCATGGGAATTGTTTTTGCCGGTTGGTTGGGAGCATACTTGTCTTGTGTGTCGGGGTTGCTCGGACAGCGCAATACAAGCGGTGCATTTCCTTAACGTTTGACATTTAAGATGCGCCGAATATAAGATGATAAACCCTCATGTCTACGCGGGGATGATGGCAGTAGCAATGGCCACGCTACCTACTCTCGGGATAGTCCCCTCTAGAACTAACTACCCGTATCTTCAGGAACATCTTTGGCCGCTTCCATCGAAGTCTGCGGCCTATGGAGCTGACGTGCTTCCCCCCTTCAATCCGGGAGTCGGTATAATGTGGACATCGCCAGAAGGCTAAGGCTGAATAAGGCAACAACGCCTCGGGTATGTCTCGGACCATGTAATTATCCCAACTTCCTCTAACCGCTGCCGCGCTCCTTCCGGGTTCCGGCAAGTCGCCCAGCAACGCATCTAGAACATGAAAGGAACGGCCCTCGTTGCCAGGAACACCTGGCCGATCGATATCTAGTACCAACACCATGTTTTGCGTGAGGTGTGGACAGATTAACATGGAATTGGGTATCTGGCCCGGCATCAGAGCACTCTAATCGCTTCATCATTGAGTCCTACGACGTTGGCATTTACTGGGCCGTTGCAAGTCTATCCGTGTTCTGTTCTCCCATTGTTCTCAGCCGTCTATTGTTACTTTTTTCTTCATCGACCCGAACCTTGCCCGTGGACTGGGTGAGACCGAGCGCAAGGCCGTTTGTCGTGTCTTGTCTCACCCAGGACTTGGATCGATTCACAGTTCCTGCATCGTGTCTCGACAGAGAAGAAGCCGCCATGCTCCGGCACAGCACCTCGCGGTCCGGCTCGAGCCTTTCTCGCAGCAAGTCTGCCACGTCGGTGCGCAGCGCCGTCCAGGACCTAGAGCACATCAGTCCGGCCGACGCGATCCGCGACGCCCATGTCGCGGCAACAGTATCCTTCGCGCGGGCTCGTCACCGGACCCGGCCGTCGATAGTCTCGCATCCGAGACACTCGTACAGCGGCGATGAACAATTACGAGACGGCCCTGGGACCGAGCTCCACCACCGGCGGAGCGTGCGCTTCGTCAGGCCCGCCGTCGCCCCCAGGGGTTCAGCGTCATCTCGGGCGAGTGAAACCCTAGACCAAACGGCGAGGGCGGCGCTGCCGTTAAATGACCTGCCCTGCCGCCTTGAGAACCGACCAGCTCTGAGCCGAGCCCTGCCCCTATACGACGCTTCGGGTGCACAGGACCGGGAGGATGCATACTTCCGCGCATTGCGAGCCTCTGATGACTGTTGCACTCCCGAAGATAACATCTGTTCGGCACCCTCGTCATATCGACGGCTGCGCAAGTCAAAGTCATTGTTTACACCCTCCACCGCGTCCCTCGCCGGCCGCAGATCCGACTGTCGATTCTCGAGCCACCAGGGATTCAGAGCTTACACGCTGCGCGGCGACATATCGAGCGGAAAGGAGAATCAGCGCCCGTCGCGAGACACATACCAGCTGAGGGCCCCAAAGTCTATGAGTTTTCTGCGGTCGCGACCAAACATACCGGTTCGGAAGCTCATACAGCAAGAAAACGACGCCGCAATTGAGATGGCGCGAGATCTATTCAGGAACACGGCGCAGCAGCGGGAGAGTCTCAAGACCTACCCTTCACGATTCTTCCGTTCGAAGAGCAAGCTGAGCGAAATGACTTCCGAGGCTCGCCAGTCGATGATGAGCAACAACAGCAGTACGACAAACCCTTTCTCGATTGCGGGTAGCACTCTATCGAGCTCGAGGAGCAGTGTCAAGTCCAGGGTTCGGAGAGCCTCAAGTACTCTGAAGACAAGGTTGAAGAGGTTCTTGCACATCAACAATAATGATGGCCGCGAGAGTCTGCTAACCGACAGCACCGGCGGGGTGGATCGCTCGGCGAGTGTTGCGACTTCTCGCCACCAGGAATCAGACAACCGTATTTCGCATGATGACGGTCAGGGGAAGGGATCCGCCGACTACATGATCAGTAATGTCTCTAGTCGACTTCCATCCTTTCGCGAGGTTCCAGAGTCTCTCAAGTCACGTCAGTGCAGCTTAGAGAGCATGAACAGTGACAACAGGTCTTCGACGAGCGGGCGTCGCAGCACTAGCTGGTCGAACACAGGGTTCGAGGCTACACCTGGCACTGATTCGGGCGAGTGGGACCATCATCGCCTTTCTGTCATTAAAGAGCATGGGAACTATCTATTGCCGCCCGATCATAGGAATACCCTGCCTTCCGCCAACGGCGCATTGTACCCCCGAGGTAACGGCACCCACCTGGGACTGGGACTTTTGGCACCAAAGCCTGCTATCAGTGGCGAGAGGCTGTACTCTGCACTGATGCGACACCAGCGAGACAAGGGAACACGTCTAGAGGAAGACCCCGCCGAAGAGGACACCACCTTGCCGGCTAATACTGACAACTCCGCTCGAACAGGGAGCCGTTCGCCCCTAACGATAAGATTTGTGAAGCCCGAAGATGACGTGTTCGTCGACCGTCTCAGCCCCAGCCCGCGGCCGGAAAGCAGACATTCCACCTTGATAGGGAGTAGGTGTTCGTCGTCCGGAAGTATTGTGAGGAAGCCTGTGCCGTCCCCAAACCACCTGCAGGCTACACCAGGCCCGAAACCTATGCCCTTGGCAAGTCCGCACAACCATCTCTTCCGCACCGAGAGTCCGTATCGTCGAAGCTTGCAGGAAGCCATGACGGCAGCCAATGGCGGGGGTACGGAGACGCCTGGAGCGAACTACATGCTGTCGACGCCGGATATTCATCTCCCCACCCGGTGTCCGAGCACATCGACAGGGGTGGATTATACGTCGAGCATCTACTCGTCGTCCACGGAGTCCCCGGAGGAGCCACTGCTTAGCACGACGAATAGGGGGGTGACTCCATCTCGATACTCATCTCTTGGGAGCATAGCGATGATACCCAAGGATGTGCCCCATTGGTCCCAATCAGCGGAATTGAAGCCCCCCGAAGTGGGTTCGTCGGAGTGGAAGACGTGGCTGGCCTCTAAGATTGCGAAACTCGAGGACCCGGGATGGGGGAGGTCCCCAGCACCTCATACGTCGCCTGGCCACGTTCGTCAGGGTGCCGAGGTCGACTCTTCGGATACCGCGTCTCCTGCCTACTCGCCAAACGAAGTTACAAAAGGAAGCATCCCGCAAATCATATGTGTCCCCATCGACAGCAATGACGCCTCGGTGAGGGCCCTAGATAAAAACGAGAATACCCCGCCTACCCATGAAATTCGAAGCGGTAAGAATTGGCACAACGACGAAGCTGCTTCAACGCCGCCTCCGATCCCGACCAGGAGTAACCTGCGATCAGCGCCCTCTCTCCCGTGTGTCCTGACCCCCGCCGACCACGTCAAGGAACATCGGCCAAGGTCAATCCCGAGGCCCAGTTCCTTCCTAGATCTCCCTGGACCGGGACTCAAGAGGCGACCTGGCATCCGGCTCGCGCGAAAGACGAGGGGACTTCGGCCTAGCTCTACGGTTTCGTGCCTCGACACGGCAGCTAAGGAGGCTGCCGCTCGCGAGAGGATGTCGGTCAGCGTGCCGAACTCACCTGGCGTTGGCGGGTAGGGGCCGGTGACGCCCGTTATGGGGAGCAAGGAGATGGTGGACTTATTTCTGAGTAGTCGGCGGAAGAGGATCGCGGGGGAGGAGGAGGAAAAGGAGGAGGAGGCTTTCGTTTAGGACATTCTGGCGGGGCCAGAGCCATGACATTGCAGATGGGAGGATTTCTTTTGTCTAGGAACAGGGACTGTATTGAGTAGGACTTGGGGGGGGGTGGGGGGGGGGAGGTTCATGGGATATTGTTTTCCAGGCGTTGGGAGGACTGTTACCACGAAATGGCGGGGGAATACTGGTATATTCTGCTGGTGTGAGGCCACGGTAGTTTTAATAAGTTGAATACATAGTTATATACGGCGTTTGCCTCTATAATGACTCTGACCACAGTTGAGTTTGTTCATGTCCATCCTTCCATAGTAGGGCCACGATATGGGCGGCATGTTCCCTGCCGACTTACACCCACGAGGAAGGTCCGCATAAACTCTCGCTAAAGACAGACCTTGGGTTCATTACAATTTGATATCGGACACTCGCGAGGGGCCCTGGACCACTATTACAAGGCCCCCGCTTACTCTCCCTTCTTCTCGCCACGCAAGTGCCAAGCAAACACGCTCCTAAACCTCTCCTTCCCATCCCCCACCATCGTATCCCCATGGCATGGAATGACAGTCTCAAAGTCCCACCCGTTAATCCTCCCAATGCTCCTATCAAAACCCGCTCTGTCCCATGCCGTAAGAGCCCAGATGAACCTCCGCGTCCAGGTGAGGTCCCCCTCCGTCCTCGCCGCGGCGCGGAATATCCTGTCCAGGATGGTGTTTGACATCATGGCCTTGCAGCGGGAGTACTGCTCCATGGGGGGCAAGTTGAAGAATAGGTCCGCCTGAATTAGGACCTTGTCTGGCTTGTAGAGGAAGGCGAGCTCGCGGTTGGGGTGGGAGGGGACGTATTCTATTTCGAAATCCCTGTCAAAGTCCTCGTCCACCTTGTTGTCTCCCCCCTTCTTGAAGACGACGTCGAACTTTTCCTTTTTTCCTTGCTTTTCCCGCTTTTCATAGAGTCCCTCGGGACCGAGGAGCTTTGCGTCGGGCCATGCCTCTTTCCAGGCCGAGAGGTGGAGGTGGTGCTCTAGATCTGGCGCAACGACGTACCCCACGCCCTTCCCCTCTCCCAACTGCTCGACAGCGGTACGAACGGGCGCCGTGAGGGGGATAGGGGAGAAGACGGCAATAGAGCCCGATGTGAGGCGCACGAGTGTGCCGCGTGCGCCGATGGAGATGCGGCCGTAGCGCGAGAAGGGGAGGGAGAGGGTCGTGATGTTGGGGGTCAGGCGGCGGGTTGTGGTGCGGGGCGCCGGATCTTCGGGGAAGAGGGGCATGGCGGGCTGTGAGAGGCTGCTCTGGCTGGCTGTGGTGTGTTGCTGGCGGGATCCTTTTCGTGGAGCGCCGAGATGTGAGTTGGTCTTGGTGGGCTGCGTGTCCTGATGTTGTTGTGGATCTGGACGAAGGGAGTCCGCTGTTTCTCAAGATGGGGTGTCGGACGGGTATATCCACTTTGCGACAGCTTTTCGGGACTTGATTTCCAGGTTTCGAGGATGATGATCTGGTTGTTCAGGAACGTCTCATGATCGGCGAAGCGAGTGTAAAAGCCGATTAATGACGTCACAGAAAACAGCTTACGGGCCAGACGATACTTACAAAATATTGGCGATACCTCGGCAACGTTGGGTACCACTGTCGGTTCCCCTTGACAGGGGACGAGACTTTTTACCGGCATGTCTCTGCCGTATTGCTACCCACCCTCTCACTCGCACGAACAATTCCAGGAAGCTCCGAATTCAGGTTTAGCAGTTCTCAACCAGAGCGGAGAGGACATAAACTTACACAAAAGGAAACCTAAATCATTGTTACGCTGTTGCGAGTCAGACACGTTCATGTTATTGCAAGAAGAGCTTCGTCCTTCTCCCAAATAGAGTCACCGCCGAGCGTGAAGAAGTACGGACACCACGACGCTGTCGCTCTGATGACCTCGTCCGCACAATCGGTCAGATCGATCCACAAGCCGACTCCCCACAGCAACCCCGCGGGGCCCCAACTCGCCTGCCCCCAGCATCTCCCCGTTCTCGCCACAGAAACCCCTACGGGGCCCCATTCGTATCCTGCGCTCCTTCTGCACCTCCCAGAAATGCTCATCCGCCTCCTTCTGACTCTGGAACAGTCGCACCGCCTCGTAGGCGCAGACTACCCAGGTGCAATAGTACACGACGCGGTCCACCTCGCGGCATGACCTCTCGTAGACGGGGTGCGTCGCGGTGTAGCTGATGGTGCTTGACTCGAAAACGCTGGACACGCTGTCCATGGCGAACCACACTCGCTTTGGGGGCCCGTCCCGCTTCTCCCCCGGCTTGCGCGAGTGGGACGTCCTGTCAGCGAGGTCCAGCGCATCGTGGAGGAGACCTGTGCCCAAGAGACCGCGGCGCGTGCAGTTTGTGCGTCCTTTGCGGCAGGTACGTCTGTGGTCGCGCATCGTCTGCTTCGTGTAAATCTCTGGGCTCGTGGACCCCGCCTATGTCCACAGCTATGTCAACGCTGCGACCAGCTTAGAGGCTGTTGGGTGGAGACTCACAGCCTCGGGGCTTGTGGAGGTTCTGTAGCTCGGGGGGGACTTCCTCTAACCCGGGCATGGGGCACTGCATCCGGGGCGAGACCCAGGGTTTCTAGAACGCGTTTTGCGGAGTCCGGGGCGTCGACAGGAACCGAGTCGTCCGTAGCTAGTTCAGAGAGTATGGCGCCCATTTTTCTGGGACATCATCGTAAGGGACGAGGATAACGCTGGGTCAAGAATGCCGCATGGTCGTTGACTGGCTGGTGATGGTAAGATATGTTGTAGCGGTAACGGCCAGAAAGTGGGTGTTAGTAGATGAAGTTGCAACAGGAGCTTGTATTGAATCTGCATTGTTGTGGCCGCTACCATCGAACGGATAGAACGAGGTCGCTACTGCCTTGGACTACAGCCGATAGTGCGGCTGTTTCCTCTCGCGGAAAGCCATGCATCGTTCCTTCCTTTTTCACCGCGAGCTCTATAGGCCGCCAGAAAGACTCTACAAGAGATGCACGGGAGCGTTCAAGAAGCGAGATGCGCGCAACGAGCTCGTAACAGTGCCTGATAATTCAATGCCTTGTTTGGTGCAACAAGAGGCCTCGAGTCGAGACTTTTGGTGCCATGCGTGGGGGCTGTCCAGCTGGTTGAGCGCCCTGGCTATGTCTTCTCCGAGCTTCAACTACCGTGGCCCTTTCTTGGGTGACACAACAAGTGGTCCAAGGCTACCCGGTTGCCAAATCTGGAGAGTACGGGGGTGAACTGCAGATGCCTCGGTGTTGTAAGTAGACTTCAAGAAGCTACCAACAGCGAGCTGGTCCGTCCGGAAGACTGGTCCACGCCAAGCATTCGCGGCGGCGTGTCCTTGAGCAACATACATTGCACGCGCATAGCCCCGGACCTGGTGCCGCTCTTCTTACTCGCAGCTTCCGACAGTCCTCATGCTAGGAGTAAGTAGGATATCGTTGAGTGCAGTGGGTGGCCAGTTGGAAGAGCTTCGAGCGCCAAGCTTTCTAGAGCTGTTAGGCGAGGTCGTCCAGAAGCGGCACAAGGGCCCATGGTTTTGCCAGCTCCCACCGCTCTCGCCTATCGCAGGGTCTGAACTCTGGGCCGCCATCTCCGCAACGATACGTAATCCGTCGCTAGGAAGATTCGCAAACTCCGCTGGGATAGCCGACAAGGTTCGTGGCCGACATCGTCGTGAGCGCAGCCTGCCGAGAACCTCTGCCCACCATACCGCCCTTTCTTACCTTCGTGCGTACAAGCTTCCCTCACACTCGTCGCTCTCCTCCCACCGGTCACTGAAACAAGCCCACTTCCACCCCGCCAACAGAAACCCAACATGGCAACAGCTTCGCCCGACGACCGGCCCCCCTCACCCAACCCCTCCGAGCTGCCCCCAGTCCCGGGTTCGCCATCCTACTCCGTCGCCTCGACCGCGAATC
This sequence comes from Sordariomycetes sp. B11D1, assembly GCA_025503055.1. Taxonomy (NCBI): domain Eukaryota; kingdom Fungi; phylum Ascomycota; class Sordariomycetes; species Sordariomycetes sp. B11D1. The sequence goes on from JAMFQS010000015.1 coordinate 35,402, forward strand.
CGCTCTCGCAGTTCAGCCTCCCCCTTCCGCCCCCACCGCGCCCCGCCCACGCCGTCCTCACGAAAGCCGACCTCGAGCAGTCCCAGCACGCCTACTCGGACCTCATCGCCAGCGCGAAATCCTACCGCGTCGCCCTCGCGAACCTCTCTACCGCCGCCTCGGCCTTCGGCTCTGCACTCGAGTCCTGCGCCCGCCTGAAAGAGGCGCGGGCCGAGCCCATCGGCCCCGCTGCCGCGGCGCCCTTAAGCACGAGCTTCACGACGAAAGGCTCCTGCACGGCTGACGATCTCATGGGCGCTTCGGGGGTGCACCACCTCATTGCGAACCACCACCAGATATTGAGTGAGACGCTTTACAGGAGCTTTGAGGTGCCGCTGCTTCACGAGTTGGACAAGTGGCGACGGGATGTCGACGACGAGGAGGAGGCGTACCAACGCGCCGTCAAGACGCAGAGCCGGGAGATCCGGAGACTTGAGAAGGAGGGGCTGAAGTTGCATAAACAGAGGAGGCGGGACGTGGGGAGGTTCAGGGCCCACCTAGTGCAGCTAACGACGGAGCTGGACGGTTTCACCGCGCTGCATGCGGACCACTCGCGAACGTTATTGCGGGATAGTCAAGAGACAAGCGGGAAGATCCTAGACGCGTCGTGTAGTCTTGTTCGGGCAGAGGTCGACATCTTTGAGAGCCTGGCCCGCAAGGGCTGGAGCGGCGGTGGGCTGGACGAGCTGCTAGAGAAGGGCGCCGACCTCTTTGCGCCGGACGAAATATCGGTGCAGGGCGCCGCGTCAGCTGACACGGCGAAGCTTTTCAGTATACTGCCGCCCAAGAGCATCCTTGCCGACGCGGCGTCGGATTCTGGGCGGGGCCACGCGCGGTCTGACCCGCTGGCTGATCCGGAGAGATACCAGAGCCTAGCGGGCGTCGCAGCTTCGGAGGGCCCCGCGCGGAGCGGCGACTCGGATAGCTTGTTCTCCGAGTTCAACCGGTCGAGGGGCGTGCGGCCGTTCTCGCCGCAACCTATCAGGCGGAATACGACGGACGTGACCTTTGAGAGTCTAGGGGTGGGCGAACCCTCGGGGGCAAAAGAGGATGGCGGTAGTGACGACGAGGGGGCCCGTGAGGAAGAAAGGCCTCTAATGACGCCCGCGGTGGATCCGGGGTTGCCTAATGTTGAAGAGGATGACGAGAGCCCGTGGGGGAACGGGGATGGGGAGGGGGAAGAGAGGGGCCGGTCGCCGGTGCGGAGGGAGAATGGGTCAAGTGCGGGGAGCTCAAGAGAGGACCAGACGCGAAGCTGGACAGACGTCCGAGAAGAGACGACACCAGGGGACGTAGACTAGAATCAGGGTAGGGAGTACTTGGAATTGGTCCATTGCATGGGCGTTTGGAGAATGGGTATAGTATCATTTTGAGCAGTACATGGTCGTGCGATTCACATCGCGTTCATGAAAGCATTATTGCTCAGCAGAATAGGCCCCATTAATGTATTCATGCAATGCACCATGTTCATAACTATTAAGCCCTCCAACGCCATCCAAACCCAAGATCATCCTCGACCGACGTCTAGGTACAAAGTAACCCTCACCACCGCAGCCCGCAGTTCCCACCACACCACACCTTTCCGGCAACTCGAGCTCAGTCCTCCTTGTCCGCATTCAAGATCTCCCCGCCAAAGAAGCCAAACGTCGCGTCGAGCCACCATATGAACTTCCAGTACAGACTCGCCCGGTACCAGTCAAAGTCCCCGGCGTCCGTCCTCGGCACCTCGTTCCCAATCATCGACCCGCTGAACCACTTCAGGAACGGGATGGCGTTGGTGAAGCGCTGCATGACGGACTGCTGTGGCAGGAGGGCCTGCTCCGCCGGCAGGACCTTGACCTTGCGCGCGGTGGGGATCCTCCTGCAGTAGAGGCTGTCTTCGACGGGGGCGGTGTCGGCGCCGGTGGTGTCCCCGTAGGCATCGGTTGCGGTGGCAGTGGCGGAGGAGGGGCCGGTGGAGAGAGTTGTCGTGTCGAGGGTGCGCGAGGAGACGCGGGAGTCGGGGGACGCGTTGTCCGCGAAGGGGTCGGGGAAGGATGCCGCGCGCTTGTCGAAGGATGTCCTGCCCGGCGTCTGGCCATTGGTGGGGACGGACTTGGACCTTAGGTGTTCCTCGAAGCTATCCACGTCGGGAATCGCCTCGTCCCTCGAGGGCGGGTGTCCGTAATAAGGCTCGGCATGCACGACGAAACCCAGGATGGTTTGCGGCGACGCGAAAAGCGCCGCATCTGCCGCCTCCGCCGATTCAAACGTGATCTTAACCCAGTGCTCCCCACCGGCCGCCCTATTCACCTTTGCCCTCTCCTCCGGCGACAGCGGCTGGTGGTTGATGAAGGCCGGGTCGCTCAGCGCCGACTTGTACCTCCGCTGCGCCATGGGCGCATGCCGCGGGTAGTCCTCGCAGATGCGCCCCGCGAGCTGCTCGTAGTGGTTTATCGCCGCGTACTGATGGTCTGAGTTCCTGTACCCCCTAAGCACGATTTCGGTCGGCTCCGACTTGGCGACGCGGTCCTGCCCCTGCTGCGTCTCCTCTAGGTTCGTTGACTTCCGGTTCGACGACGACGACGACGCCACCTGGTTCGATATCCAGTCGCCAAAGACCTTGTCTGCCGCCGCTAGCGTAGGGTTGTCGCGCTTCGCGGGCGTGCCCGTCCTTGATCTCGCGCGCCGGGTGGACTTGCCGAAGGAGCCCGTCTCGGGAACGGCGCGTCGGGATCGCGCGCCTCCCGTGTGGCCTTCCTGTCTGCTGCTGTTAGCATGTAGAATTTTTTTATGGCGTATGGATGGAGAGGCTTACTGAGCAAAAACCATGGCGTACGGCCTCTGGACGCCATCGTCGCCGACGTAGAGCTCCTCGTCGGGGACGTTGTGAAGGATCAACGGCATTGTGAAGGTCGATAAGATGAAGGATTCCGGTGCTATCGACTATATGTGTGCTGGTATAATGCGGGCGGAATGCTCAGAAGGCGCTGAGGAGTTCGTGGGCGGTTATGCGAAGGTCGGTCGCGCAAACATTCGCTTCTGGGATCCCTCGTTGAAATTTCGCATTAGCTCGAGCCAAATCCTCCCCAGCAACGGCACGACACTAGGACCATGCCCCACGACCCGTAGCTGGTGCTTGCAGCTGGCTGGAGCCGAGTCGAAATTGATTATGTAATAGAACCTTATCGATAAGATCCGATCAACTGACCTCCTGGTAGCTCGGAGCTCCACCTCTCGATTACCATTCCTGAGTTTCACCCTACACAGGGAGACGGTCTATGCTCTGTCAGTTTGTAGAGACAAAACCATGGCCGAGCCACAATATCGGGTGTTCATAAGAATTCCCTTAAATCGAGGGGACTTTGTTGATCCTCCTCCTGTAAGTTCTCAGCCCCACCCTAGGCAGGACCGTGCAGCTTACAGACGACAGGTCAACTGGGACTCTACCAAGGATGAAGCTCTCTGGAGGATATTATCAAAAGTTGCGAAAACGCAGATAAATTGTACGTGTCCTCCCCCGCTTGGTCACGAAAGCGGGCTTACTGACAGATGCATAGGGACCGACCTGTCAGTGATACCTCGCCCACCGTGCGGCGTTCGAAGGCTAACCCCGTCCTAGTGCTGCTCGGTTCGAAGTCACAGTAGACTTTCTCTTGAGACAAGTCGCTTATCTCACCGAGCAGCATGCCTCTCAGGTAAGGGACGAGCTCCGGAAAGCGGCCGCCGCGGCCAAGGGATCCGCTGCTCCTTCTCCCATCCCTGGTTCCGAACCCGCCGCAGGCCACCAGCGCACCGCCTCGGCGCTATCGGCGAGAAAAGACTCGCCATTCCCCCCGAGCAGCGCGGGCACGCCCCTCGAACCGTCTTTCCGGCCCAACATCTCGAGAAACTCGTCTGGTAACTCCCACGCTTACCCACACAACCTCGGGGGTGGATCGACGCCGAGGCCGACCAAGGAAGTCCCTCGACCGGGCGAAACTCTCGCCCAACGGCGGAGGCTGTCTTCCTTGCCCATGTCGAGCCCCAACCCTCCGTCCCCCGGACCCGCCGACTCTAGCACTGATGAGTCGGACGACTCGAGTCCTGCGCAGTCCCGTATTATACGCAGGCCACCTCGCTTCCAGTCGCTGGACGAGCCGCGTGCCTATGGTGATGACGATGATGATGTCGAACCTGCTTTCCAAGCCTTAGATCACGGGTCGAGCGATATGAACGCCACCCTGCGAGGGGATGAGAATGATAATTCGAAAGGTGCAAGCAAAGGTAAGGGGCACCTGCATCGGTCACAGACTTCAGATTCCTCAACTGGGTCGGCGGCGATGGTCCCGAGGCAGCACAAGTCAAGTGGACGCCCCGTATCTGGACCGATTTCTCCTCGTGCCGCGCAACTAGCGGGGCGCAGCCCTATCGGTAAGAGCAAGGATGCTTCTCGCGAGGGTAGTGACGGCACCCCGAGTATGGGCAGCAGCTTCAGCGACCTTGACGGTATGTCTTCCCTTCTCCCGACTTTTGTCTCGCTGGTGAGCTTGTGCTTACAATGTCTTCCCAGACTCATCGGTAACTCAGTCAGCCATGGCTGAAGCGCTCGCGGCCGGTATACAGGACGGGGGCATAGGAAGCCGACTTAGCCTCGCCCAGTCTCTAAGCCGGAGGTTCGTGCCGAGGAGGGGGAATTGAAGGAATAATGTTCGGGTGTCAGGCGTATCTGTGTGTATTCTGTCGTATCAGAGACAGACTTGACGGCGTTGAGCATGTAGCCGTACCATTTTCACTTCTAAAGTACTGCCTTTTATGATTCCGGGAATCTCACGAATAATGCGTACCGATCAGCAATGGGGAGAAAGTGCGTGTGGAGGTTGGAGGGGGATGTGGGGCCGAGATACTCTCCGTCGCTCCTAACGTTTTCGGCACCGATAAAAGCGGCGTCTGCCCCCACTACTCCGTACGTGAGCTCCACAATTCCATTCTAGGAAGGAAGATCCCGTGTCGGAGCCCGACATTCCCGGAGATGGATTCACTCCACCTAGCGTATCATTCACAATTGACGTCCATATGGAGCGAGTAATGACAAGGAGTGTAAGTATGAATCAGGCGAAAGATGCGGTAACTCACGTCCATCCCGGTCGCGCTCGAAGTAAGCTGATGTATTTTTACTCGTTTTAGAGGAACATTCGAACAGGTCATTACGTCTCTCCTTCCCCACGATACGAGCGCACCTTCCTTCTTTTCAAACCACAGCTTGCGTTTTCGTCTATTTAACTTTGAAGGTATAGCCGATTTCTCGCCAGCTTTCGCATCGCCTCCCTTTTCTACGCTCTCGGGTCAAAGCTGCGATTTGTGTAGCTTGCCATTCTTCCTTCCCGGAACATCTCTCCCTTGACCGCTTTTTTAGGAACTAACACCTGATCACTACTACTCCAGAAGGCTTGTCACGAAGAGGTTCGACAACATGTTTCTCCGCCACTGGTCGGGTTTGCCAGAGGACCCTAAGTTTCCCTACGACCTTGAGAAGCTAGGGTATGCGCCTACGAAAGTGAAAGACGCCAAAGTCGACACTAATATTATATCCTAGATACTTTGTCAACAACATCGATGAGATCCGGAACATTGCGGATCCAGATCTCTACTTCAAGTTTTTCCTCGACCATAACGACCGTGTCAATGATTGTCAGCGATTTGCATTTGACAGTGAGTGCGCCTTGTCATGTCGCTCAGACAAACACCTCGTAAAACATCAGATAGGTTAGGAAGCTAATTAACCTGACGCAGCCGCCGTCCAGGATATAATTCTTGCTCGGCTCGAGAAAGAAGGCCTCGAAAAGGTACGCCTACCACTCGGAACCCCATCCGACAAGCCACATGTTCCCATCTTTGCAAGCACCGATGTTTCGGCGAAATCTCGAGTCATTGTAATCTTCGGCGACACTTCGCAGATGCTCGGGGCCCTCGCCATGCGTGTCGCAAATGGCTGCGGCGGCATCGACAAGGGAACCCTAGTCACGATTGTCCGAGAGATAAATAACCAGCGGTGTTCGCCATATGATAAAAGCTCACCGGGAATTATCATCGCGAACCCGTCAGAGTTGTGGTGGTGGCCCGAGGGGAAGAGGGCGCTGGATATCCCGAGGAGGAACAGAGTTCCCATGACGAGCGCGGTGCATCTACGTCGGCTTGACGACGACCGGGTGAATAGAATTCCCCAGAACGAGACTCCACTCAGTCACACAGAGTACATTTTCAAGCATGTCTTTGGGCATCTCATCAGGGAGGATGCCAAGATTGACATCATTGGCATTGGAAATGGGAGTGACCCTATTGGAGACTTCCTAGACCAAGAAGAGAATTGGGTCAAGTATGCTGCTCAGCGATTAAATGCCCTCGTTCTTCTGGGCGGATACTCAAAGTTCGATGCTGAGCACGGGCAAGGATTCAAACAGTTCTTGGAAAGGGTATGTTGCCACGTTTGGACTAACTCGCCACCCCCACTGTCTCAAGGTTTTGCTGACCATCAATTACGGTGACTAGAGGGGTCGGGTTTACCTCCCAGATAGCTCGAAAGTTGACACCTGTCTTGCGAACAGCAGCGGTAATCCGAAATACCCGTCATTTACATCCTTCGGCTGCCCCGTCTACAGCGCAGGGCCCTGCGGCTCCCTCGTTGAGATGATACTCGTCGAGGCCCATTCTACCATTCTCGCCTGGCTGCAGCGGGTCTCTGACACACCGGGTTACTGCAACAGTCCCGACGTGGCGGTCATCAGCCCCATCGAAGGGATCGCCGACGAAAATGATGAAGCGGCGAGGGATCGCGCTTGGGAAAGCGTCCCCGACGGGGAGAGGCCCTCTATTGAGTTTATGGACGATGAAGTTATGAAAACAGAGAGGAAGTTTGCAAGGGCTTGGTTGCGGTATGAGAGGACGGGGGATTTTGTCGCGAGTGACGACGAGGAGAAGTAAGGGGTAGTCGTGGTGCCTTGTGGCCAAGGATGTCAAAGGAGGAAGGGAGTGGAAAGTTTGCAACGCGGTGCAGTTTGCAAATTACACCAAGATTCTCGGGTAACTCCGTTACAATAGATTATTTCGTGAAAAGAAGATAAATCAAATGGAACTAATGTTTGCATACTGATGATCTCCGCTGGTGATGATTTGTGCGGCCCTATCGGTCGAAAGTGTAATTCAGATGGCCAGGATTGGAACTGATCCAAAGAGATGAAACGGATTCGAAGGAACAAGAAGGGTCGCAGAGACGGAATACGACGTCGGGAAGAAAAAAGGTTACCGGGGAGAGGTCAAAACTCGCAAAAAGAAAGCTTGCTATTCTAGCGCTTCTAGTACCTTGGCATTGGAGAGTCGTCCGCGACCCCAGACATTACCGACTATCTAGGAGAGAACAGTCTGATACATGTATTCCAGTTGCTCAGACGGACGATAGTAATAGAAAACGATAGTTGAACGTTCAGTAATCATCGCACGCTTTCATTTCCCAACATTTGCTGCCTCTGCGCGACACCACTCGTAAGGCCTGAAACACTTGGCAATCATATCTGCCGACTTCATACCAAGTGGGAGGATCGGAAATCGACCGAGCATTACCGAAGTTGTAATGTAGAGCCGAGCTCTGTAGCGGTTACTGTGCATGTGCGTTGATGGATCCTACGCCTATAACACGCCAAGCCTCCGAGCTGGGGTCCACATCTCAGCTACAGTCGTGAACGCCCGTCTGAAATATCAGCTACCCCACCTGATGGAAAGGCCGCTCTATCCCGAGCTATGGGTAATCATCGTCGAGTCTCGACCGAGGTTGATAACACTAAACCCTTGGTTACATACATCTCAATCTCATGCGGTCAGTTGACAACCTAGACTTACACGAACGAGATCATTGACCTTGACAGCTCGAAACGGGGCTATGGTCTCTGATTCTTCCACCTTTTAGCATCAGCACCCGGTGAGGTCAAAGTACTATATCGGTTGAGACTGGCAACCATCTCATGTACCGCGCGGCCCATCTTGAGCGTCCACTGAGCACGGAATCTTCCGAGGGTTGCCGACCTAAGTCTGGGCGTGTCCACTCTCGTGACTTACCTATACTCCATTTTGGTATCTCACGCCCCATGCCGATCAACCCTGCCACGCCTCCCGTCCTATGTTGATTTTGCGCCTGCTGGGGCCCAGCCGAATCTGTACGCTCTATTGGGATCTACTCACGTGGCGTTGGTCTACCCTTGCACCGCTATAGATACGGGGCATTGAAAAGAGGGTGGCATTCGCGGCTTGGCCGGCCTTCACCTGAGAATGATCACCACATATGGGTCCATCGAAACAAGATCCGGTGTTTTCAGCTCAAGCCGCTCAAGCCGCTCAGCCAGGGACGCCTCATAAGGGCTCTCTATTTTCTTTTTACTACAGTTTCGTGTGGGTCCAAGCGGGATCTGCTCAAGCTGCTGGACCTTGTGATGCTCCCAGACACTTCAAATATGTTAAAGTCCATTCACTTGGGGATGGAATAAACTATAAAAGGGCAGAGATATCCCACACTGGAATAATTGTCTATCCAGAGCAAGCTGACACCCTCTCTTGAATATCTCCAACCAACATTACATCACACACGAACTTGATCCAAAATGAAGTTCTCTCAGTTCCTCACGTCCGTCATCCTCCCTCTCTCTGCCGTTGCAGACACACGCCACTATCTCGGCGACAAGAGAGGCGCTGTCGCCGAGCTCGATGGCACCGAGGAGATAAACATAGCGGAACAGGAGATCATCCTCCAGGACCACGAGTCCGGTATGGAGCATGTCTTCCGCTGTCCTCGGAGCGGTGACGCGCGTCTCTCCTTCACTGAGAACAACAAGTACGTCGCATGCTGTGAACCCGACCAACATCTCTCCGGCTCCGCGGCCACCGCCTTCGAGTGCTGCGGAGAGGGACACGACGTCACCGGAAGCGAAGCAACGGGATATACTTGCTGCCCCACCGGTCAAAAGTACGACGGGGAGAAGTGCCACCAACCTAAGCCGACCTGCCGTAACGGAAAGGTCCTGGTGGACGGCGAATGCACCTGCCCCAAGGGCACCAGCGAAGCCGCCGACGGCACTTGCAAGAAGGACTCCACCTGCGATAGTGGAATCCAAGAGGGTATGTTGGCTGCCCTTACCGCGGCATCATAACCTTGCCATTAAACAAATCTGTACTGACCGCGAAAACCTTCCAGGCAAGTGTTACACCATGAGAATGGAAAATGGCGAACTCCTTGGGTACCATAGGGCCGGCTGGTACACCGCCTCGACGTCCAGCCGCCACCATATCTTCGGCAAGTTCAAGTTCTGCAAGTCAGAGGCCTGTGACGGCAACGAGTCCATTGACCCCAGCGACGGCTTCCGCATTCGCGACCTCCACGGCGACGCCGAGACGGGCGCGAGGCCCAACCACTGGCTCGACAACAAGTCGGGCGGCGGCCACATCTCCAAGACGCCCGACTACGAGAAGGCCGGCATCTTCTCCGTCACCAAGTGGAGCTGCGGCCAGTACTGCCTGACCGGCTTCGAGAAGGGTCTCAGCCCGACGTGCCCGAGCGCCGACCCGGCCATCACGTTCTCCGCGAAGGACAAGCAGGCCTGCCGACCCGTTGAGATTGTCGAGGTCCCCTGTGACATTCGCAAGGACTCCAACAACTGCCTTTGGGAGAAGGAGGCGGGTGTCTGTTAAAATTGAAGGGGGGGGGGAGGAGATAAACGGCCAGCCTCAGGAAAATGGTCATGTTTTCCGGAGAAAAGGAGGGTTATCTACCTTAGATCGATGGTCAATTGGTGATTTTAGATAGGATAAAGAAAAGAAGAAGCTTTGAATACTGCTAGAACAATCAATTGGAACGGATTCTGGGACATAATTCTCGCCTACATGTGCTTTTGGGACGTCTTGATAACCTTCCCCTTCCTCTTGATGTGCTCGATGGCAGACATCGTAACAAGCCTATTCTGCTCCTTTCCTAATTTCGGAAACCATTCGGAGCTAATGACTTGTATGGAATGAGTGCGACTTTCTCCATGGACGCGTCCTATACCGACAATCTCTCGTATCTTCTCCGCGGAAGGACGAAAGAGACATGTCCTCAATTGTAGATGCGAGTTCCGCCTTGCACAATTGGATCTATCAGAGAAAAAGGAAAAGCCTCCGAATCACTCATAACAGTAGTATGTATGATATCCACCTCGCGCGCTTCATAATGACAAGCCAGGCGGCTGTAGATTCGGCTGCTGGACACCAATCATATCAAGACCGGATCATACCCCCCTCCGGGGGCGGTGGTGGAACTTTCCACGGGGCATGCCGGCACCTCTTTCCGGTGCCAGTCGGCGTGGGTGTTTGCTCCGAACTCGGCCTGTTGCCGCCGGGGTGCGGTAGTGTGTTGGCCGAGGGGTTGTGACATTCTTGGCGGGGCTATTCCTTTCCAGTACTAGTTCCTAATGAGTGGTGAACTGGTGAAGGGCTACAGTGCGGGGCTCGACAGTTTGGGGCGCTGGTTGTGTAAGTGGTCGGATAGTTGCGGCGCAGTCTACGCTTGGATGCCGAGATCGTCAAGCTTCGTCGGCAGACGCTGTGAGTCGGTGAAGAACACACGCGTAAGCCCCTCGGCAGCCTCTCTTACTGGTGGCTTCGGGCCAACATGCTGGTTCATCTGATGTCACGAATCCCAACCCGGATAACCGCGCGGGCGCTAACCCCTGGTGTGTTACACAGCATGGAACGACTGCGGCTGACGAGGGAAACAGGACAGCCACCGTGCGCCTTGGGCACCCGCGGAAGCCGGGACCTCTTCCAGGTCGCTTAAATGAGCAGTTCAGGAGTGAGGTTGGTCATGAGACCTTGCCCTCGCAGACAAGGGTTTCCATGTTGGTCTTTTTCTGTCCCTGGTTGTGGAGCGTGGGATTGTCGCGGTGTTGCGCGCTGTGCACGGGCTTCGGAGGACGACGAGCCGGGTGAGAGGCGAATTCTTGTGGTACACCCCCTTTCGTCCCGGACGAAGTCTTAGGGCAGTCTGCGCCCTTGATGTGTTGTTCCAGAAGCGGTTGCGGTTCCCCGGCATCCATGAAGTGAGGGATATGGAAATGGAACTTGGCTATCATTACTTGGCACGCTTTATGTGCACATATAATGATCCGTGTGGAGATAACTCATCCCAGAGAGGCACTGCAGACAGACAAACTGGTACTGCCCTTATAATGTGCACCTGTTCCTGTACAACGTCTCCTGGGCTTCACTTTCATATCGAAACATACCGAATCGCCAACAAGCGGTTGAGTACGATACTTAGCAAAGCATGGACGACAAGCGAGCCAGCCCCTCGGATGGCCCTCTTACAACTGCAGAGCGTCACGCCACACAGAGATTCGGGGTTCCCAAGGTGACACAAAGCCTGCCACCCCTCTAAGCCCTTTGGCCAGGGCGGGAAATACCGCCCACGACAATTGTCGACGTCCGTGGGAGACTGTCCCGGCGCCTGCCGCAACAACACGTCCTTCGACAGCGCAGCATGCACCCATGGGAACAAGAATGGGGAACCCACAGATACTTCCGTGCGTGGAGCCGGGTACATGATATGACTTAAGATTTGAAGACTTGGGCGGCTGGGTTGCACCTAGGGGCCGGAGAAGGAAGCAGAATGGAATTTGTATGGTAGCTATCGGTTGGCACACTAGGCCGGGAGGCGTGTCCGCGTAGTAGTGGCTCGATAAGGCCCTTGTTAGCGTACATCACCCCGTCTCAATGCGCTACTAAGCCCTTGGCGTCTTGACCCTTCATCTGTCGAATCGCTTCTGTTTGTCTAAATCTGAATGATCCCGTGGCTTTCCTACATACGGCGGATAAGAAGCGGTCAATCAAAAGAGGCGGTTCCAAGAGACCATTGCCCTCGCACAACATCGCACATACACCCGCTTCACACGTCACAAAAACTTGGAATGAGTGGGGAACATTTCCAATGGCGACCGGATACGACCAGAGGACCCCGGTATATTTCCATCTCATATCCTAGCGCCAGGTCGGATGGACGTGGAGCTCGAGCCGACCGGGCCAACAAGAATGCTCGATTGGGGTTTGGCGGCCTCTATGGATCGGAAAGGATCCTAGCCGACGCTGAGCATGACCGGGATATCCCAGTCTACTTTACCTTAACAATGCGGGCCCCGTTGGACTCGGCGGATGGGACTGGACAGTCTCCAGCTCGGGCAACGAGCCCAACCCCGACTGGACCATGCATGCTTGATAGCGAGCAAATTGCCAGCATTAGCGCCTCCCTGTGCTCGGACCTTCCACAAAGGCGAACCCGCAAGCGGCAGGCCTGGGAACCCCCGGGGATCTGCATCCGGCGTGGCGCCAGGGGCCTGCGGGAAGGCCCGCATGGACTGGGAGTCGACGAAGAGATCGGACAAGGAGAGGTCAAACCAGGAGAATGGTGAAAATTCTGACCTGGCACCCCGGTCTTTCATGATGCGGCCACTATGCCCGTCGCCCTTTTCAGATGCGCACTAATCCCAGCTTTTCTTTCTCTTCCTCTCGCCTCGCACTGGACGGCAGACCGAGAGGTCCCAGTGGGGGATCCCGGTCCCCTAATTTCCCGCTGTGCGTGGGCAGACTCGTCAATATCAAGCCGGTGTACGAGGGGCAGGCGTTCAAGAACGGAATGGGACAGTAGCCCTCACAACCCGTCGAGGCTCAAGAGCTGACCTCGTCTCGTCCCGGCCCCAAGCCCATACCCAGGCGCAAGGGCGGCGCGCCAAGCCCCGGATGTGGGGCCACGATGACGCCCCGATCGCCCTTCTCAGAGTCACCCCTGCCCGGACCCACAGTGACAGGGATCCCATTGTAGGGCTAGGTCCGCCCGCCAGAATGCCTCGTTGACAAAGGCGATTGTTGCCTATATTGTCGGGCGGTGCAAGCGACCAGGCGTCGATGGCCCGGGCCATGACTAGGCAAGGCCGCGGGCGAGCGAAGTTGTGTTTACCGACGGAGGTGACCGAGGGACCTGGCAGGGTCAGCCTGGCCGCTTTTTGGGGGGCGGAAACTCAGCGCCGGGACGCCGTTTCAGCCACCGACGATCCCTCGCGCTCGCCAGCAGCATTGGGCGCACACGCAGCGTATCGCGGCCCTCGCTCGCCTTCCGCACTCGCCGTTGATGCCATGTCACGCAGAGCATGCGTCCGTGACCTCGAAGCCGGCGTGCTGGTTTGCACCTCGCGCAAGCGTCATGCATCATTCCAGTCATTCCGTATGCGACAGAGCCGAGTTCTTGGGTAGCCGTATCTGCAGGACCACCCGACCACGAGGGGGCCCTTGGGGCGCCCCGGGGGGTGGGGTGGCGGAAGGGGGGGGGGGGGGGGGGGGCTCGTTCGCGGGGTCCTGGGCCATTGGCCCCGCGCAGAATCCAGTGGGCACACCGCTCATACTCGGTCCGTAACACCAATCACCCCAGGCAGGAGACTCGGGCGGAAATTCTTCGATCCTGGCCCTGATCACCGTTAAGCAGCGGGTGCCAAGATTAGGCGGGCGAGAGCCACTGCCGGCCCCCCGCAATTCATCCCATCTCAGGACTCACGAGGCCACCATTTTCGACTTTCCACTAGCGCGGTCCTCTTCCCCCCCCCCCAATTGCAGATTTAACGGGCCTCAACACGCAAGTGGGCCACTGGAGACGCTGGAACTCGCCAGTAGCGTCCGCCGGCCCGGCAAGGCTGCCCAGGCATTCGCCGTCGACGACATCCAAGGACACTCGCGGGCGCCCCACGCTCTTCCTGTCATGCCGAACCACCCAGCAGAGTCCTTCTAGAAGGCGGGCGGCGCAGGGCTGGCCATTGGCGGGGCCTCGGCGGCGGCCTCACTGGTGCTCCTGCCTCGTGTCTCAGCAAATTCCGATGGATGTGCCGTTTTGCGCGTCCTTTTCTTTTGTGCGTGTCTCGAAATGGTGGATTACACACGACAACCGTGTAAACTGTCCGCGTCGCAGCGAGGGGCCCCGCCCCGCCCCGGTCACGCACGCGAAGTTGTGTCCGGCAACTCGGGTGGGGTGGTCCGCCCACCGGAAAGATCCAGACCAAAGCTACGCCCTCCGGCTGGCCGCCGCGCGACCTCGCGCGCCGAAAGGCAACAACGAGGTAAAACCCCCAGAAGCCTACCCCGTATGACTCCAGCCCGCATGGCTCAGCCCCACCTCCCCCGCCAAGCTCTCCCCTCGGTCGCCCGTCGTAACCTAAGCAGACTCCGGCCCTAGCCTCGCTCCGGCTAGGCAACCTCCCCCGCCAGGCGCGCAGTCGCTCATTCTCCGCGGGCAACGGACATCTGTGCGATTAGGCTGCTCTCCGTCTTCCCCAAGCCCCAGAACTTACTACGAGGTTCTCGGGGGGGGGGGGGGGGGGGGGGTTTTTGTGGGGGGGGGGGTTGAATTAGTGGGGGGGGGGGGTTGTGGGGGGCGGGGGGGGGGTT